>VZRS01001243.1:1608955-1679141 GCA_013398055.1 Ifrita kowaldi
GGGAGAGGGAGAGGGAGAGGGAGAGGGAGAGGGAGAGGAAACAGCAAGTTGGTACATCTGGACAAAAAGTCATACACTTCACATTTCCCAACAATTGCAAATACATTCTCAAAATATCTTCAGCGTGTTTGTGCTCATTTTCAGAAGAATAATCTCAATATGACCATATCAAAAGACTAAACAGGTAAGTGCATACAGTATTTTAAAGACAGACTCAGGACTCCCTGTTTTCTTCCCTGTCTCACAAGGAGTGTCAAGGTACCTCAGAGCTTTAAAAGAATAATAAGGTTGTCAAGGTTGTAGCTGCAAATATCATATCCACTGATATCAATGGAAAAATAATATTTCATTTCTGACTTTATTTTAGGACTTTCAAAAAGTTACTTAGTAGAGCTACCACTGACGGAGACCATTTCTATTATTTAATCTGTGTAAAAGGTTTATAAAACCAGAGATTTTTTTTTTTCTCATGCCACACTTCTCTACTGCTGATGACTTCCACATCCTTATCTGTGCTGAATCAACCACTGTGATGCCGTATGCACTAATGTAAGGGCAGAAAGTTCAGTCAGTGACAGTAGTCAGGAAATTATTGTGGGGCAAAAATTTGCATTCCTGGTCAGCATCGAGTTCCAAATAGACAGACATTGTACAGAGCACCACCACCTAATCCATTTAAACTACTGATCCTATCCAAGCCAATTATTTGATGGCGATAGGAGGATCCATCAGCAGAAAGACTAGAGGTTTTCTTTCACGTTCATTTATTTGTAATTCTGAGTTTTAATAGCTTTTCATTGCCTCTTTTTCTCTAACTCACCTAAAACACCAGAACACATTTTTCTTCTATCATAGGACTCTCATCTTCAATGTTTAATTTACCATCCCCAGGAAAAATCTCAAAAGTAAAAGCAGATAGAGTGAGAGAAGGTTATACATAGGTACCTGTCCTTTCATAATCTATCAATAAAATCCAAAACACAGTGTCATTTGTAATTTAACATACAACAAATCTTTCCATGCCAAGCTCTCAAAAGAACAGATAGTAATAGAGAACACCTAGCTACAGCCACGAAAATAGAAACATACTTAAACAATGCTTATTGGAATTCCCACTGCCACTACGTTTACACAGTAGTGAGCAGTTTACAGGTACACTTGCATTTTCTGTGCAAACAAGACGGAAAGAAATAGGAGTTTAGTTGGAGACACAATGTGATAAAAAGACTTCCAGTGCAAGCTAATGGCAATACTGTGTCATCTGCCTATTCTTACAATTACATTTCAATATTAACTATTCTTATTTACATACACATTCAGATTTATATGGACAGTTTAGCCACCACAGCCACGGTTTGGTTATATATGTTATACATACATGATTACATACAGCATCAAAAAAGTATAAATAATAATAAAGTATTCTATAATACCTATTATAACACTAATTGTAATAAAATAATTGAAACATTAAAATCCTTCTAAACAGAGTTTACCCATATGAACTGAAACAGGAAGAGACTGCTTAGCTTCTATCAAAGAATCTAATAGTTCCAAAATCCAAAAGAAGGAAACTCTTTCAAAGATAGCCTATGAATGTATTTCTTTTTGTAGCCACATCATACATCCTGATTAAATCCTAAATCTGAGTATGTAAGACCTTGAATTACTCAAGGTCTTCATTTACTATGCTGTCAACAAGCCAGGTTGCTGTGAGAAAAATTGTACAAGAGCTCCTAGCAAGAGGCCCTGTAAGGATGCATACATTCATACTGCGTGGGCTTCACGGATGGAGTGACACACGTCACTTGTCAGAGAGAAGTAGCAACAAGTTTATTGATATAAAACAGCAGTTTAACAAAGCTGAATAGTAAATGTCTCAGAGGTTTAACAAGACTCAATGGCAAGGTACACTTCATCATTTACTCTAGAGAAGAGGGTCAGACAAAACTGCTGGGGAGATCCTTCTGTCAAGTCATGAGAGTGAGAAAGGACCCCCCCACTCTCTAAACACCTTTTTGAGGGAGTTTAAGGCATGCTAGATCCATAGTCCCAGATTTAGCCAATGGTTTACATCTAAGGGACTATGTGTGTACAATCGATCCTTTATATCCCCTAGAAGAGATTTCAAAGTTAGAGCACACTTATTCCCAATTCGCTTTCTGAGTACCTGACTCAGCGTAAGGCAGTAACCTTGAGAGGTGTCCCAATTCAAGGGAAGATCCTGGCGTGAAGCCCTCTGCCATGCCCAAGAGTTCAACAGGCACTGGGCTGCCCACTATTTACGGATGATTTGCTTATAGTCACATTCACGTACAGCCGTAGTTTGGTTGGCACATGCTCAAGTAGCCCTCAGCTGTTCAGCACGGCTCATGCCCCTAGCTATTGTGTTCCGTATCTTCCCAGAGTCCAGCTTAAGCCAGAGACAGCCAGTCAGACCACCACTGATATCTAGTACTCAAGCAGGAAAGAAATAGAGGGGGAGGAGGTGGTGGGCACATCATCATAGTGGACAACTTAGCAACGCCTGGACTTTTGAGAGTGTCCTTTTATATTCCCAGTATTACTGTCATCACCACGCACAGAACTTCCCACATTTTCAAGCACCAAGAAGAAAGGCAACAGGAATTGTTCATCTTCTAATTTTTCAATACCTCCTGGTCTTTATCTCACTACCAGAAGCCCTTCGAGCCAAGACTTAAGTCCTGCTGCCAGTCCATTTCAAACCACCACAGCTACCTGAGTCTAAACTCGAGTTTTATGAAATGAAGATGTACACCACTTCAGTAAACCATAACTAAAAACAGTCTTTGCTTTAATATTCCAGTTTGAAATGTGAATGTTTCTACCATTTATTGTTCTTAGGTGTTATCAGCTTCTTAGTAACTGCCATAATAAGGCATAGCACTTCATATGGATTGAGGGTTTTTTTATTTTTTTAATTTTTTCAAGATGTTGTAGCTCTGCTGGCAGATAAATGAGTCATCAGTCTGTCAAATAAAAGAGAGCAAAAAGAGTAGGTAAGAAAATCTCTTTTTTTCAAGGCTTTTGGAGGTCATGTAATCAGTGGGGTTTTAGAAAAATTAATACACTTTTTATAAAGATGCTTCAAGCTCAAGAAACAATTACCAGGCACCGTAGCCACATATGCCTCAAAAACAACTGACCACAGTAGATGCCCAGGCTGCACTCAGCCAAGGCTGAGGATGGCATTTCAGAGCCCAGCACTACACATTGGTGTTATCACAGCCTGAAGCAAAAAGAGACCTGTGCCCTCACTGAGGGATGCCCTCCCCTCACAGCAGCGATGCCCAAGCTCTCCTCATCCAGCCTCTGTTTTAACCTTGAAAGATTTCTCTGTTTCAGCATCACTCAGCTAAAACTCACACCATGCAAAGCCTGAAGGAAATTTCAAGGTGCCGTGAGCGCAGCCAAAGTGGAGAGCACAGGTACCTCACCTTCAGTCGCTCCCAACCTGCCATCTGTGGCCATGACTGAAATGCCAGATTCCTTTCTCAGGGCTGTTTTTTAGAAGAATCACAGAATACAACGTAAGCTGATGTTCTGCTGCTGTAAGAATACCTCTGCTCTGGCTGTACCTGCCCAGGTACCAGGGTGCTGAAGGAGAGACGGAAGCTGCCCTGTGCCAGGAGCAGGTCATTCCAACCAGCTCCAACCAACCCACTGCAGGGCACAGCTGAGTCCCACAGCCACCCCAGAGAGTGCCTCAGGGAAAGTGTGTTTCAGAAAGGGCAAAAAATGCCTCTAGAGCAACGAGGGATGAGGGAAAAAAGTGTGAGAAACAGCTCTGGAAAGACCCCGGTCATCCCAGAAGAAGGCAGGAAGTTGTGCCATCTGCACTGGGGCAGGATTCTCTGGCAGCCTGCAGAGGAGGCCAGCCAGAACACGTGGATATGACTGTGTATTTACATAGCCTTGAAGTTAAAAAAAAAAGGTCCCCTCCATTAAAAAGAAAATACTATCAGTTCGGGGGCACTTTAGTGGTCTTGAAATGAGTTCATTATGCTATTTTGTTATTGCTAATCCATCTAAAACTACAAAGGAGAAGAAAAGGTACTTTCTTTCAGAGGATGAAGGATATCTCACACGCAAAGGTATTTAAAGCATTTACGTTTCTAATTGTGCCATTGACAGCAATAAATGGTTGGTTTGTTCCTCCCACAAATTTGCTGGTGGCACAGGATACAAACACGGGCTCATATCAAAACTGAAAAGAGTGATTCACAACAGACAAACCCTGATATTCAGCCCTTTCTCTTTCTCTTGCACAATGGAAGAGTCTAGAAAAGCATTCACATCTGCACAAAGTATTTCCCTCCAAAGACAGCACTCAGCAGCAGAGCACCACACTAGCAAAACTTTCTTCCACTTGCCTGATTTGCTTTGTTTTTATGGTCAAATGTTTCCCCCCAAGCGTGACTTTTTACAAGCTCAGACTGAGCCAGTGTGCGGTCAGAGGTCAGAGCTGTGAAGTACCTGATCTACGCATGAAAGCAGCACTGATATTTAACTGAGTTACAAAGCTTACTGAGGCTTTTGAAAAACATCCGTGAAGGCATTTCAATTTAATGTGATTTGCATGCTAATTCCATCAGCTCAGTGACAAACCAAAGATAGTGTCATCTGGAGTATTCAGAGTATTGTGACAAATCTTTAGATATTTATACTGTTTTCTATTGTTTTGTCTCTAGAGTTTCTTCACTGCTGTGAACCTACACCAATTAAGCTAATTGAGAATATCACCATGTTTTTGGTGCAAGATTATCTTAGAGAAAGAAAACTGAAATATTTAAAAGGTATAATAAATTTGCATTTGTATCAGTAATTTGGGGGTGGGGGAGGAGGGTTACTAGGAGGGTTACTGTTTGATTGGTCCATGAAAATCATTACAGACTCAAGGGCTGATGTGTTACAAATGCATCCAGCCATTGCTTCACTAGAATACAGCAATTGCTGTGCTTACGACAAAAAGGATTAGTGGCAGATTTTGTGCTGAAGGTGATGCAGTTGAGGAAGGAAAGCCTATGGCATGGTTTAATTCCTTTAAATTGGTTATCTCAATGATTCCTATCTAATTCAGCATACACATGCTTTTGATATTCATAATGTTTCTGCACTGAGTTTCACAGCACCTTTCATGTAGTCAGGTGAACTGCACATTTATGTATTGTCTGTGTGCGTACTGTGCCTGCAGATGATGAAGCATTAAGCAGGGTGTTCTGCCGAGGTTTGGCAGAGCGGTGGTACAAACCATAAAAGGCAAACATGTCACAGAAAACAAGCACAGAAGCTCCTTTTACAGATCTCAAAATGCATGTTGAGAACATCAGAAATGAGCAAGGCTTTCCTGCTATAGTTATGTTACTGTTTTTTCAGCACTACAAAGGGCAGCAAAGGACAGACAAACAGCACTACTCTATTTTTCATATTATCTTACATGCAAATATACTTTAAACTTAGCACATAATCTATAGATGCTCCATTAACAAGAAACTATGCATGAAATATTGCAGACTATTTTAAGGTAGATACAAAGGTGATAGAAACTGAAAAGGCCACAATGGAAGGTCCCTTCAAAATTCTACTAAGAACTCGATTTTTTCATGTTAATATTCCCATTGTGTTGACCCTTATTATGCAGAAAAAAGTCTTTTTCAGCAGAAAAAAAGTCTTTTTCAGCAAATTGTTCTCTTTGTGAATTGTTATGAAATTTCACTTACCAAAACACATTTCAAACAAATAAATGATATCTAATTTCTTCCAGATTATATTGCCATCTGAAAGACACCAATATGTGTGAATGAGATTATAAATTGTCCACTCTGTTTTTTAACTTTTCTCTCTTTGTGTTTGAGGATTCAGAAACACCATGTTCACCTCTGAAGAAAATGAAGGAACATCCAAAATACAAACAATGAACATTTAAAGCTCTCTTAGGCTGAGCTAAGTATAAATTGAATAGTGCAAAGCTATAATAGGGCTGTGTTTTCTTTCACAAACAAGGCATTTATTATTATTATTTGGTTTTAATCTACTTACACACAATTGCATTATATAATAATCATATTATCATTGCATAGATATTAAAAAACTGGTAAACAGCAATAACATAAATTGACATTTAATCATTAAAAACTCCAAGCAAAGCCAAAATCAGGGTTGCCAGCACTGCACTGCCTAGCTGCCCTCCTGCTCTCCCTTTCAGACACTAACATGACATTGCACTATTTTTGCCTCACCTCAAAAGATGAAAGACTGACTGAAAACAGCGAGGCATAGCTGACAACTCCATAGCTTTTTTTTCCAGTCTACTGCTCTACTGCTTTTTGGCAGTACTGAGTTTTTGTTCAGCATTCTCTGGACATGTAGGAGACAGAATAAAACACTACTTTTCAACAGTGAATTTCAGAGGGCTTTTCAAAACAGAGTCAATATAGCCTTTTTAATTCAAAAGGCATTTTCAGCTTTTCACAAGTTTGGGCAATACAATCATAAATGGAGAGATTTCATAAATCAAAAGGAAGTAACATTAGTGTATAATTAGAATGGAACAGTTTTGATGGAAAAAGTTACTGGTGCAACTCTACTTTTACAAATTATAGTTCATATACATAAGCCTAAGGATCAACACATATCTGCTTCTTTTTTTGTTGTTGATATTAAACAAAATCTGCAGTAGTCTAAGATGTGGTTACATAGTCTTCTGTGAGTCCTAGAGAAGACGAAAGTCTGCGCTGTAGGAAGAGTAATTAAGCCTAACTGATCTGCACATAAGCTTAGTTTCGACACATGCAAAATATTTCTTGAAGCTTTGGGATATGAATCTAATAGCCCAATTTGTCATATCTACCATGAATTACGATATATAAAATGCACTGAGGGAAAATATTCCGCTTGATTTTATTACCTTCACCGTTTCAGTTGAAGTGCCTACATATATCAGGCTATCTAGCTCTTAGTCATTTGCTAGACAATTTTATTTGCCATCCTTTGCTCAAAGAAAACCTACAAGAAAGCTCAACAAAAACTACACAAAATACATAGAGCTCTGCATGAATTTGGCATTGCCCATCACCAAAGAGCAAGCAACTGCTGTCAGCAAGGTTGCTCACTTACAGACATCAGAAAAGCCACACTGACAGCTTCCAGTGGCTACCGATGTTTGCTTAGTGCAGCAGTCCCTTCATCTTAGGGAGAGTAATCAGAGGAGCAGGAGGCCATCTCCCTCTTCTCCCACTGCACAGAAAGGGAGGAGCCAACGAGAAGCTTTGTAGCCGACCTGCTTAAAGCAGACCTGTTCAGAGTATAGAAATATGGGAAGAGCCCTGCATGTAAAAGCTGTTCTATATTCTGCCCATGGAGAAACAGGTGACTTCTGCTGCTGCCACAGCTGGAAAAGCCTCCAAAACACTCAACCTAAACCTTATTTGCAAATCTGCATGCTTTTGCCACGGTAGAAATGGTATGAGATGGGAGATGCACAAGCAGCTGCTAATGAGTGTTGTCTTCATTAAAGATCGAGGGGAGTAGTCTGTTTACCATTTTAAACACAAAAACAAAAAAACCCCAGGCTTCTTGTAGACCTATCTAAGTGTTTTATTTACTGGCACCAAAGCAGTGAAAGTCTGATGTCACATGTAACAACTTACCTTTGACATAAAAAGGACATATAGCCCTGATGGGGCTATAAAGCATAAAAACTTCTAATGCATCTAGAGAGGGTATTCACAGTGTATTATAGTTCAGTGTCATACAAAGACATTCATGGTACATCACAAAATCCTTATAGATACTTGCGAGGGTCAGGCTTAAAGACTATGTAGATTCTGTGTAGTAATGCAAATGTAAGGTTTAATCAGTACAATGAAATTAAATTGATACAAAGTGACGTATATAACCATGTAAAGCTTATTATTTGGTACTTTGAGGTATCAGTGTGTTTCAGACACATTTTGGATGTTGTTTCTTAGTTGAAATCCATGATAGCTACCACAACAAGGTGTGTTGCATGGAAAGACAAACTGTTAATACATTCTTCCTATCAAAATTATCTTTTTCATTAATGCACAGATGGCAAGAAATCAGGATTAAAAGGTTGACATTTTTTTACATCTAGCTACAAAAACCTTGTAGCTGTTATGTCTACAGGTTGTTATTGAAACATGAAAATGCATTTTAAAATTCATTATGATTTTCTTAGATCATTATAAAGTAGATAATTTGAGTATATTTTATTCACCTACAATTACTCTGAAAGTAAGGTTTGTTTCTGGTTTTTTTTTCCCCTTCCCTTTTGCTTCTGCAAGGAGAATGAAATATGGATTCCTTCATTTGGACACAGAAATGATGCAAAAGAAATAAACAAGGCTTATAAATATGCTCCTAAGATATAAACTAGAGTCCTCTTCAATTTCTTGTAGTGTTTTACTTTAGCCAGAGACTCATACTACAGTTTGTGGCTCTTTTACTGAATTGAGGAATCATTAGGCCTTATCAACAAAGGTGAGTGTTGCAGACAGGCATTGGTATTTGGATCTAAGTTAATCGCCTGTATAAACTGAGGACAAATTGTATAGTTACTTTGAAAGGAAGAAAAAGAGGCTTAAGACTCTAGATTATCTGTTCCGCTAAGAACAAACAGCTCCCATGTGAAGAGGATTTGGTGAGATAAGTGCTACAGAAGCACTGAGTCAGAGCAGTCCAAGCTGCAGCTGACTCCACAACCCACCGACAGAAAAGTTTACAGCCTATTTTTTTCATTAATACTCCTTCTTGATTATTCCTTGAGCCATGAGGTTAACCACTGCTAACCAAACACTGCAGTCAATGCTGGAGGCCAAGAGGCGCCACTACCTATTTACATTATTGCCAATAGTCTTCATCCCAAATGTGAGGCATCCCTGCATAAAAAAACAAGTGAAATTCCCCTAGTTCTGCTGGAAAGTTGTCTTGGTTTTTAATTCCCCTAGTTCTGCTGGAAAGTTGTCTTGGTTTTTTTTCAGAAAGTTGACATATGACAACAGTACAGTAAGCATAAACGACACAGCCATGCCGACTTGAATCTGCAGGTAGCCTGGAGCAGGATGTCTAAGCATGTGTAGTAATCACCCAGCTCACATTAATCACTGTCCTCATGAATCTGATTATCACCCTTCTCAAGGACACATAACAGTTCACCATCTTTACTGCAGGACTATTACCTTACTGCAATAATCCAAATAGCATTTTGTTTTCCTTCCCCCACTGCCTGACAGAATCTGCTCTTGCTCTTTCTCATAAAAAGGAAAACCATGTTCCTCACACTCCTCTTTGCAGGTCAGCTTTACGGGGTGAAGACAACAGACTGCTGAAGCTTTCAACAAACATCTGCCCTATCACAGCGCAGCTAGGAAGTCGGAGATGGCTGATTAAATAGCAATATCCAAAGATATACCACAGCAGAATCTTCCTCTCTATGAAAGGAAAACAAAATAAAACAAAAACAAAATAAGCTACAAAAACTCAAGAACATTTTGAAACAGAAGTATCTGGAGTGTCTTGGAGCAGGTATCAGGCATAGGAGTAAGTAACACAGGATAATGAAGAACAGAGTATCTTGAAAAAGGCAACATGGTACACCTCATAAACCTGCTATTCCCTGCTGAGTGGCTGATGAGTTTTAGCACCAACAGTCTCCCTAATGGAAATTCTGCAAATTAGAAAAACTTAAATACTTACAATAGGATAGAAATGGCAGGAGATTCAGGTAACACATCCATCTCTCAGTCTCATTTAAAAGTTCCCTCTGCAACACTTTGGTCTTTACTTACAAGCTGTTTGAGGCAACAAGACAATGAAGAAAAAAGCAAGCAAGGATGGGGCTGAATTAGAAATCCTAATGCGAGAGAATCTTAATGGCTTGGAAAAAAATTCCCTACATTTAGGAAAATCCCTAAATTACCTGCCTTTTTCATTTTAGTAGCAGTTCTGTAACATAAAGACTATGTTTAAAACAGAAAAAAAAAAGACCCAACAATGTACATAGCTCTCTGATTATATCTCACTATTTCACTTACAAAGAAATGAAATACTATCCCCCCACCAGCTCCTTTGGCTTTGGGGGTTTTTTGGTCACACTATGAAAGAATGAAACTGTTTTAAAATGCTAGCACCAATGGTCATTTTAAGAAAAAAAATATACTACAGTATAAGTAACAAGAATTACATTTTAAAAGCAAAGGCAATACGTTCCTCTTTTGAAAGTACAGTTATTTTAACTGTGGTCAAAAGCACGTGTAGGGTGCTCTCTAAGAACTGAACTTAGGATTTTTTTAAAGAAAAAAATGCACAAAACACCCAAAAAGCTGCACATATTTAACATATGTCAGCAAAAAAAGTTCTAAACATACACAATATTCTGATCAAACAGGAACAGGCAACTGAACAGTCCATCATCTTGATGCCAGACATATCTTTTTTCTTCTTCCTTTGGAGAAAGTAACTATGTGGTTTCTATTGACAACTATATACTCATAATATTTTTCTTGATACTTTAAAGTGTGAAGACTTCCATACTTTTATTTCTATGCTTCCATTCGAAAATACTTCTAAAAGCCAACAATACCTGCTTAGTACTAGTTTCTTATCTAATTCACTCAGAATACTCATTAATTTTGTGCAAGAACATGTAGTTAACAACATGTAGTTAATAAACTACAAATTTAAAGAGAAATTTTTATGTAACCTCTATGATTTACTTAATACCCTGGACCTAATTCACAGAAAGCACCTTTAGTAAGATTTTTACTTACACAAGCAGCATTTCTCAGGGAGAAGATTTCTGCTCCATGAGCTGTCAGTCTGAATTAGGTTAGACACGGTGTGGTGACTATGCAACACAAGTTTGGGCTTAAGAGAAAGAAGATAGGTCCAAAGTAAATTTACTGCTTTTATGCCAACTGAGATACACTCCACTGGGGAACTGCACAATGTAAGGTTAGGAAGAAAACATTTGTCATTTTATGGACGTTTTTTCTCCTTTTATGACTTTGTTTTAGCAGACAGAAGCAACTCAGCAGCCAGCTTGTATTACCTCAGATTGTGACACATCTGAAACAACACATCAACCACAGAGATTTTGTCTTAGAGCTGTCTCAGTGTCCAGCTCATGCCTACTTCATTTTTCTTTGGTTGGGTGGCTGGGAGTTTTTTTGAAGTGGCAGAAAACCATTGTTTTAAATATGAGTTTCAATAATAAAAAACCAAACAGTCTAAGAGTTCACCTGAGGGATGATATACCAATATGCTAAGGCACTGCAAATTACCCTTCCTCCAAAAGGATTTGCTAAGTATGGAAACAGATTCTTCCTCTGACAACTCCTACTTGACTTCAAGACCCTAAAGTCTTCCTAAAGAAAACATCTGCAGCCTTTCCCTCCTCCACTAAGCAGGTCACCCTTTCATAGAAGGAGATCAGGTTGGTCAAGCAGGACCAGCCTTTCATAAACCAATTCTGGCTGGGCCTGATCCCCTTGTTCTCCTGCATGTGCCACATGATGGTACTCAGGATCATCTGCTCCATGACTTTTTCTGCCACTGAGGACTGTTTGCTCTCTGCTGTGTGTTATTTCCAGCAGACATCTGGTAAGCTGAAGTTCCCCAAGGGAACAAGGACCAGCAATTGTGATACTTCTCCCAGCTGTTTACAGAGCATTTCATCTGCCTGTCCACCTGGATGAGTGGTCTGTAGCAGACTCTGACCATGGTATCTGCCCATTCCTCCAGAGTCTCACCCAACAGACACTTAAGCACATCATCATAAAGCTCTAGACAATCAAAACATTTCTTAACACAGAGTTAGTCCACTGCCTCTCCTTCCATGCCTTTCCCTGAAACAGGAGACCAAAGGATCTTGCTAGCACATTGAACCTTCACTTGGTTGTTGCTCTCTTGTATGACACAGAAACAGCACCAGTGAGATCAGAAGGGACTTCTGGAGATCATCTGATGCTGAGACACTGCTCAAAACAGGGTCAATTACACTGCAATTGAATGCAACCATCTTGTAAACTTGCAAAGCCTCAGTGGTCTACCCAGTAATTTTAGAACACTTGCAAGTGGTAGCATTAAAAATTCTGTGGTGTTGCCTAAAGCTAACAGCTTAAATCCTTTTGTTATTCCTGCAAGTGTTGTGTTATTATCTAGCAGAACATTATGAACTTACAGCTAAAACTGTTACATTTTTGTAGAAAAAGCTAAGATGTTTTGTAAATAGCTTTGCTTGGTTTAAATAATAGTTCCTTTTAATTAGAGAGAGAAATGTGTGCTATAGTGTAAGTAAAACACATTATTTAAGCTTTCACCTTTTCATTGATGTAAGAAAAACCTAATTAAACAATAGTAAACATTCTAAAAATGCACAGTACAGTGAAAAAATATGTTTACTGATGAACACTAAGTAACAAAACATTAAAGAGATGATAATGAATGGGAGATAGTTTTAGTTTTATGCCTGCAGGAGCTGGAGTTCTAAAAAAATTTGCACTCTACTTAGACAAATATTTATTTATTTCTTGCACAGCAGTTTATCCTTAAAAAAAGAATTTTTTTTTAACTCACTGCAAATTTCAAAATAATGTTAAATGTGGCATTGATTTTCTCTTCTGTCCACATCCAATGCCTAGAATCTGTCCAAAACCAAAGCACTAGTTCTATGTAAAAAAGGTAATGCAAATCACACCACTAACATTTTTATATAGTGCTATTTCCCTGATGCTGAAGGGGCTGAAGAACTTTAACCATGTCAATGATAGCTCAATCTTGCTGCTGTTCCACTTGAAGACTTTGAAAAGGTTACCATGGGGACTTAACTAGAATAGCATTAGATCAATTATAAAGTTTGGAAAATGTCAGTTGGCAAGTACTTCTTGAGGCAGGCAAGCTGGAATTTACTTCAAGAAAAAACAGGGAGGAAAAACATAGATGCATTCATTCATTTACTTCCCAACATAAAAGAAATCCAGTTCATTAAGCAAATTTAATTCATACAAAATGCAACTAGTTTATCTGTTGTTTTGTATTTTTTTTTCTGCATATTTAATAAAGACTCCTTGTCTCCTTTCTTACAATTTCTTTGAGACTGAAGCTCTTTGTTACTTGGGTGATTACACAAATTTTCTTTTCAATGCCTTGAAGCTTAAGGGAAAAAAACATTGATTGACTATGAAAAGCACACTGATGCTGTATCCTCAGGAAAACATCACGACCTTAAATTTCACTTCATATGAGACACAGAGCTTACAGAAAGTTGCAGGGTATATCCCACAAGCAAAACTTGCAGGAATTAGTAACTGCTATAAGCAGATCTTGGTATAGCATTTCAGCAAACTTAAACACCTTCGATGCCTGCAGTCTGATAACATGCATGCAAAATATTTCTGTATCACTGTGTAATCTGGCAACAAATCAGCAGCTTTTAGTCTGGGGTTGTGTACTAAACCCCCTCTCTCTCAAAACCTTCATATAGCTTGTGCTAGAAATCCTTTCCTATCATGTATTTTCATTCCCAAGAAAAGTTCCTTGCAAAGTGGCTGTTAGTGCCATATATGGAAAAACTTCTATACTAACTTGTTAGAGCTGTTTTTATTAGGGCTGTTATGACAAAAATTATTATTATTTCCAACTGAAATGGGGAAACAGAACTCCAGGAGATGTATATGCCACTGAGAATACGCAAGTGTTGCACAGGAACAAAAACCAGTTTATTTATATAAACACAGCAATGTTTGTTCATGTCTAGTTTAATCCTAAGAAAAGGAGACTGTAAGCCTGTCACTTGCTCTAGGTTTAAGTGGACTGATGTTCAAACATTTTTACCAACTTTGTAGTGCAGATTTCGATGTGAAGCTTTGTCGATATTGTGCTACTTGATTTTCAAAATAATCCGGTAAACAGAAAGACAGAACTTTGCGCTACAGTAATGTGCTTAAATGCAGACACAGCCATTCAGTTTTCCTGTGTCAATAAGAGGACTGAGAAACGCAGTGTCTACAGATCTCTTCAATTTCTTGTCAAGAAACAAACTGTATTTCTTTTTCTTTCCCCTGAAGTTTAATATTTCTTTCTAGAATGCTATGTTTCACCTTACTTTATTCATGAATAAAATTCCATGGGTGGAACCTGTCTACAAATTGCTCCTGTCAGGAATTAGCCTGTGACAGTGAGGAGAACAAACAACAGTTGCACTCAATCACCTTTATGTTTTCATTACACTTACCTGAACTTCTAGGGTTATCTCTGTGTCTAATGATAACTATTGACTTGGAAAATACATTTCTTGTTTGCAAAGAGCCAAAAAATTCCTGCATTTAGCTTTTTGATAAGATTGTATCCATCATTGTGGATATGCATCTTTTCCTCTTCTTGTCCAAGACTTTTATTTTTGCTTCAATAGCAATCACAGCAAAAAGAAAATAATCAGACATATACCCATGCAAACTTGTATAACATGGAGGTTAATACATTTTCAAATACTGTGAGTGATACTTCTTGTTTCTAGTTAAATGACTAAATCTACTACTCAAGAAAGCCTGTGATATGAAATCTTTCTCAATAAGCTTTTTTTTGAGTAAAAATATTAAACATCAGATAATCTAGTTTTCAAAATGTATTTGGAATACTATGAAATGAGGAATACATTCTCTTTAGAAAAAATCGGTGCATATTTCAAACTGAATAGCCTAAGCAAGACAAAATCACAGACCCATGGCAGTTTTGAGTCAGTACCCAAGAGAAAAACCCAGAGCGACACAGCGTCAAAGGAAGAGAAGTTACAGATGTTACATGAGTGGATAAGGCAAACAGCGCATAAAAAGCTAAAGATGATGCTGGGAATCTGAGTGCCCAAATATTAACCGAGCCTTAAACAAGTTCTTCCAAACAAGCACTCATTGAAATTCATTAAAAGAGGAACAAGATCTGTCACCACTAACCAGCCAGGAAAATGTAGCAACACCTTGCTGTGAAGGAAAGACCCCAACATAAACTACTTTGAAACTTGGAGACCAAAGGGTTTGTAAACCTGAGACATTTGAAGAACTTACACTGTGAGAGGTGAATGTAGAAAAAATATCCATAGTGAGAGTAACAAGCAGAATTTTAAAAAGCATTTGAAAAGTATGAGTGGGACTAGATTGCACTTTTCCAAAACAAAGGGGAAAGTATTTCAATAACAGAAATAATTTGGCAAAAGTCTGGATTAGTGCTGCACAGCTGGAGAGGAAAAGTAATAAAGGAAATATTGTGCAAGAAGACATAGCCAGATTCACTCAGCCTGAACTAAATATGTTTGTATTTGTCAGCCTGAGGTCTCCAGAAGCCAATAAAATTTTTTTTAAAGGCTTAGAAGAAAAAAATCTGTTTCCTAGTTAAGCTTCCAGCTGAACATGTAGGTTAGACAGATTTACTTCGGACACAAGAAAATTTAGTTTCAAATAGAAAAACATTATCAATTTGGCATACTAACTGTAGTTAAAATCATATCACAAACAGAATTATTGTGTGACTTTATCACTGAAGAAGAGGATCTCAAGAATGATGGCCTGTAGCTCCACAGACAGACAGGGATGAAGGAAGGAAGATCATATAAAGGAAGAAAGACAAGTCACGGGAGTTAAATAACAGCAATTACTCCAAAGAAGATGGCTTAATTTTAAAAGTGAATGCTAGCTTGAGAGTCAAAGGTATGTCCCAGTTCTGCCCTTCAGCGAGTGGGAAACCACAAGAGACTTTACTGAGGTAAAGGAGAGCAGAAGCACCACTTCAGAGTCCAAGGAAAAGAGTGGAGGGACTGCTTTACACTGCTGCTCTTAACTTTGACAGTGAGGGAGAGAGGTTGTAGCTGTAGGTTTCCAAAAAACATCAAGGCTATGAAGTTAATATCATGTATTTGATATTTTTGTGCCCTTTCAACCAGTCTTATTAGTTCCTACATCCAAGGGACAATTTCAGCCCATTCTACCCCATGGTAAAATTCCTAACATTAAATTCTTGCAAAGTTTAGGAGAACCAGTGGCTAATAGAAGAAACTAATTTGAGAAAAAGGCGTAACTTAGCTGTTATTCATTCCCTGTGCTGGCCACTCAGTACTCATGAAGCTCCAGAGACTGAAGAAAATTTCCTCTTTAAGAAGACTAACATATGGTGGTGACACTGCTTTATAAGGCTGGGGGATGGCAGTTCCTACAGCTTTTTCTTCTAACTTTCCTGTTTGCATAGAGTACGTTAATAAACACATGCACTGCTAGGAAATCACGCAAGTTTAGTCCCTTACACCTGAAAAGAACAAACCAAACAGAACTGATCTTTTTGAATGGGCAAGGGGAAGATCAGAAAAGTCTGAGTTCAAAATTAGTGGAAAAAAATTTACAAAGAGAAGCCAATAAAAGACATAATACTCTTAAAGTGTGATTCTTTTAGTCAAAACCAGGATGGCAATTTATTAGCTCTTGAATACTATAAAAATTTTAAAAATAGAAGCAACTTACACTATTTAGCTTTTACCTAAAATACAAAGACATGTAAATGAGATATGGGCTGGGTTTTTTTTCTGAATTTACTGGCACCAAAATCCAATGTAAGTTTATTAGAGTCTGCAGCTATTTGTTTTGAGGTCTTTAAATGGGTTATATTCCAACACTAGGGAATTAGATGCACAATCAAATTGTGAAGCTATTTCAAACAACTGGTGCAGACCTCTAATAAATGTCTATGCAGCAATATACTGATAAAACTTTTTTTTTCTTTTTTAATGTAACTAAGTGCTGCATCAATCCTCTACCACAAGACAGCTGAGGTCCACCACTGCCCAGTAAAATAAACTGTTCAGCATGAAGTCAGAAGCCATATTATTCTACAATTCCATTATTTTAAAGTACTTTTCAACATATTTGCAAGCTTAAATAAACACATTTAAAAACCATAATGAAATTTAAAAGAATTTTTTAACAGGTAGACTGTAGCATGGTCCACTTACATAATCATAGATCATCAGAATATTCAGATGGGAGGTTTGAGTATGTAGTGGTATTTTATTTTCTAACTGGTGCTTGATATTGAAAAAGCATTTGTAGTGCATTATGAAAAGTAACTACTCCTAAAGACCTTTCTTATATTCTACAGATTTTAAAGTTTCAGTAACCCACCCTAGTACTGTATTCCTATGGCAAAATAGGCAGCATTTTTTCAGAAAAATCTCCAGTAACTCACTGTAACCAGATATAGTCCATGTTTTTGTTAACTAATGCACATGTCCAAAAAAGAAAAAAAAAAAAACCTGTTGAAGTGATGAATAAGTAAAGCAGATTCCAATTTGCATGAGTCATAGCATCTTTGGTTTGCTGCCATAAAATAGGGTTTCATAAATTCACATCTGTGAAGATTCTTCCAGCATGTAAGCACAGCTGTCCCTCAGATGCAACTTTCTCCACATTTTTTGAGCATCCTTTTGTCTGTCTGGTAAAATTAAGCCCCTGATTAGTATCATACAAATTATTCTGTCATACAGGTAGCATCTTTCTCTTCCACTAAACACCTGCTAGGAAAGCTTGTATTTGTGTGCAAATTATATCTCCTTTCAAAAATAATCTTTTAAGATTATGTTGATAGATAAACCCCTTACACTCAACATGGGAGGTATTAAATTGCCTAAAGAAAAAGTTATTTCAATTTATCAATGGCTAACACTTCCACAGCACTTATTTTAAAAGCAGTTTTACCCATCAGAAAATGTATGTGGCTCTATTAATACAAACTCTACCACAGTAGTTCATGTACTTTCTAAATCTATCCTGACCAGTTTAGTTTGGTTTTTTTTTCACGACAATCAGGAAAATTGAGGTAATTCTTAAGGTCCACTCTAATTATCTGACCTAATTTTCTTTTCTATTAATCAACTGTCATATTTATGTGCTTATTGTACAAGCACCAGTTTGAAAATTAATTTCACAATAGAATTTGTTAAATATTTGGAGCATTCATCTCCTTGCTACATAATTTGTGATCCAACAAAGTTTTATTTCCAGGTTTTAGTTAATCTTAAATAAATCTTAGGTTGGGATATAAGATTTTCAAGCTGTATCTTGGGGGACAAGTCAGGGGCTTGGCTATAGATGGCATAGGGTCAGATGGAACATGTGGCAGGGATAAGGCCACACTTGGTATGCTCACCCTACCCCATGTCCTCATAGGATTGTTCTTGAGTTTATATTAAGGACTTTCTTCACAATGCCTAAAGCTCTCCAACCCCTGAGCACAGGCTGTTATTCAAAGAATAGTTTAGTATGGATGCAATGGAGACAAATCAGCTGCATTTTTAAAAAAATGCATGAAACAGAAAACAATTTTTACACACGATCATATATGCTTACTACTGCAATTTTTACGTGTGGCACCATCCCCAGTATAAGCACAGCCAAAGGCATTTTCACACATTTCTTAGTTCTAAGAACATCGTTTTCCCTCCTACGTTATGCCTCATGAACTACGTCACCACCTATGTATCTCTGTATTTCCTGCACGAAAATACACAGTGCAGAATCTGTTTATATAATTATTATATAATTATTCCCACTATTATTTCTTTCCCATAAAAACTGTATTTTTCATTCTGCCACCACTTGAGGAATTTTTAAATAAAATGTGCATGCATGATAGAAAGAACTACAGGTTTACATCACTATGAGTACTTCCCTACTCTTAATCTCTGTTGACTTGTAAAATTCTTTAAAGAAAGCAATGAATAAAAATTTCCTGAATCTAATCTGTACAGATCAATAGTTTTGTTTTGTTGGTTTTTTGTTGGCTTTTTTGGGGGGGTTGTTTTTTTCAGAAAGGAGAAAAATTCTAATATCTTCAGGTCATATTATTCTAATTTGTAAATGAAAGTAAAATAAGTTTCCAACAGAAGGTACTGAGGAGGTATTCTGAATTTCCTTCTCATTCTAAGGTAAGCATGAGACACATTATACGCAGATGGGTACAGCAGATTTTTGTTTTAACATCAGCATTCTAGAAAGTAGATTTTTAACACTATCTTTATACTAAAGTTTGTTTTCACACTAAACAGCCCAAGGAAACAAAAATGCTACTATTTCTTATCTGGAGCCAAGAGAAAGTCAAAACTTATCCTATGAGAAGGATTAGTGCTCCTCATACACTGCACTTCGACATTGCAGTCTGAGCAATAGAAACAAAGTGCTGGCATTTGATCTGTACTTGCTGTAACCAATAAGCTCTGCTGTTCTGTAATTCATGAGCACAAATTCTCATCATGATGAAGAAGTAGTGGAAAACCGCTTTGGCAAAATTTAACAGTGGGCTGATAGCAAGTAATTCATTCCATACCTTTAAGCATACTTGTCATCTATCTTTGAATCTTTTTTAGCTTTAAATATAACCTTTATGAGATAAGGGGAGGAAAAACTGCAAAGGATTTTCATGGTTTTGATTAACCATGGATTTATCTTGAGGTGTACTGATTTAGTCCATATAATCAATAACAGTTGAACTGGCAGAATATCAGTCTGCATCACCTGCTAGTCTCAGTTTTAGGATGTGCTTCAGGGTTAGATGTGTTAAAGTCTACAGAATCTGTTTTATCAAAAACAGTACAAGATGCTGTTACTGAGAGTCACAAAATGAACATCCAGAAAGAATACATTAAACTCAAGAATTACATTCGTTAACATGTGCATCTCTGAATTGGTTTAGGCTTTGTCTCTAAATACAGTTCCACATCCTGAGGAGTGTGAAATGCTTTTCCACATCTTTGGAGTTCCACAGTTATTTACATAAACAAATAGCAATTATTTATTAACTATTTCACAGCCAATTGCTGCAATAAGAGCATCTGATTCTGGGATTGAGGAAGGGCAGCATTCAAGGCAAAAATTGAGTAGGCAGGCTTGCAACTACTTATTTACTTTGAGCTTTAGAGTATTGGCACTATGGCCTCATAATTGTATAAGGCTATTGGGATTAAAACTTGCCCCATGTATTTCTTCCTACTTCAGTGAAACATAGTTGTTGTACAGCACAGGAAGTTAAACAATTCCAAAGACAGTCAAAACAAATCTGTGATATATAAAAACCGGATTTTGAAACATTTTGCCACATCTCACAAATCTCCAGTTAAGGTGAAGAATACCAGTGGAACCAGTCATTCATGTCCTACAGGCCAAGCAGCAGCCACTTCTCTAGCCTGCATCTGCACCTCACCTTTGTTTAACATCGTGTACTCATTTCCACCAGAACGTAGGAACAGTTGCCTGCAGAAGTACAGGTCAGAATCAGAAAGCTAAATACATTTAGAGAGCTTAAACATATTTCATTCAGCAGAACTGATCAATTCATCTAGAGTATTTTAAGAACCAGATAAAGGAACGTCTTTTTGATACTTCAAGGAAGACCAGTGAAATCCAAAAGGATTTGTGAAATTCAAATATAATACTTTAAAGTCAGAGGGAACAACCTATACACAAATTTACAGGTGAGACCATCCGACTGCAGCACTCAGGAAAACACTGGGCAATGCTAAACAACTTCAGGGGTGCATACAAGGTAACACGATGTTCAGTATGTGGTTTGTGAGAACACCCTCCCTCTGCACCCCCACCACCCCACTCCCCAATAACTAAACTATTCCATGTTTGTGCATTTCATTTTATATAAGATGACTCTTAACAAAGAAGGGGGAAATATTAGATACCAGGACTCAGTAAGTTTCCGATGCTGCCTATGCAACTGTGTTTTGATGTTCAAAAACTAACATTTTAGGAATTAACTAGGTATGAAAATAAGAACGGTTAGGAAAGAATAGTTAAGCACTGAAACAAGACTATCAAGAGAGTCTGCAAAGCATCTCCAAAAAGAACGTTTTAGAAAAAAAATTATCAGGGTTAGCCTAAGATTATTTTCAGTCTTGCCTCCACATTTTTGGAAGCGACAGATCTCCTGAAATCCCTTTTGGTATCCATTTTTATGACACCACAATATCTCATAAGCAAGAAGAATCAAATTACTGAAGGAAAGATAGGTAACCATCCAACTATCAAGAATTAGTCCTTGCCTGGAAGTCTACCTGGGATCTTTCTGTAGAGGACTCCACTATATTAGCTAACGTTATTTTCAGTATTCAAAGGATGATAGAGAAAACATAGTCACGTAGCATTTGCTGTTGATTTGAAACTCAGAGCAAGCCCTTCAAGGATCAGAAACAAAACTTCAATTTACAAAAAAAAAAAAAAAAGCAAACTCAACCACACTGAATTCAGTGATGAAAAAAGTGCTACACTATTCAGAGGTAAAAATCCCTTCAAAACATGTAAACACGTAATGCAGAAGTAGAAGGTTTAGAAACAAAATGTCATTTCTTTTAACCATTCATGTCATTTAAGATTTCCTGGCAACAAGGTGGAAAAACATTCTAAACTAAATTCTGCATGGTTTCAGAAGAAATTGTCTTAAAGAAAAAAGCAATCTTGCCACTGTAATCACCAGATGCCATTTGCCTGTGGCAAAACACTACAGATGAAAAGAAAAAGTCTGATACCATCTCTGGTTGGCAACTTAACTGGTTTTTTATTTGAATGAATCACATTTTTCAAATTGAACAAAGGTCCTCTTGAAAAATTATTTTCATTAAGTCATTTACCTCTAGCACTATCATGTCATTATTCCTCTCATTTGCCCACTGAAGTTGCCTCTTATCGGGTTTATTATCAGTAAATACTGGTATTTAGTCTCAGAACATTATGTACTTGGAAACCTCAACTGAAAGAGTAATTTTACAATTTCTGGGAAGCAATTGATACAGTTTCCAAATTTATTAATGTTCTAAATGACACTGAAAATGCTAAAGTACTAAATATAACTTCCAGTTAGAACATACTGAAATTCCACAGAAGTGTTCAAGGTAATCTCTGAGATAATATA
Source organism: Ifrita kowaldi (assembly GCA_013398055.1). Lineage (NCBI taxonomy): Eukaryota > Metazoa > Chordata > Aves > Passeriformes > Cinclosomatidae > Ifrita > Ifrita kowaldi. Next base: position 1,630,946 of record VZRS01001243.1, read on the forward strand.
AGCACTTCTATATCAGTCTTTTGAATAATTTTTTAAGACATATAATTTCTCATTCTTCTATAAAAAGTCTTCCCATAAAATCGTGCAGAGGATTTTCTTCATCTGTATCCTGTTCTGGATGAGTAGAAGCCTTTCACAGTTTCATAACTTTTCCCACAAAAATTGAGGTGTCTGAAAGAACCAAACTTCAGTTCACCCAAGACAGCCCTACTAAACTTCCGCAGTTAATGAAGGCATTAATAAAAAATATTTCTTTCATCAGAAGGGAACATGGTGTGGTTCAAGAGGAAGAGGGATAAAACAAAAAGAAGGAACCATGTCAGATATTTCCTACCAAGAACACAAATACAGAAAAACTATTATATTACTCCTTCTTTCAACTAATTAAAAATTGGTATCAAACATATGGGTAAAACACATTCCAAAATCCAAACCTTTCTAATTTTAGTAGTTAGTAAAAAAACACAACCAAGATTTTTTTTTCCCTGAACCAAAGATTTTTGACATTAATCCAATAAAAAATGTACAAGGATATTTCTAAATACTTTGTAAATTGATTTTTACACATACATCATTGTTATTAGTCCTATCCACAGCCCCTTTGCCTTCAGCCAGGTTAAACCCCTGTTCAAATACACAAATCAAGCCTTCAAGACCACGAACACAGTTTTTTGTGCTCTGTGCTATGGACATTGAAGATAAAGCACAAGGCATCACAGTTATAGGCCAGATGAACAACATTTGTTTGCCACATGCAAATTCCCATACCTCACAAACAGTATTCAAGAGGCCTGATGATCAAAAAGTCGCTGGTATTTCCACGGATCCTGGTGGATTTTGCTAGGTTACATTACATTTTAAAATCCATACAATTTAAAACCCAGAGATGACTAAAAAATGAAGCTGATTTTGTTTTACTGTACACACTTTGAATATTTTCTGAGAGGAATTTAGGACCTTGAATAAATACACCTTCATATTTCCCAACTAATGTAAGTAGGAAATCCACAAAAAAAACCCCAAACCAAAGACATGAGCAGTGGAGAATTCAAATATTACATATGCAATGTATTAATTCACTGTTAATGCTCACAAACCTATCTTCCAAGTCAACCTAAAAGCAAGTGACACATCTCAAAATCCTTTCATTGCAGTGGTGCAATAACAGACTGAAAATTGATAGGAGAAAAAATGTGAAAATTAAAATATATTAAAAAACAACAAAATCCTTTGTTAGCTAAACACGCCTTAAATAGCCAAGAAAACTAAAAAACTATGTCCACAAATCTGTAGCAGTCTTCAGTGCAGTCTGTAACACAGAGCTTTGTTGAATCCCCAGCATTCCAGATGCTGAAGCACACAGGCATGTGAGGTAGGCCAGGATCCCATATAATGCTTTAAAATACTATTTTGAGGAGATATAAATTGAAGGAAACTTTTCAAATTGGGCCCACCTCTTACTTCTGCCTAATCTTACATAGTTTCTGTCATGCACCTGTTACTTTACAAAATCATAGCTACAGATTAGGGTACGAATTAACCCTGCTAAATAAGGCAGTCTTAGTAAGTATGCTGATACAATTTGTAGCAATGCTAGTTTTCAAAGTAACAAGGCATAATAGCCAGCTAAATTACAATTCCACAAATAAAATCTTGCAAAAATTAACTATACCAGCACTTATTAGTAACTGAAAACCCGTCATTTTACTAAGCATTAAATTTTTCCCTTCTTGTCAACATGTCACCTATACTTTAAATTTTAAGCAAATATTTTATTTTTTAAAAAATAATTTCATCTGAGGTCAATTCATGATTTATATTATTTTAATTTTTCATCCAGGGTAACTGACTCTAAAGAAGGATCAAATAATTAAATACTTAGAAACACAGTAAAACCCATATATTTCCTAAAAGTCATCAATTGCAGGTTTTACAGATATAATGTTAAAAGCTCAATAGGTATTCAGTGTTGTCTGACATTGATGAGGTAAATTTAGAGACTTGCTCTCTAATTACTATAAACACTGAAAAGGCTAGCATCTGTGGATAAAAAGGACTGATTACACTCTAACAAAATATGCCAACAGTGTAGGGAAATGCAAACAGGAAGCATGGCAATACTTCTACTAGCAAGTTTTATGCCAATCACTGCATTAACTTGCAACTATTCCATAAAAGATTTGTTTCTCTGCATTCACTAGGAGTCTTCTGAAAAGAGAAGGCCCAAATTTGGAGAGAGCACAAGTGATTAAATGTCTATGTCCCAACTGAGCAAACTATCCCTTCTCCATTCACGGCTTGTGGATTCTTAGCACAACAGGTTGGTTTGGTTTGCTTTGGGTTTGGATTTTTTTTTCCTCAGCTTTCTGAAAGGACAAAGAACACCAAATTTGTTCTTTTCAGATTCAAATTTATTTTACCAGGAATTAAACTTGAGCTCAAAACCACCATTAAAGGCAAAGCAAAGTACTCTGGGCTCATATTCCTTGGTCATTAATGTGCTATCACAAAATGTAACAGGATTGCAGCACATAGGAAAACTGTCAGATGTGTGTCTAACCTACATTTGCTGGGATAAGTAACCTCCAGGATCAACTGTCAGAGGATTCCCAATGGGAAAAATATAGCATGCTCTTCTGTCACAAATAGTACAACAGTGCAGGTCCTGACTGAGCTTTACAGGCACTGTCACAATCCAAGCAATCAGGAGTTTTTAATTCTGAACAGCCTACATAGCAGACAAGAAAAGATATAAAACCTATGGAGAACAAAGGAAGAAGGGAGTGGCAGGACAAGTCTAGATAAAGCAAAAGGAATGCACAATTTTAAGAAAATATTAAACAAGGCTCAATTCTTTTGAATTACACCAGTAGTCACAAGGGAGTCAGTGGGAGCAGAGTATTTATAATACCAGTAACATCTGAACTTCAGTTACATGGACTAAGAGTAATGTCAGCTTCAGATCACGGTCTCCACACTAGGCAGGAACCTGCAGAATCTACCTATCCCAGAGAAGTTTCCTCTATAAGTTCCCCTGGAAACCACGTAAAATAATGTGCACTTCTTAAACTGATATAGTCCTGTATCAGTTAATGTATTGGGTTTGCATGGCCAAGCTTTGGTAGCAGAGGGGCTGCAGGGGTGGCTTCTGTGAGGAGCTGCCAGAAGCTTCTTCCATGTCCAGCAGAGCCAGTCCCTGGTAGCCCCAAAATGGACGTGCCACTGGTCAAGCCTGGACCAATTAGAAATGGTAACACCTCTGTGTTAACATATTTAAGAAGAAGAAGAAGAGAAAAAAAGGTGATTACACAGATCTGATTGCAGCCAGAGAAGAGCAGGGTGAGAACATGTGAGAAGAACAACTCTGCAGACACCAAGGTCAGTGCTGAAGGAAGGGCAGGCACTGGAGCCGAGATGTCTCTGCAGCCCACAGGGCAGACCATGGTGAACCAGCTGTGCCCCTGCAGCCCATGGAGGCCCACAGGGATGCAGGGATCCACCTGCAGCCTGTGGCCCACGCCAGAGCAGGTGGATGCCTGGAGGAGGCTGTGATCCCCTGGGAGGCCCAGTGGAGAGAGGGGGCTCCTGTTTCCAGGCTGGAGCAGCCTGTCCTTGGAGGACTGCATCCTGTGGAAGAGTGACCCATGCCGTGGCAGTTTTGGGAGCACTGTGTGCCCGTAGGAGGCACTCATGCTGCAGCAGTTTGCAGAGAGCTGCTGCTCATGAGATGGAGCCACGCTGGAGAAGCTCACAGAGAACTGTCTCCTATGGGAGGGACCCCACGGTGCAGCAGGGGAACAACTCCTCTGCCTGAGCAGCAGCAGAAACCACGGGTGATGAACTGATCATAGCCCCCATTCCATCTCCTTGCGCCACTGGGGGAGGAGGTAGATCTCAGAAGGAAGGAGGGGTAGGTGTTTTTTGAGGGAGGGGTGGGGAGAAGGTGTTTCTTAAGGTCTCATTTTCCTGCTCTGATTTTGTTAGCAATAAATTCAACTAATATCTCTACTTTTACCCTGTTTTGCCCATGACGGTACTTGATGAGCAATCTCTCCTGGTCCTTATCTCAACTCATGAACCCTTCATTATATTTTCTCTCCCCTGTCCAGCTGTGGAGGGGAGTGAGTGGCTTTGATGGGTACCTGGCATCCAGCCAGCATCAACCCACTATAGTCAATTATAAAATTTCTCAGTAAACTAAAGGAAGAAGAGGAAAAAAAATACCCCAAATGTAGTACAACATTCAAGGGTGAGTACATTGAAACCACAACTGATTTTCTATCATTATACCACCATTTCAAAAAAATATTAAGTAGTTTCCAAAAGAAATGGTTTGGTTTTAAATCAGATGCTTACTCTAAGGGGAAAAAAAAGGAAAGAAATTAAAAAAAAAAANAACCTCCAGGATCAACTGTCAGAGGATTCCCAATGGGAAAAATATAGCATGCTCTTCTGTCACAAATAGTACAACAGTGCAGGTCCTGACTGAGCTTTACAGGCACTGTCACAATCCAAGCAATCAGGAGTTTTTAATTCTGAACAGCCTACATAGCAGACAAGAAAAGATATAAAACCTATGGAGAACAAAGGAAGAAGGGAGTGGCAGGACAAGTCTAGATAAAGCAAAAGGAATGCACAATTTTAAGAAAATATTAAACAAGGCTCAATTCTTTTGAATTACACCAGTAGTCACAAGGGAGTCAGTGGGAGCAGAGTATTTATAATACCAGTAACATCTGAACTTCAGTTACATGGACTAAGAGTAATGTCAGCTTCAGATCACGGTCTCCACACTAGGCAGGAACCTGCAGAATCTACCTATCCCAGAGAAGTTTCCTCTATAAGTTCCCCTGGAAACCACGTAAAATAATGTGCACTTCTTAAACTGATATAGTCCTGTATCAGTTAATGTATTGGGTTTGCATGGCCAAGCTTTGGTAGCAGAGGGGCTGCAGGGGTGGCTTCTGTGAGGAGCTGCCAGAAGCTTCTTCCATGTCCAGCAGAGCCAGTCCCTGGTAGCCCCAAAATGGACGTGCCACTGGTCAAGCCTGGACCAATTAGAAATGGTAACACCTCTGTGTTAACATATTTAAGAAGAAGAGAAAAAAAAGTTGTTACACAGATCGAATTGCAGCCAGAGAAGAGCAGGGTGAGAACATGTGAGAAGAACAACTCTGCAGACACCAAGGTCAGTGCTGAAGGAAGGGCAGGCACTGGAGCCGAGATGTCTCTGCAGCCCACAGGGCAGACCATGGTGAACCAGCTGTGCCCCTGCAGCCCATGGAGGCCCACAGGGATGCAGGGATCCACCTGCAGCCTGTGGCCCACGCCAGAGCAGGTGGATGCCTGGAGGAGGCTGTGATCCCCTGGGAGGCCCAGTGGAGAGAGGGGGCTCCTGTTTCCAGGCTGGAGCAGCCTGTCCTTGGAGGACTGCATCCTGTGGAAGAGTGACCCATGCCGTGGCAGTTTTGGGAGCACTGTGTGCCCGTAGGAGGCACTCATGCTGCAGCAGTTTGCAGAGAGCTGCTGCTCATGAGATGGAGCCACGCTGGAGAAGCTCACAGAGAACTGTCTCCTATGGGAGGGACCCCACGGTTCAGCAGGGGAACAACTCCTCTGCCTGAGCAGCAGCAGAAACCACGGGTGATGAACTGATCATAGCCCCCATTCCATCTCCTTGCGCCACTGGGGGAGGAGGTAGATCTCAGAAGGAAGGAGGGGTAGGTGTTTTTTGAGGGAGGGGTGGGGAGAAGGTGTTTCTTAAGGTCTCATTTTCCTGCTCTGATTTTGTTAGCAATAAATTCAACTAATATCTCTACTTTTACCCTGTTTTGCCCATGACGGTACTTGATGAGCAATCTCTCCTGGTCCTTATCTCAACTCATGAACCCTTCATTATATTTTCTCTCCCCTGTCCAGCTGTGGAGGGGAGTGAGTGGCTTTGATGGGTACCTGGCATCCAGCCAGCATCAACCCACTATAGTCAATTATAAAATTTCTCAGTAAACTAAAGGAAGAAGAGGAAAAAAAATACCCCAAATGTAGTACAACATTCAAGGGTGAGTACATTGAAACCACAACTGATTTTCTATCATTATACCACCATTTCAAAAAAATATTAAGTAGTTTCCAAAAGAAATGGTTTGGTTTTAAATCAGATGCTTACTCTAAGGGGAAAAAAAAGGAAAGAAATTAAAAAAAAAAAAAACAAAAAAACAAACCTGCAGAATTCATCACAATTTAAAATACCCAGAAGCTGTAAACAGTATGAAAAACCACTGAGATTACCTCATATTAAATGCACAGAAGTGTCTAAAATTCTGGCTGCATTCTACTTTCTTGAATTCTGTTCCATATTTTTGAATGTCACAGTCCATCTAGCCTGCCAATTAGTCCTCAGGACAAAACGCTTGCTATGCAACTGTGACAAACAGGGCTTGCTTAAGGTAAGGAGCCTCAGCAGGCAAAAACATTAATTAGTAAATCATCTTTTTTTTTTTTTCCCCACACATTAAACTTGCCAAAAGCAAGAGAAGGCATCTGCTTATACTTATTAAAAATAATATCTCCTGCCAGTGATTGAAATACAAGTTTAAATTGTAAATAATACAAAAATGGAGAAACTACCCTATTTGTAAATGATAACATGAAGAGTAGCTGAGATTTGCAAAAACTTTATTGTAAATAGCACTGGTTTAACACAAATACTGTTGTGTAATATATCTACTTATGCATTTCAAGATGCTGCATGCTTTCTTACACAAAGAAATAGCAGAAAACCTGCTCAATCTTACTCTTTATTACATATTTCACTATTGGATTCTCCCAGAATATCTTACCCAGCTATTGGCAATAATAAAAACATCCTGAAGAGTGATGAAGGTTTTTAAAAAGGCCATTTTCCCCCCCTTATAAATTGGGATGCAGGCATAAAGAATTGTTTTTTAAGGGAGAGTGCATCCAATGGACATTTGGCAAAACTGCACAATGCTTATTATTTGCTGCTTTGTTATGTAAGAACACAAACCCTCTCTTAATTTGCTCTGGGATGCTTGATTCCAGGCCCACTGCAGTTCACAGGAACCTAGCCAGCTGATGTCATTAAGCTCTGATTCAGCTGCATCCTGAAAAACTGCTTGGAAAATAACATTAATTGGATTCATATTGCAAATTCTATCAAACTAGGCATATTTTGGAAGCAGTAGTTTAAATTCCTATTTGTAAGAAACTAAACACTGGGTGAAATATTGTGGTTTCATCTTATGGAATGCACATGCAACAAGCTTCCTGATAAGAAAGGTTTTTCAGTTGCTACCCTTATTCGTTTTGAATTTTCTCCACTCTTTCCTCATCATGTTGAGAAGAGCAGAAACCTGCACAGAATTCAGAATGCTGATAAACCATGGATTTCTGCAACACTGCACTGATGTTCTGCTTTGCTCTCCATTCTCTTCCTAATGACTACTAGCATTTTATTTCCTTCTTTGACTGCTATTTAGCATTACGTTGATGTTTCCATGACTATAGCTGTAATGACAGATTGGTGTTTCTCCTTGTTAGAAAGTAACTCATTGTGTAGCAAGGACCAACTCGGAAACCATCATGAAATATATGAATTAATGGAGGAAAAGAGATCCCAATATTTATCTACTTGAATTCTACCTGCCTTCTCTTTAACCAGTCAGACTATGTTTTAACATACCTCTGCCATTCCTCACAGTTAGCCATAGCCCTATTCCCATAATAACTTGCCTTTGCACTATCGCTTTTTTCAGGTCACTTAAAAATATACTGAACAGCTCAGAATGCAGAGCAAACCCCTGTAAGTCTTCTCTCCCTCCTTCCATCACTAAACCAAATAATTTATTACTATCCTCAGTTTTTGGCTTTCCACTGATTTCTTATCAAAGGAAAGATGTTCCTTCTTGGGTCTTGACTGCCTTGTTTTCATAAATACCTCTGGTTTATGAAACCAGATTTTGTCACTAGGTATGGGATATCCAAGTACAGCACATCATTCAGGTCACCCTCATCAACAATGAACCAAATCCTTCAGAGAACTCCAAAACAATGGTTATGCCAGACTACTTTTCACAAAAGCCATGCTGACACTTCCCAAGTATATCGACTGTATCTATACCATATTTATCCACCAGTTCAAAAAGTCTATTCTAAAGCATTTTCTACTGTATTATATAGAACAGAGACTTACAGGCTTGCAGTTCTTCAGATTTCATATCAAATCCTTTCTAAACACTGGTCTTGTGTTTACCATCCTCTAATCCTAGGCACCAAGGCAATTTTAAATTAAAAGTTGCACATCACCAGTAGTAATACAGCTATTTCCCCCTTGAATTCCTGTAGCACTTCTGGGCAAACACCATCTCTTCCAAGCAGTTTGTTGTCAAGGCAGTAGGTGCTCTCCAGACATATTGAAAGACTCCTCCTGTTCCATATTTTGAAGCAGTATAACAGTCAGATACAATTAAACATTTCAAACTAGCAATTCAATAAACTGAATTAATCAAATGCACCTCTGTATGTTATTTTTATTGCCTGGGTTTTGACATCACCAGCATAAATTACCTGACTGTGATGCCAGAAACCCCACTGACACATTGGGTATAGGCAAAATTTATGAAGAACTCAATGTTTTATTAAATCAAGTAAATATAAGAGTAATGAGGTCCACTGAGCTACAGAAATGCACAAACTCACACTTGCATTATTTCATTAAAAATAAACAGAATTTAAATGTGCTGCTTATAGCAAAGACCTAGAAATTGGCATTCTTCTACAAAATAGAATCCTCCTGAACCTAAGTGAGCACAGGAAAATAAACAGCAAATGTTAGGTAACAGTTACCCATATTTGCATATTTCAGATTCTCAGATGATCTCATAATATTATTTTGGCCTTTTATATAACAGCAGCAAAACAAAAAATGCAGACGTTGCTTTGAAGACTTTCCTTGCTTGCTTTTCTCCACCCACAAATACACAGAAATGAGCACAGGCATTTTGACGGCTGGCGTGCACGGGTAGAAAAATTTCTAGGACAGATGCTAGATCCAAGCCATTTTGCTCCATAACAATATAAGCCTGATTGAAAAATGAAATCCAAATATCCCCATTACCTAAACTACCATGTTTTATTGATTTGCCATTATGAAAGACAGGGGTTTTTTACTTTTCTGCTAGTCAAACAGCCATAATATATAATGCGCTTACTTGAAGTTCCATGTTTGTTATTCTGAAACATTTATTATCAGTCCTGAGTTAATACTGAGTGCTTTCAGAAAACTTGTTCAAACATCATCAGAATAGTAGCTGTTTTGTAAGGCAAAAAAATCATATTAGACATGTAATAATAAGTACTGTCAGAGTGATATAAGTGAATAAATCATATACATTCTTAACTCTTTTTTTTTCCTGGAATTGCCTAGTTACTTCTGCTAAAATCTTTTTTATTCAGATTTCTGAGCTTCTTCACGTATATGAATTCGCTTCCTTACATTTGATATTCGAAAAACATGTGTATTAATCAGATACTATTGTTTTATTAGAGGGAGTTTTTCAGAAGAGGTAGTTGGGAATTAAATTGATATTCATGTGTACTTTATTCCAGTTTTTTTTTCTGAAAATCTAAATCTCAATCCAAATTTTTTGGGATTTTTTTTTGTGAAAAAAAAAAACAAAATACTGTAGAATTCCAGTAATAGTGTTCTATGTTTTAACTATGAAATTCAAAATGTACCTGGCATCCCAAAAAAAGCATTAATTTAAAAGAGTACTCTCTAACACCTATTATCTCTCCTGCAGAACAATGAGGACATAGAAGTAGGTCTTCTCCTGCAGAAGACTTCCTCCAAGACATTCTACAAAATTCTTGACACAAAAGGCTGCAGGTAAAATAAAGAAATCTGTAGATGTAGGGCATATATACCAAGCAGACGGTTCATGCCATGGGATATTCAAAACTAAGATTTATGGGTTGTGGAAAAGTGTGCCAGGTGTGTCTAACAGAGGATACCAGCACCCACAGTTTGCCAGATACAGGAAAGAAAGTTATGCCAGAGCTTCTGTCACAGAGTTGGCAGTCTAGAAGTCCCAGAAGCCTCAGCTTGCAATCAGGCATGCTTGGGAAGTCTAGTAAGAATTTTGGCACCCTACTGCAGAACTGTGACTCAGAACCTCAGGAACCCTTGGCTGCTAACTGGATAATGTCACTGAGCAACTGTAGCACACAGGGAGAATGCTAAAATTTAGAAACATTACATTTCAGTGTTTCTAGGAAAGAGAAAAGAAGAATCTCTGACTAGAAATTGATTAAAAATAGTATTAGCTATGAAATACCAAAGCTCACCCAAAATAATGAAAAACACAGACCTTCTTATGCCTGAAAACCCCTACAATCTGAACTCACCAATATATTCAGGAATAGGAAACTTTCCTTTTCTCACAGGCACAAAAATTAATCATTCCACTCTCAGAAGCTGACAACCCTGGTTAGTTGCAGATTGGGCCCAGGAGGTCAGTAACTTATACCCTTTGAACTGCTCTTGTTGAGTAGTAGAAATATGCTGCAAGTGATAAAGCTTGGGTCTAGGTTTTAGGTACCATTCTATGTAATCTGGACTATGAATAGTGGAAGGAGGACGCAGTCAAAAAGAAGCCAGTAACAATACTTACAAGACGAAACTTTTAGAAAACACATACTTGACTTCATATTTTAAAGACAGATTTCAAATATTTGTAACATTATCCTTTTAGATGTCTCCTCTATGCATTCATTGCTGGTTTGAAAGTCCTTTCCATCACCTCCCTTCATTTGATTTTCAGGCAGAAACTCAGAATCCCAATTAGGTTTACCTTATACTTGCATTAAGATTTAATTTTTGAAATGATCTTGTCCTATGTTTTCTAATATTTCATTATATCAGATATTATATTCACATATCAGAAGATAGAAGCAAGAGGAGCCACTGTCTTTCCATTTTCCCACAAAAGGCCGTCACAAGATCCAAAATAGTTACAATCAATTGAAGCAATTGTGCATTAAGATGAGAGTATGGTAAGGGAAAATGACACATACTAAATATACTTCTTAAATATCACCTCTAAGTTGCTTTCTAACTCTCCTAAAATAAGCCATGCTGGTTTTGTAGTGAAGACGGAGCTCTGAAACACTTTTGGTAGCCTTGTTTGAACTCTTTTTCATTCTCCAGTTCCATTTCTTTCTTGAAAAATGCATTATCCTGCAGAACAAATGGCATTTTTACTGCCTAGGTCGCGGTGACAGAAAAACAACCATTTTATATCCTAATTACCTCAGCATGATTTAAAACAGCACAAAGTAGTGGAAGCATTTTTACACATCTGAGAGAAACTTCTCATGAAGGAAGATTAATAGCTGGAAGAAGTTAATGTGTAGAAGTTAAGAAAAATTACATCTGCTCTCCACCAAAACACTGTCACAACAGAAGGCTTTTTGCCTTCCTCATATTCTTCAAATAGGATATATCTGAAAGACAGGTGAATCTTTACAGAAAAAAACAACCTCAAAACAGAGAGTTAAAAACCACCACAAATTATGGCTTCCCAGACCATACATTAATAGCCACCAACAGCTCACTGAAATGTTCCCCTTGCAGAGAGGCAGAGCTCAGAGAGCCATCCTCGATGACTAAGCTACACAAGGGAGCAAGAGCAGGACACAGCTATTACTCAGAGTAAGGAGCGAGAAAATAAAGATTTACACTCGAGAAAAATACACCGATTGCTCAGTGAAAGTGTTTGTAGCTACAAAAATGTCTAAGCCTACGTAAGTTTTATATGCATCAATTCCTAGTATTTAAGTCTGGTGGAAAATTTTGAACTCTAGCTAACTGCTGCTCAGGCAACTACAGAATACACTGAGCTTCCTTTAAATCAATGACAAAATAACTGACAGTAAACTCTAGAACCATAGAACAGCTCAGGTTAGAGGGGGCTTCAAGAAATCCTCTAGGCCAAACTTTCCTAGGAAAGGGAACCTTAAAATGAAATTATTCATCACCCTGTCCAGTCACATCTTGATAACCTCTAGTCACAGGGACTCCACCATGTTCCTGGGGTGGTCATTCCAGTGAATGTTTGTTCTTACTTAAAAAGTTTATTTCTTATATCAGGATGAAACTTGTCTTTAAAAAGACAATTTGCAGTTGCAATTGCCCAAAGATAGCTTGAAGAGGGGTAATAAAAAAGAAATAGCAAAAAATGCAAAGATAACAGAAAATCACTCACAGAATCTTCCTGTTCAGTAGCAGCACTCATCAGAAAAAGTCACAGAAATGCATTGAATAAAGAACCTTTAGCAATTGTTAATTTTAAAATTTCCTAAATTCATTTAGAGTTATTCAGAGTTTTCTATTATTTTTCAAAGAATAAATTTTCCTTAACAGATATGCTTAAAATTTCAACATTCTCCAAAACGAAAACCATCTTTTATTCCAGAAAGCTTCTTATTAAGTACGGTTTTAAAAGGCTTCACATCTGGATGGTATTCATACTTCAGCAATTCCAAGTACTGTTATTAAGAAGCTAGGAAACTTGAACTGAAAAATATCTCTTTGCAAGAATAAAATATCACTACTAACATAAATATAATAACATTTCATAAAATCTGAAAATAAATTACATTCAGATACAAAATGCAACTTTGTATTATTTGCCAGCTGGAAATTTGTAGGAGCAAAACTGTTAGGATGCCAAGAATGTGACCTTCAATGCCCCCAGTTGAATCAATGGCTATGGAGACCGCATGGTATGCCCACGGCCTAGATATCTAGGGTGAAGTGCTTCTTGCTGGCATCTCCTAACAGGATGATTAGCTTTCATGTGAACTCATCTACATTACTGCACCAGTTTAGATGACAAATCTACTTCCAAGGCAAGTTTTCCACTTAACTGTGGAGACCTTGCATTATGAAGCAGTCTCCTCACAGGACATCAGCTGAATTCTTTCCACACTAAGGTAAACACAGAAATATGCTCCTAATTACCCACTGCACCATGGGACCAGGCAAGAGGCTGGCTGAAATAATGACCCTAAAGTGTGTGTGATGGGCACCACACCAATTATTTCGTTGCACAGGTCTCCTCTCATTACCCCCTACTGCCCTGTGTGGAGACCTTGTCACTCAAAGCTTTTTATCAGCCCTGACTGAGAGAAGCATTTTGTCTCATCAAACCAAGTTTCAGCTGCAATCCACATGCAATCCTGCAAGGACCCTGCCAGGGGGTTCTCCCAAGGGACCAATGCTGCCTACCCCAGCAAATAAACATTTCTGCTCAAGTCCTTCACCGGATAGTATCCATCTAGTAACCACCTAAAAGTAACGACCAGGACAAAATTAATGCACAGAAGAACTGCAAGGACTTACTCACACTCAAACAGTGATTTGATAGTCAAGAACTGTTGTCACAGAAAAAAATATAAAATGGTACTACAAATAAATAAACGCTGTCAGAAGGCTAGATGACTGTCAAGACAGCACTCCAATACAGCCTATTTCAAGTAAATAGCAAGATATGTTCAGCTTTTACTGGCAGTTTAAGAATCTTAAGGCTTCCTACTGTCACAATTTTAAGGATACTAGTGTTGAGACTAAACTTGATAAAGAAGTGGTATCATTACCACCTGAAATGTTAGTTATATAAGACTGCCTCACAAAAAAAGTGTCAGCTCTCCTCCCATGATAATGCTGCTATTTAGCTTTATAAAACCAACACAAGTATAAACAAAGCGGTACAATTCTTGAGCATAGGCAATCTCAAGGGATAACTATGACCCAGCAAATTTCGTTAAAAACAAGTTATCAAAAGGCAGGATTTGACTTTATCTAGTCATTCAAAAAAATTCTTCTGGCACATGCAAAAAGAGTAAGATCAAGTAAGATCATGGTTTGAGGTGCTAAAGATGGTTTTCCTTTCAGGTCATGCTTGTGAGTTAATAAGATATTCTTCTCCTCTATTTCCTTTATGATTTTCTTCCACAATATATGTGGCATTACAGAGAAAGAATGAGCTACAGGTGTTCAGAATCTGAGAGAGACTATTTTCTGTTTCTGATATTTTATGGCATGAGATGTATTCTGAATTAAAAAAAAAAAAAAAAAAAAAAAGGATAGTTTTATCTTCCAGTCACCAGAAAGTTCCCCAAAGCCCACAATGACACTCTGAAAATGACACCATGTCATCTGACACAACAATAACAAGTTAGAAACACAGTAAGTTCTGCACAGCAAGAGCAGGCAGGCTGCCCATTATCTCCAGTTTTCAGAGTACAACTGAGTTTCCCCTCAGTAGCATTTTAGATTTCACTTCATAAGCAAAAAAGAGACTCATGCATCTTGAAACTCTTAAAAAAAACAAGCTCGTCAAACAATTCTCATATCTTGCTTTACAATCTCACAAAGAACAACCCTGCCCTGAAGCTGTTCCGCTTCCTTGAGGAGTTTCACCTCTAAAACAAACTCCATTTGAGATTTAGTCTCCATTTTGTTTCAAATTATGGAAAATCTCCAAAGATATTAAACATTTCTCAGAGAGAAGGGCAAAAGAATTCTATTCTTGATGTATTTCACCAGTTTTTATAAAGGCTTAATGATTAGCTATACAGCTAAGTATCATTAACTTATCCTAACAATTGTAAGTTAATGACTACTGATGGAAATGTCCCTGACAAGGAGCCACCAGAAGCAAAAGGTGTCCCCTTGGCATCCTCCAACTTGCCAAACATTTATTTTTAATATTTTTATTTCACTTAATTTAAAAATTGATTGAACAGCCGAAAAAGCCATTTAGACGTGTCTGAATTCTCTTTCTGAGATACAGCCCACATAACAAAGAAAGTGGCACGATGTGATCAAGCACTATGCCAGCAAGGGACAGGAAGCATGATGAGAACTTGAGGTGAGGGTCAGTGTCAGCTCAGCCTAAACAAGTCAGCAAGCAATTCTGTGGATCTGCCAGCTGCTCTGATACTTGTGGTTAGGAAAATGCTTCCAATGCTACAATGCTTAATGAGTATTCCAGACATACTTCTACTGCCATAAAAACACACCTTTAATACAGGATTTAAGCAGATAATAATAATGACCCTTTTGCTAGAAAAGCTGCCTTTAATCTTAAGGTACCTTCTCTGAAGAAGGAAAATTAATGCACAAATCAAAGATGCACAAAATTAAATGCACAAATGCACAAGATCAAAATCCTTATTAAAAAAATACAGATAGGGTAAACCACTACCACACAGTTAGTATCATCTCCCAGATGATACAAACCCAGGCAATCTTCATATTTCACACATCTCTGTCCAGCCAGTCAGTGACTGAAGGAAACGGGCTGTACAAATTTTCTTTGCCAGCTACAAGCTACCTGTAACAAAGGTTCAGAAGGAAACTAGAAAATACAAACGGTTTCAAACTTTTTTGGAGTAGCAATATTAAACTACAGACCCTTCTGCCAAACTGTTCCTCAATTACAGCATGAGATATGAAGAAATGCTAGGGGAAATATGAGTACTAATATCAGAAAAAGCCTCAATTGCATAAGATTCAGAGATCTGTGCATAAAATATCCCCTCCATTCAAAAGGAAAATGGTGTTAATTGCATTTCTAAAAGTTGACAGAGCATGGCTTAGAGCCTTTAGAATGCTACTACTCTCAAATTAAACTTCGCTGCCTCACATTTGGTTCAGAGTGCAGCCAATGTCACATTTATGTTATTTAGGCTCTTTGTCACAACCAGACACAGGACAGTGTTTTTCCCTGTGAAATGGCACAGAAAACAGTGAGGTAGCACACAGAGACACTGCACCGAGCCTTCCAGGTATAATCCCATCTCAAACATCCTTACACATGATGTTAGGGTTCACATCTTACCCGAGTTTCACTGACCCCACAGGCATTTTCTCTATATTGCAGATTGATTTTCCAACCCCTGTCTTGCCAAAGCTTGGATAAGTTTTGTTCATCTACATTTAATTTCTTGAAATCATCTGTCGAGCTGATTTCAACCATCTGTGCAGTTCCACAAATCTTTAAGTGAAGCAGGGTATTGTGGCACTCTTCTTAAGGAGGGAAGGTAGCATTGCAGGTCCTGTTAGGTTTTGTCAACTCCTTTGATAACACACTATACAGCTGTCAACAACAGCAATGTGATTTTTAAAAGTTTACACCTTCTGATAGGACATAAAAAACTCAATTCTACATTTGGTTTCCATTTTGTTAGATACAATCTACTCTTCAACCTCTGAGCTAAAATTCAATTGAAAAATGGGGTTTTCATCAAGAGGTAAATCACCCACTCCTTTCCAAAATCAAGACAAACTTAAAATCCTCCTGTCTACAGTCTTATCACACTATTTAGTTTAATACTTATTATTGCACAGGTCTGTAAAGAAAAAACAACGTTTTCAGCTGTCAAAGGAAAAAAAAATCTATCCTTCCCATCATCAGCCTTGAGCTATTTTAGCAGGCCATTAACACTTAGAGGACTATCATCATGAAAGATTTCTCTTTCTTCAGTTCTTTAAAAACACCTCTAGAAAAACGAGACAGCACTTGCTTCACTCATCTGCAAGGCTCCCATCTACACTGCAGTGCTCGAGTGACTCTGTTCACCCCTTTTTTTGCCTTTTTTTTCCCCCAATGTTTCTGTATTTCTGATATCATGTAACTAAAGCCTGAGGCAAGTGGTTTATTTTATTCTGCAAACAGACTCTGTGAAGGACTTGTTCAGGAAGCTACAGATTCCCTGAGCTTTGAAATACATCTCTCATATGAAAAACACTTCATTCTGATGACAGGCTTATTCTCTGGCTCCTCATGTCAGAGGAGGAGCAATATTTTTGTTCAATAAGAACCTCAAACAAGTTCCTGCCTCAAACAAGTTCAGCTACAACAGCAGGACAAAACTGGGTTTAGACTGGACCTGGAAAATGCAGTGAGGGTACAAAGACAACAAAGTTTTTGGCCCTCTCTTACGAGGGAATACACTTATGTGAGATTTGCTGACATCCAAATAGATTTCATCAGGCAATGCAGGCATCTGCCTGTAAGCCAATCCTTCTGAGCTCTCTTTTTAGCCCAACACTCTTCTCTAAGGGTGTGATTTCCCTCTGCTAAAGAGAACATCTACATTTGGCTGGAAAAAATCAAATCCCCCAAAGTATCTGTTTATCCTCATTGACCGTAAAGAGAATCTGAAGGCATCACATCAACTGCACGTCTATAGTAAACTAAGAAGAGTCCCAGCTGTGGCCTGCAGCATTCTAGCAACTCCAGCATCATTCCGCCCACTGAGTGCAGTCCAGCAGCTGGGCTGACTGAGTATATATAGTGGTTGGATCCCTAAGAAACTTTTTTACATCATGTGTACTCTACAACACATCCACCTGCATGTCTGTCTAGGTTTTCTCAGGCAAAAATCCAGTAGTCCTAAATTTGTAACTCTGGAACATATAATGTGCTCAAAAGAACATCTTGTTTCAATGAGGGTTTCACACAACCTTCATTTGGCTAAGGAGATGGGACACTAGACATGAAGATAGAAACGAGGAGAATCAGGTCATTTTCATTCACACTAAAAGATCCCAGCTCCTATTCAAGTCTACTTAAAAATCCCAACTCTTACATATGCAATGAAATTAAACAGAAAACCCATCAGTTGCTGGAAGAGCCAGACCAAGACTTTTTCTGTCCCATGAAGAAAGAGACAAGATTTCAAACATATTTTCAGTCCTAAAATGAAAGGAAAAAGACTTCACATTTCTTTTATGCAGAAACATAAAGGCAGTTTGGAAAAAGTCTAAAATATTTTGGGTTTGTCTACATCATTGTTAAGGTTCAAAGCCATATTAAATCACTACAAACTAGGCTGGGTTATTCAACAATTTTGAACCATTTGGATGAGCTGAAATGAAACAATATTTCCTGTCATAACTTATGTTTGATGATTAAAAGTTGAGCTACACTTAGGTCTTTATTTGTGAGACTGAGATGGCTGTGTAAGGACGGAGGAAGCAAATCATGCTCCAAACTGGTAAGGAATCACTGAACAAATGCATATTTACCAATTAATATGAAATTGAAAACAAATATTCACAAGAGATAGTGGCTGCATAAAAGAACACTAGAACATTGATAGAGATTATCTTTGAGGCCTTTTATTCCTCACTGCACCCTAATCATGTCTAAAAAAAGAGATGTGATACAATCTCTATTGAATTCAATGGGTTTTCTGTGTTTCCAAGTACTCCTCACATAAAGGGTAACTCCTATTTCCCCAAACACCCAGAGATTTGCAAGGCTGATACCAAGATGGATACTTCAGATTGGTAAAAGTTTGCATGCACTGTATTAAATGTATAAAAACAGAGGATTTATGGAGGGGAGATGAGAAAACAGATCTGAGTGATGTGCTGTATTTTGCAAAAAATATAATCAGGGAAATCCAAATAGAATGAGAACTTCATTCAAAACAAAGAAAATGTATTTTAGGTCTCCTGACATTTGGAAGTGACCCTATCTCCCATCATCAGAACTGCTTTTACTTGGTATGGAAGTACAAATAGGGCAGAACAAAGAGTCTGAGGGAGATACATTTCAAGGAGTGGTCTTTTAGCCTTTCAGATCTTTTAATGAAAAACACATCAGTTGTCCATATTAAGGTACAGAACTGCTTTGATTTTAGCAATAAATATGTTACATCATCTTCATAAGCAGAAAGCAAAAACTGATGAGCTTTTGTTATTATTTGAGTGCCACTGGACACCTGGGGAAGGTGCCAAGTGTTAACTTCACACCTCTAATTTCTCTCTGAACTGACAAGTCATGAAGAACCTTATAAAGACAAATTGGACGAAGATTACCAGATTAAAAATGTAGGAAAGAATTTAAAGCTTTAAAATTAGGAGAGCGGCAAAAAGACAGACAAAAAGAAAGAAGCAGAGAATGGAATTAGAGCTGGGGGAGCAATAGAAGGAGCTGGGTGAAGGGGTGGGAAAAGAAGAATTGGTGCTTGAGAGTGAAGTCATGAAAGTATGGGGGAAGGTGTGGGAAAGAAGTGAGCAAGAACCTGAAGGGAGGAGAAAAATAAGGGAGAAAGGAGACAGCATACATTTTAAACTATTTAAACATTTGAAGAAGCTTCACATTTTTACCATCTGGCAGCATATGCAGTTTATTATGAAGTGCTGGAATGTGTTTTGTGGTGCAGGAAGAACTGTTTCATGAGCTCATCAGAACTGGATAACCGGCCTGTAGTTATCTTCTAAAAAGTGGGAGAGGGTCCAGTGATGAGTCAGATGATCATATCTAATCCCATCACCAGTAAAAATTAAAAATGGTTTCAAACCAAAGTCAAATATTCATGCAGATGCAAATGTCTCTGCTCAGCAAATTCTCCTACCTCTAAATAATGCATCACACAAGCATTTTGGCCAAATAACATTTTCCAGGAAGAGTGCTATCATGATAGTGTTGCATGGAGTGCACTAAGCCTGAAACAAAATATCTGATTCTATCTCCATTTCAGGGACAATTTCATGCAATAATTCCTCTACTTTTAAGTCCTCAACATTGCTAAAGATAAAATTCAAAACAGAAAAAAAATATCCCTATTCTTACAACTCAATTTTAGCTGTCTTTTTATAGCCAGACACACGTGGCAGTGATACTTGGGAGTAGAAGCTGTCTCAATTAAACCTGAGCACGGGTCTTCAAGGCCAGTTTCCCTTATCAAACTTGAATTCATATTTTTATTTATTCTAACTCACCAGCACCTATGTACACTCACCAATTTCAGTGAGTCCAAAGTCCTACTGGAAAGCATATGGGGCTTTCTGTTCAGGGTGCTTGGAGCCATGTCATGGAACAAACCACTCTGATGAACAGACTCACCTGTGCCAAAGATTCCTCTTTGCTTACAGGCATTAATCTGTTGAAGATATACCATATCATATAATCACGGGCATAAGAACGGTCTGACACAGGTGAGGTTATGCTAAAATTGTGTTCAGACTCACAGTCATCTGTCATGCTGTAAGCAGCCTTCATTTATCTGACTTAACGAAAGAGTCATAAATGTTACGGGAGGCATGGCGTAAGAGAGGTAGAATTCACCCTGTGCAGATAGACTTCCCCTGTAGGTAGGGACAGAGCAGCTGAAAAAACTGGTATTAAAACTAGAGGGGAAAAAAAAGACAGTTTGTTATCTAACAAAACATGTTAAAAGAACTATGCATACTTTTCTGAAGGATGTATTCCAAATGTTTTATAAAAGAGCATAGGTATAACTAGCAAAGTACCACAATCAAGTAACAAACCATGCTAAAGCCGGGGGTTTTTAATTCTGCAGCTGTAGAGTTTACCATACTATCTGTCTGAAAAATCAAGATTCTGTAGCATAAAAAAGATATAATTCTAGCGAAGCTTTTTGGTAGGAAATAAAACCTAAAATCATAAACTGCAATTACGCTGTTGAACTCATGTTCACCTGAATTTGCACAAAGCCTGACATAAGACCTCAGAACTATGAATTCTTTAGTTTCACTTCTGCATCACCATTGACTGTCTCGTGGTTAATCAAATGTACTCTTCAGGCAAACCAATTGCTCTCCTATGTCTTCCTAGAACAAGAATGAGAATGTGAAGAATTAGCCTCAGTTATTTCTAACTCTGAGATATTATGATTTGCCTTTGAAAACTTTATCAGCAGGAAGGACGTGACATCCCACTACTCATTTTCATATTCAAAACTTCTAGTACAGAACTCAATTTCACATTTTAATCTGAAATCAATGAAAAACTCCAGCTGCAGACCTTTCTTTCTTGCAGGGAATGCACAAGACTTAGTTCTCAGCACAGCAAGTTTTCACAATGTATATTTTTTCAGATGTGTATCATTTTAAAAAAGCTTTTTGTTTCCCAACTGCAACTCAAAATTTTTACAACAACTATAAAAAACATGCCATAATCCCTGACAAACTGGTGCCAGCAGCCACTTAGCAGCCTTGGCCAAATTCAGAAGAGCCTTACATACCACTGCAATCTTAGTATGACTGTAGAATAAATATAACTTTGACTCTAAATCATGTTGGAGGTGGTGTTAAAAATGATTGGAGAACTGAGGCAAATTTGGCAAGAACTGGACGTTTGTACTCATTGCAAATCACTTTGAATTCAACCCTCAAACAAACACAAGCCTGACTGTGAGTTACAGTTTAAAGTGATCTGACCATCATTCTCCAGGGTGTGCAAGGTAGATGAACACCATGTTTGCTCAAGTGTCTCAGGGATGTCAAAAACGAAAGTAGTTCCTAAAAGGAATTTTGAAAAATTCCAGAAAGTAGAACATATGCTTTAAATTCAGCTCTACATTGACAGGAACATTCATACCTCTCTGTTTACTTGGCTCTTGGTATAGAGGATAAATCTAAAGCAAAAAATCTCAGTCTCTGGATCTCATGCCAAGACGAAGAACTGTGGGAAGACAGAGATGCCAGTTTGTATTCTCCTAGGCATTCTAGGGATTCAGGGACAAATTTTGCATACTTTATGCATCCAAGTTACTTTATGAATGCAAAACTGAAGGAGAGTTCCACTGGAAAAAAGAATTAATTAGGGTAAAGAACAAAATATTTACTCAAGCAGAGTTCCTAATGCCTTCAGCATTACAACAAGCATAAAATCTAGAGGTCTCTTAAAATATATCGTCACAATCCGTTTCTTTAGAAAAGATTTTGTTAACAGTTGCTGTAAGTAGGCAATCTGAAGGTATCAGAAAATCTAGAATGAAGTTACAAATGGGCTAGACATAATATAAAGTTCACATTATGGGTCATGAAAGCTTAGAGCCAGTTTAATCCCTGAACCAGTTCCACTGCTTTTTCTGAAAGACCACAGTAATTTAGATTCTACAGCATCTAACAAATTAGCATGACCCTCTAAGGGGCTCTAGGCTTTGAGTTCTTGAACACAAACCTGAGCACAGGATTTTATGACAAAATTAATTTGCTGTAGTATCAAAGTGGGGACAAACAACTGTCATATCTTTCATATCTTCAACAAGAGATGGAACTTTGCCTTCCCTGGAGAAACAGCAATTAGCTTCAGGCCTACACCATTCACTTAGATATTATACAGAAACTTTGTTTCTTAGAGATGACAAAGTTTGATCACAGAAGGGTGCATCAAAGCAAAGTATACAATTTTGGAGGGGAGTGATCGTGAGACTCAGATTAGCAGGAGTTTCAGAGATTTGGACACCACAGGCGAACCAGGTAAGTTTAAATATTAGCAGAATGTGTTGATAACCAAATATAACAATCTGACTTCAGATGTCAGTATGAAGAAAGTCTAGAAACAGTTCTAGGAGCCTGAAGGAGGTAGGTCCAGATGTCCTGAAAAGTTTCACCTCATTAACAACAACACTGAAAGTCACGGTGAATCCCAACTGATTTACATCCTTGTTTTTAAGGCATTATTCCATTTATATCAGTAATTTAATGCATTCTGCCACATAAATGAAAATAACATCGTATGTCTGCAAAGAAGAGATGGGGAAGGAGTAGAGGAAGCAAGCCAAAAAGTATCATGGTATATCTAGAGTGCTTATCTCCAGAGCTGAGACAACACAAGTCTGGAGATACACAGAATAACTCTACATTTCTAAAGCAACATCCACTTACCAGTAAATTAGAAAAAAATATAATTAAGATACCAAAAAATATCACCCCAAGGCATCATTTGTACTTTTGTAAGCTGATATCTGCCTGTGTCCTACAGTAAAACTTGCCTATCAGAGCAGAGGGGTGAGAGCACTCCTTATCAAGTCTGCCAAGGTTATGACAAAATTAATTTGTGATAATATCACAGTGGGGACAAAAGAAACTTCTGCAGCTTTGATGGTTCCCAAGAGATGAAACTCTATTTTGTAAAATGGGAAGATATCATTTCCATTCTGTCTAGCAGTGGACAGTGCTCAGTGATAAATCTGCTTAGAATGGGGGTGCAGCACAGCTTATTCAGACTGATCAATATTTCCCATAATAAGAAGCTTTTTCTAGTTGTTTATAAAATTATACAAAATAAACCAATGGACTAAAGGTGCCAAATGCCTGACATGTGCTAAAGACTTTTGTTTGAAAATATTTCAGAAAAGCCAATAACTCCAAGAATCAAAAAAAAAGAAAAAATTTATTATGTTAATAATAAAACAACTCCTGCATTTTAGAATAGAAATCAGTCTGAAACCTGGCCAGTCATAGAGGCCATTCTCCCCTGAAATCCAATGGGCTGTTTTGGGCACTCCTGTTCATAACCGTCAATTTTTAGGAATTGAAACCAGTAATCTTCTCCTGAGCTAAGCAACAGTTCTGTTCACTTTTGCACTCTGCAGACTGGCCCACTTCTGCCGTAGATCTCTTCCAGGACAATCAAAACTCAAAATTGAACAGACACTAGAACATTCTGTATTTGAATAAGGACAAGAGCTCTCAAACCTCCTACCTGTCTGTATTTCTATATTCATATGAACAAGAAATAAGTACAGAATATTCAGCAAGCACATTTTCTTTGGCATGTTACTGTTTCCTTCTATGAGGGGGGAAAAAGTAAAGCTTAAAAAACCATTTTGAACTGCTACAATACACAATGTCAAATGCTGCAGTAACAGCAGCATATCTCAAGACCTGAACTCTGATGTTTGACTTTTAGGCACTCTTGAAAAAACCAAACTGCAAAATCATTCAATGTATGAAAATTAAGTTACAGTATCAATGCAATTACACAGAAAGTGCCACATGGACATCTTGTAGTTTTCTAGCTGTTGGAGCAAGGATTGTTGGATACTATGGCTGCCATTTTGTAATAATTACTACCTACTATGATTGTGGAAATCAGAGATGAGAATACTGAACTATTTCTTATATATTTGAATATTATGTATTAGGGCAAGGGAAACAAGGAGGGAGGACAAGAGGAAAAAGACAGGATAAAGGTCATATGTGGTGGTTCAAATTGGGATCAGTGAAGCCCGTGCACTAACTACTATGCAAAATGTAATTTGTTTGATCTTTACTGAGCTGTCACTCAAGCATGTGCCCAGGAAATATTCTTGTATAAATGCAATTCTGTTATTTCTGCCAGTTACAGGAGGGAGCTGCTGGTGCTGGTGTTAATGACAATCGCCTAATTGTGTTTATCAAAGCAAAGGTACTCACCTAAAGAGTTGAAATCTTGTTTCTAACAATGAGCTATAACAAGCAAAATAAAAGTCCTTGAAAACATAATGCAACTTCATGATAAAATCTCCAGATTTTTCAGATCATAGAATTATTTAGGTTGGAATAGACCTTCAAGATCAACAAATCCAACCATTAACCCAGCACTACCAAGTCCCCCACTAAATTATGATCCTGAGTGCCACTTCTACACATCTTTTAAATACTCCCAGGGGTATTTAAACTTAACTACTTCCCTGGGCAGCCTGTTCCAATGCTTGACAACCCTTTAGGTGAAGAAATTTTTCTTAATATGCAGTCTACACTTTCCCTGGTGCAACTGTAGATCTTTTCCTCTTCTCCTATTGCTTGTTACTTGGGAGAACCCAGTAACAACCTCCACCTTTCTAGAAACTTTTTCAGGCAGTTGTAGAGAGCAACGAGGTCTCCCCTTAGCCTCCTTTTCTCCAGGATAAACATCCTTGGTTCCCTCAGATGGTCCTTGTAGAATGTGTGCTCTAGACCCTTTACCAATTTTGTTTCCCTTGCATTTAATAGAATTTTAACATTATTCAATTAGAACAAAGAATGTCAGAATAAAAGAGCACATACAGTTTAGTTTGGGAAGTCACTGGGGCCATGGACACTAAATCAATTTTAGTTTCTTCTCTACTGCTTTGGATATAATTCTTCTTGTTTAATCATAATCACAGATGAAAGTAAGTACTTTTATAAACGTAGCAAATCATTTTAAGAATGTCCCCACTCTGCAATTCTCTACTCTGCAAAAAAGCAAGTCTGGACCATGTGATAAGAGGCACAATGTAGGACAGATCCTTTGACACTTACAGTAGCCATCACACACTTTAATCACTCGTTCCTTTTCCAGTCACATGGGTCATTTGGAGAACAGGCCAGAAGCACAGCACTGTTTAAAGCAGGGTTCTCCCTCACCAAAAAAACATCCAAACAACCTAGTTTTTACACAAATAAAGACAGGGAAACATGCTTACACCAGAATTAGCTCTTGCTTGCAAAGAGAAGTGTGCTATTTCTCACATCTCTCCTGATCAGCTAGTTCAAGTCAAGACTCTTCAAGCTTATTGCAGACAATGAAAAATTGCTTGAGGTAGGAAAATTATTAGACCTACAAATCATGGTTAGGGTCCTGCTTAAAATGAATTTAAGACTTAAAGTCTTCTGAATGCAGGAAGACAGACACACACAGTTTCTTGGCTCACTTGTTCAGCTGGAACACCTTCTTCTGCACCAATTCCTCTATCTCCAGCTGTCTCATCTTCTTTACTCTTTGACTTTTCCTTTGGTTCACAAAACTTTCACTAAAGAAAATGCAACTTAGGGACAGGGAACAGGAAAAGGGAAGGAGTGCTATTTTCTATGTATTGTTTTGAAGCTCCACTTTTGCTTTCTGGCTGATCCAGAAGTGTAACCATTCCATACATTTTCCTCCAGTAAGTAGATGGTTGTTACCCATTACTTCTAATCTGACACATAACATTTCTTTCCATGAAAGGCAAATACAAGGAATATGTAAGACTGCTCCATGAAACTAACCATGTCCGTTGGGAAGAATAAAGACCATGAGCCTGAATCTAATGACAAGTGATACCGTTTTCTATTTCCAGGGTGATAGGCACTTCCACTCCCTCACTAATTTTACTAGAAGTCAATGTTCATGTACTTT
Source organism: Ifrita kowaldi (assembly GCA_013398055.1). Lineage (NCBI taxonomy): Eukaryota > Metazoa > Chordata > Aves > Passeriformes > Cinclosomatidae > Ifrita > Ifrita kowaldi. Next base: position 1,656,919 of record VZRS01001243.1, read on the forward strand.
ATTCTGAAAGTTCATTTTTATATATTGTTCTATAAACAGCAAAGATCAGTTCTTTCTAAGTCAAATATTTTACTTTTTAACAACCACTACTACTCCTGTGTTCCACTCTTCACTGAAAAAAAACAACTATAATAAAACTCCTTACAGGTAAATTACCTTACAGGTAAGCAGAACTTTCTTCTGCTCCCATTTATTTTCCTGTAATATGAAATCCCTGTCTGCAAAGCCAAAGCAAGCTGCAGGAAGCTACAGTTTGCATATCTGTAGAAATAAACCAAGCAGCTGTGCATAGAGGAAGATAATAAAAAGTGGTTTTGACAAAGTACAAATACATGAAGACTTACATAAGAATTTTTTAATCAATTAAACTATAAAGCAAACAGAATTACATTATTAGATTCATTCTCATCCACAAACAAAATTGCACATAGCAAGTTGCAACTTGTTGCCCCCAGCTAAGCACAAATACATTCTCAATCTTAAATACACATTGAAACATAATTAGATTTTATGTATAGGTTCGATTAAAGTTACAGTTTCTGTTATGAACAAAGCTTTAACTGGGTTATCTATAGCTTAGGCAAGAGTTTAAACACAGCTTCTCTCTGCTCTTAGAATAAAAAGTAGGATTTTCTGAAATGCATCATTTCTTATCTTTAGACTTTTCTGCTATCTTCACCATGTTCTGAAGGGAGCTTGCCATTTTACTTGACCTCCACATATCATTACACATGATAAGCATGGAAATTCATATTTCATAAAAGGACAAAATTTCTCCCTCATGGTAACACTTAAGAAAGTCTCATCCTTTTCCTTTCCTTTTTCCATCGCCTCCAAGAAAATGTGTTTTGGCATTTTGTGAAATGTTATTGAAATAGCAAGTCACCTGCTTTCTAGTATATGTTCTTAGTGCATAAAAAACAGCTCACAGACATTGAGAATTGTTTTTAAAAACCTGGTTTAATATGGAGTGTCATAACGTTGCATGCTCTGGACTACGCCAGACATCTTTCTTTTTAATCAGTTTCTATGTGGGCTGCTGTGTAACCACAGGACAAACTGGCCCTACGATGTTACTCAGACTTGTAATAAGTGCAGAAATGTAATGCAGCATTTCTGGGCACTGTGAGGTTTGTACCCTGAAAACTTACTCTAAACTGATTAATGATGAGTAGGACACGGTGTGTCTAAATAAACAGAAGCCATCTATGTCTATTAACCTAATGGATTACAGAGGAAAAAGAAATCCCTATCTCAGGACAAGAAAGCTAAACAGCACTGAGATTATTCAGAAAAATATTTAGCATTTAGCCTATTTGCTCTGGTGTACTGTCTTCTGTTTCACAATGCTGCTCTGCCTCACAGCAATCAAGGATAGGTAATTCTCAAAAATCAACAGAAATGGCTGTCTTTGAAGTCAGCCAAATTCAACTTAAAAGGCTTACAAGAATGCTGATGCAAGTGGCCATTTTGAATGCATGAAATCTCCTAATGTTCAACACCCAAAATGTAATCTTTTTTCAATAAAGAACATGTTTCATTAGCATTCGGTGACTTGTACTGAACTATACACAACTGCAAAGCATATGACTTGAACTACATAATCTACAAACGAAAAAGAATTCTGGTTAGTAAGCTACCACCAACAAATTTCCACAAGAACTACTACCATCATCTTGATTGCATTTTTATAGCAGGGAATTTTAGAGATCCTTGAAATTTGCAAGATTATTTGATTACATAAAAAGGACACTAGCTGTGCCCTGCTCAAAGGAATATATTCTTCCCAGCAACATACTTTTTGTCCTAATAAGCAGCACTGGACATTTTACAGTCTAAAACTCTGCAGTGGTCTCATTTACATAATTACATAATTATTGCAAAGTATGCATGACTCTTTCGGGAATGTTTTCTTTTTAAAATCAGTTTTAAAAAACATTAGAGATTGCACACATATTAAACTACTTCTTCATAAAATCATGTCTTGCCATGTAAAGGTATTTAAAATGCTAGACCTATGCACCTGGTCAAAAATTACTGTTAAGACCTATTTTGTAATCATTGCTTTTAATTTACCAAGAATTGTAACATCTCTTACATTTCTTCCTTCCATCAGCAGTGGAGAAAATTATTGCCTCCTCTAAAGGCAATCTTGACTGACCACCTAGATTCAGAGGCACACCCCTGAATTTCCAAGTTGGACAAGTAAAAACAAATAGGTTCTATGAGACAATGGCCACCTCCTAGTTCCATAGAGCTTCCCACATTCAAGGCACTAAATTTAAGCCTGCAGGTCTTTGGTTTCCTGCAGGAACAATAAAAAAACATGCACTATACCATTTACCAAGTTGTCCAAAAGCCTGCCATACATAACACCTGAAACGGGAATGTCTCACTGGTAGCGCAGCTATTTCCTAGAGCAGATTTTTTATTTTGGAGCCCATTTAACATGACTAAAAAAAAAACCTTTTAATCTGTGCAACAAGTGTGGCAGCCTTTGAAATCTTCCTCAAAAGTACCAGTAACGTGTACTAGAAGCAAAACCAAAATGCTCTGAAAAGTGTGAGGGGTTGTTAGTGTGTGGGGTTGTCACTATTATTTTATATGGGACTCAAATTTTATAATTGGCTGAACTGAAAGAAGAATAAACAATGTAGGCAGTATCTTTAAAAGCAGTACTTTGAGGGGACGAAGGGTGAAGAGTGACCCTAAATATTACCATACCATGTTCTAAGGCTCCGTGCCAAGCAGAGAAAGTTAAGCTCTGCACAAGCAGAACAGTCAACAGGTTCAGTAATTTACAAGATTTTAGGAAATTTTTAGTTCTGAGATTTTTTGGTCACAGTGTAAAACCTGGCATGTCAGACCATAAGCTTCTTTAATATTAAGGTAAACTAACTTTTAGGATGGCTCCTACTTCAACCCTAGTTGAGGTTCTAGCCCAGCTGGTATTCTGTCACTGGCAATATGGCCTTAGCACTGAAATCTTATCCTTTTTCACACTTCCCTTTTGCCCCTATAAGGAAAAAAGAAATAATAATGTCTACAGTAACAATGTAGACATTAATTTACAAAATGAAAACAAATCCCACTTACTAGGCTTGGGGGAAGAAAAAACCAAAAAAAAACCACCAAAAACCCCCAAATATTTGTAATTCTACTCAGGGTAGTACCAGTCCTATATGCAATCTCAGCATGCATCTGCAACCATATATTGAGCACTTTTTCTAAGAGATTTAATGATGGTGATAATGAATTTTGAAAGTACTATCTTTAAGTAAGCTAGTAAATCCAGAGACAGTTAAAAGCAGGCAGAGAAGGCAGATGCCAAAAGGCAAGAGTTTTTGAAGTCTGCAAGTTTACAGAAACAATTATTTGCATGCTGCATTTAGTCCTGAGCCTCTGTTTTTATACAAACTACTCCTTCAACTACATAGTCTAGAGAAAGTCTGTTCAAGACTAACGATCCACTGCCAAGACCTGAGGACCTAGGATGTGACCTCTTTGGTATGGCATTACCCTACATCGTCTGTTCTTCCATTCCCAGCCTAAACCGGGTATCAAAACTTCCACCAAATGCACCACACCCTACCAAGACTCTTCCAGATTTGCCCTTTTCATTTCAGGTACAGTATAATGACAGATTGCACAAGGAAGCAGTTTGGAATATCTCTCTTACACATAACAAACAAAAGGGGGTATAGTTAGAGACTCATCAAGACTTTCGACTTTTGCGAGTAGGCATCTGTATTTGCCATGCAATCCTGTCATCTATTTTGATTAGCAAAGCTGATAAAGCATCATACTGTATTTACTTCATTCAGCAATTTATTACCTCATAAATAAGTGCTTGTGAATTCAAATATATTAAGACATTTTCTCTTCTGTAAAGGCATGTCAGCTTTTTAGGTTGCCTCATTACTTTTACATAACAAAGAGTTTCTCAAACTGTAACAGTTTGTATAGAAGGTTAATAAATTTCAGGTACTCCTTAATTAAGGAAAAGTATGACTTGCTTTATTCCAGACTTAATAAAGATATTATTGAAACTCTGAGCTTGCTGTGTCTTTTTATGGTATAACAAGTCATCATACAAGGAAAATTCTTTGTGGCAGTCAAAGCCCTGAAATTTTTTAAGGCACATATTTGCTCCATCTCACTTTGGGGAAGTAGTTTGTACATATCAGTAGAAAGAAAAATATTTTATGAATGCATTTATTTTTCACTTGCATCTTCCATTTAGCCTTATGGATAGACTGCTGTTTGTTGCAAATGATTTCACAGGGAAACGCATTTTTAAAATTCAAATCCTGCTTCAAAGTCTCCAATTAAAGCTGCACGTACTCCATTTGTATTTTAATAGTTCTCTGTTTTACATACTGTAACACAGATCTAAGGATGTAATTAGTGGTTTTTCTGAGAGCATAAATTTGCATAATGCTTGCTTTTGCGTATGACAAGGTCAAGTAACATTGTTTTGTTAGATCAAATGTTCACAACTAGCTACCAACAGTGTGCACACAGTGTTGTCACTGGTCCCATTTATTTCCAGAAACATATAAAACACACCTTAATCCCATTCTTAAAAGTATAGTGAAAGAGAGAGAGAAAGGAGGAAAAGAGGAAAGAAAGAAGGAAGTGTGAGAAAGAGAGAGAGAAAGAGAGAGGGAAGGAGGAAGGAAGGGAGGGAGGGAAGGAGGAAGGAAGGAAGGAAGGAAGGAAGGAAGGAAGGAAGGAAGGAAGGAAGGAAGGAAGGAAGGAAGGAAGGAAAGAAAATAAATCTATCTTTCTGGAAGCAAGAATGCCTGAACCCTCTCACTCTCTCTTAGGAAACTTAGTATATACCATGCAATTTCCCAAAGCTGTTTGAATTAGGTGATTTTTATTTTCCAGAATATAACAAAACCTGGAGACATTTGTCATATGTACTTTGAGTTTCCATTTTAAGTCAAAATTCATTTCAAACCATCCCAATGTAATATCTGTAATTAAATTTCAAAAGAAAATCAGCTGGCTTTTAAAGTTGATTTTTATTTCAAGGCTTGTGAAATAGCTAAAATCTTCTTTTGTTCAAAATAAGGACTGATTAAGGGATAAATGAAATGGATAGATGTGATCTGCATTCATTTGCTCGAAGTATAACCTTTATTTTCATTTTGTACATCCACACAAAAAGGGCCTATAACCACTTAAACCAGGGAAAAAAACAGATACTCATGTTTTACTGCAACAAAGGGCATTATTTGTTTTAGTCAGGGCAACAGGGGCTTTGAAGCCACTTGGGGAGAAGGTAGATTGATACCTTTATCAACTTCTGAGGAATTTTCCTGATTTTATCCATGGCTCAGCACCGTGACAGTATAGACACTTCTCGGCCAGTTCTGCACGGCTTCTCAACTTCTGGACTCCATTCTTAGGGAGTTTCTATATGGACTACAGGAACAGAGAATCGCTTACTGATTAACAAGCTGTCCCATCTCAGTAACAATGCTGCCTCACAATGGGAAAAGCTTCTGGAATTCACAGGGGAATGGACTAAGATAGTTCAACTTTCTTTCCTGTTCCACTATAGACATCAACAAATTAATTCAGTGTATTTACCTGCCACATATACCATATGACATATGCATTGCTTCATATCCGCAGAACAAAGAAAGATGCCCAACTTCACAGATAACGCTGCAGGTTAAATTGATTACTGATTGAAGAGCGCAGAAAACGAACAATATTAAACAAAAGGCAAATAAATTTTAAGTGTTTGGGATGACACAAACTTTTTAACCAGTAGATCTTCCATAATTTCAAATCCATAATTTCATTTTGTCATAACTTTCAGTGCTGTTGTACAAATTTAATTCTCATAGAGTCAAAATTACAGCATTCACTACTATTACTCAGGAAAAAGCTACAATCTCACAAAGTTTAAGAAGGAAGAGGAAGACAAGCCCAGCCCTTTCAGCTACTCATATTCACTTTGGTCTATATATAAAACCACTCCTGCAAATTAAGTGAGAGTGGGCTTCACCTTTGAAAGCCGGTGTCAGGGTACAAGGTTAGAGGTCCCACAATACTTTCAAAAGCAATGTCAGAATGTTTCAAAAAGTGGTATACTGGTATAGTCTTCATTTGAAAAAAAAAATCAAAAAGCTGTTCAGAAAAAGAGCTCAGCCTTATTTTGTAAGCAAAATCATAAAATGACATTGCACTTAATCATTGGATCATACTGAGGTCTTGTTCCTACATAATAGCAAATTACATTCTGCAAGAATTTAAAAACTTAGCCAAGACCCTATATTAGGTAGCTCGGGCCTTTCTTTCTCTTTTATTATATTGCTAACTGTGCTTGTCATAACAGATCTTCTGGTTTCTAGCAAAGAGATGCATAATGAACAGCTTTGTGGGTGGGCTACAAAAATGCTGACAAACTTGACCATTTTAAATTACTTCTCTGTATATCTCCTGACTGGAGTGCTCTGCATATAAATTCCAGCAGCAGCAGCAGTTGCTGCCATAGCAACAGAGTTATTTAGGAAATAATTTAAAGTAAGTACCACATCATATTCAGCCTCTCATGAAAGAAAGCAGACTTGGCAGGAGGATGGGAAGTGGAAAGAGAGATATAAGGTCTATGGCTTTTAACTGACAAATGAGTTCGTATGTTTCCCATGTTTAGCAATGCATAGGAAATGGTACAAGTCAATGCTGACTTTTGCATAGTGTTTCAGCACTTTTATTGTATTTTTTGTTATAAAATCAACCAACACTCATGAGCAACTTCACAGTTCCAACTACATGAGGTTCTTGTCAGCCCATTTCTCCAGCCTGCCAAGGTCCCTCTGGATGGCAGCACAACCTTCTGGTGTATCAGCCACTCCTCCCAATTTTGTGTTATCAGCAAATTTGCTGAGGAGGTACTTTGTCCCATCATTCAGATCACTAATGAGCATGTCAAACTTAGGACTCTGTAAAAATCCCCCTGGCACACCACCAGTTCCTGGCTCCCAACTAGGTTTTGTACTACTGATCAACACCTTCCTATTGTGTTATTCATATAAACAAATAGTAATTCCATGAAGCACAAATCCATGTGACTCACCACTGAATGCAGAACAGACACACAAAGATTTCTACCTTTACCATCTTCAACAACAAAACACTTGTACTTGAAGTGGAGACCAAAATAAGTATTCCAATCATTATTAGAGAAGAGTGAAAAACTTCCCCGGGTTTTTTGAAGACAAAACTTTCTTGTGAAGTGAGCACTTTTTCACTAGCTGCAAGCCCCACTGAGGTCAAGGAGGCTGTATAGGTTGAAATGAAATCCCATCAGAAGAGTCTGGCTGCAATCTCTCTAGATTCTACAGCTAGCTTNTCTCCAGCCTGCCAAGGTCCCTCTGGATGGCAGCACAACCTTCTGGTGTATCAGCCACTCCTCCCAATTTTGTGTTATCAGCAAATTTGCTGAGGAGGTACTTTGTCCCATCATTCAGATCACTAATGAGCATGTCAAACTTAGGACTCTGTAAAAATCCCCCTGGCACACCACCAGTTCCTGGCTCCCAACTAGGTTTTGTACTACTGATCAACACCTTCCTATTGTGTTATTCATATAAACAAATAGTAATTCCATGAAGCACAAATCCATGTGACTCACCACTGAATGCAGAACAGACACACAAAGATTTCTACCTTTACCATCTTCAACAACAAAACACTTGTACTTGAAGTGGAGACCAAAATAAGTATTCCAATCATTATTAGAGAAGAGTGAAAAACTTCCCCGGGTTTTTTGAAGACAAAACTTTCTTGTGAAGTGAGCACTTTTTCACTAGCTGCAAGCCCCACTGAGGTCAAGGAGGCTGTATAGGTTGAAATGAAATCCCATCAGAAGAGTCTGGCTGCAATCTCTCTAGATTCTACAGCTAGCTTCCACCATAAAGCTTTTTTTTTTTCCTCTCACACATAAAATATAGCCTCATTCATGGAATTCTCACTGGAAACGAGAATTATAAGAAGGATGAGAAAGGTGTTATTATAAGTACAAATACTTCAACAGTGAACACCAAGTAAATCCAACAGATTCTCACAAGCAATGTCAGTTACAGCATACCATAATTCTAAATTCTTCCTTATTTGCTACACTGATAGGAACTGAATTTCCATATGCATGCCTCCATTGCTTTTATTCTATCCCTTATACTTCACGTAGATAAATGAGTAACAGAACTTGTTCCTAGACATTATTATGGCAGCTACATCCACACAAGTCAATAGAGACTCATTTGCCTGCTCACCATCATGTTTTCTGTAAAAGATATTCTGAATTTCTCTCAAGGCATGATTGTTTGCAATAATAAGTGTTCTTCTCCAATCTATTCTTACATCACTCAGCCTTTTATATATATTTTAAAAAGTAATATTTGTGTATGTACACATGACTCCAAAACCAGCCATATCAGTGTTTGCTCACCTGCTGTAGCACTAGTGTAAAGCTACACTATTGAAAAATATCCTATTGTCCAGCGTAGTCTTCACAACACTCTCCTGGGTTAGCTAGAAATGCAATGAAGGAAATAGCCACAGGTCTCACCTTTCCATCTTAACAACCCAGTACAAGTAACGAACTGTGTAAACTCATTTTTAAAAATACTGTGCAAGCCAAATCTATCTTTCACGGCAAAATTCTATTCTTTTACATACTGCAGACTATTCTATATCAGCTCTGTCGTACACTGAAAGATGTTCTGAAAGGATGCATGCATCATACACCTCCTTCTGTTTGCTCATAGATCTTTGTAGAAGATTTGTATCCTCAGCTTGTAAAAAACTGAGTTCATAACAGAGGTATTGCTATACATTAGAATGTTCCGTGGGCAATATAAATGTCATAGTGTACAATTATCTGCTTTGCAGATATAGGTGTTGCAATATTATGCAATATCGTGAAAACTAGTTTATCATAATCCTGTCCCCATCTGTGCCTGAATGATACAACTCTCACACAGATCCTTTTCTAAATGGTATTTATGCTGAAAACTACACTGCAGTGCTTTTGAGGATATATCATTAGATGCTACTTCACTAAAACTCAGAGTAAAGATACTGGAAATTTCTTGTACTGTTGAATATCTGAGAGAGGAATTGCATACCTCTCACCCTTGCTTTCCATCTTGATTAAATTCTCCAAAGATTCACTGTTTCTAAAAGAAGAATTGACAATAGTCACTGACCTTATTAAAACATGTGTTCGAAGTAAGTTAACTCCTCCTGTTGGTCTAACAAAATTTACTATAAATCCCTGCCCTCACCTAAAAGGGAGGAAAAAAAACCAAAACCAAACAAGCCTATTGTCCAACCAATTAATTGCATTTCTGTTCAAAATAATATTCTCCAAGTAATGCAGTCAAAATTTGCTGTTATATACTAGTATCAAAGATGAAGGAGAACTTTTACTTCACATCATGAGGCATTGTTGCTTTCTGAGTCACAAAACTAACTTAGTTTACAGTTTTAGTAACAAAATTATTTGATTGACCAAGGCTTTAGTAACAGACTATTTGATTGACTACAGACTGCAACACAGACTGTGTCCATTGTTTTATTGTTTACTACAGCTTTAAAGTACTTTTTCCCTGTCTGTACCATTACAAGCTACAAAGAGAAAGAAGTTAATTTACCTTGTTACTAGACCAGAACACCATGTTTTATTGCTATTTCACACTGACATTTCCCAGTATTTTCTTTTTTTCCACTACAGCAGGTAAGTTGTCTTTGGCATTCTAGCATTGTTTGGTTTAGAATATGCAAGTAGAGGAGGAAAAAAGAAGGAAAATACTTTCCATAAATCAACGGATGTTTCAAATGAATTTGCTTCAGTCACATTTGTTACCTTCTCTGTATTGAGATGTCATTAGAAAGTAATTTAATTTTGCTGTCAATAAATAAATGCAGAAGTTTCTGCTCAAGTTCCATGAACTGCAGTTTCATCTACATTGCATTCTTCTTCTCTAGATATGACACATATCAAGTATCAAATTCAAATATCACATAATTTAAGAGTACAGAACACGTTTAGTGATAACATCAACTCTAATAAAAAGGTTACTTATTCATTATGATTTCTTTCTACAGTTCATATTCCTTTAAAAATTTCTGCTTTTGGTTAGAACTTCCATTACAACTCTGATTCAACACTGAATATCAGTAGTTTCTCTCTCCTGTGAATACCAATTTTTCATATGAATATCTAGCAAATAACTAGAATTAGGAGATAAGATTTAATAATTACAGATCAAATTTCCATTTGATCTGTTGAAAGGCGCTGTAAACAAACCTTAACTAAAGCATCACAGTTTAGTGTTTCTAGGTTAATCCATGGGCAAAATCGGAACATTTCCAACAAAGCATTACCACACGTCATTCCTGAATGGCCTGCCAGTATGAATGGGACAAATAGAACTGATGGGAAAAGAAAAAAAAAACACAGAAAAGATGAAAACACTTGAAAATAGTAAGAGAAACATCAAATGAGAAAGCAATTGTTCAGGGGGGAAAAAAAAAAAAGAGAGACCAGTAGACACATTTAGATTCAAGGACCAATTTTAATCTCAAAATACAAAATATACACAGAGAGACATTAACTGTATAGCAGGGCCATTGCTTATTCTATATTTAACTAATTTGGTTTATTGTGGGTTTTTTTGGACAAGATGTAAATATATTATTCCTGGGAAAATTAAAAAAAAAAAANCCAGTAGACACATTTAGATTCAAGGACCAATTTTAATCTCAAAATACAAAATATACACAGAGAGACATTAACTGTATAGCAGGGCCATTGCTTATTCTATATTTAACTAATTTGGTTTATTGTGGGTTTTTTTGGACAAGATGTAAATATATTATTCCTGGGAAAATTAAAAAAAAAAAAAGGGGAGATTATGAGGACAAATATTTAAAATGGTTCTCAATGTTGAAACTTTAGTTGGGATGACATCTGTGACAAAATATTCAACCACCAAACCAGGAGAAACATTTGTACAAGGGAAAACAAGTCTTTTCTCATTCACTTCAAGGGAGACTATAGATGCACACAAAACTTTCCCTGTAAGCTAGAATCCAGTCAAATAGGAGGATATTAAATTTTTTCAAGCCAGAGTTAGTTTACAGCAGCTTTTTTTCATTTAAAAAAACTGCAAGGGCAACGAGCAGTGGAAGGTAGATAAGTTCCACTTCACCCAAAGTTTGGGGCACAGTGGCCAGTGACAAGTGCACAGCCATCCCACCAGCTAAAGCTGATTACCCCTGGGCTTTAAAACAATGCTAGAGTCCACCACAGATTATGATCTCTTGGACCATGTCTCAAAGTGGCATTTGCAGATACATGCAGCCCCAAACAGGGAAAAGAAAGGACTTTTTGAAAACACTAATTTATGTTTAATAAACAAATAAATACAAGGATGAAGATTAGGATATTGTACTGGCAAAGCTGCCAAGTCATTCTGAAAAAAAAGTAACCTTCTGTAGCTTGGGTAACCTAGATCTTAGAATTTCATAGGAAAGTGTAACTTTGTTTGACTGTTTGTCTTGGTTTTGTCTGGGATAATTTTCTTCCTAGTAGCTGGTGCAGTGCTGTGGTTTGGATTTAGCATGAGAATACTGTTGATAAGACACTGATGCTTTTGGTGTTGTGGAGCAGGTCTTACCCTCAGGGAAGGACTTTCCCATTTCCCATGCTCTGCCAGGGCACAGGTGCACAATAAACTGAGAGGGAGCATCATGAGGACAGCTGACCCGAGCTGGCCAACAGGATATTCCATAGCACAGAACACCATGGTCAGTAGAGAAACCGGGGAGTTGGTCAAGAGAGGCTGATTGCTGTTCAGGGGGCTGAGCATTGGTCAGTGGTGGTGAGCAATTGCATTGTGCATCACTTGTATTTCCTGGGTTTTATTCCTCCCTCTCTCTCTTCTCTTCGTTACTACTGTTACTATTATTATTGTTGTTGTTATTGTTATCATTAGTATTATTAGTATATTTTTCTTTAGTTCAATGACTAAACTGTTCTTATCTCAACCCACAAATTTTACTTTTTGTTTTTCAGATTCTCCTCCCCACCCAGAAGGCAGAGCAGTGAGCGAGCAGCTGTCAGATATTTAGTTGCTAGCCAGGGTTAAACCATGACTCTGTTTTAATACAAAGCTCCAAGAGACCATTATGGCAGTCTTATCTGACCTTATATATAACAAAGTACAAAAGAACTTCCACTAATTAATTCTGCCGCAAGCCTAGGACTTCTAACNGTGATTTGGTTTATTTTGGGTTTTTTTGGAAAAGATGTAAAAATATTATTCCTGGGAAAATTAAAAAAAAAAAAGGGGAGATTATGAGGACAAATATTTAAAATGGTTCTCAATGTTGAAACTTTAGATTGGATGACATCTGTGACAAAATATTCAACCACCAAACCAGGAGAAACATTTGTACAAGGGAAAACAAGTCTTTTCTCATTCACTTCAAGGGAGACTATAGATGCACACAAAACTTTCCCTGTAAGCTAGAATCCAGTCAAATAGGAGGATATTAAATTTTTTCAAGCCAGAGTTAGTTTACAGCAGCTTTTTTTCATTTAAAAAAACTGCAAGGGCAACGAGCAGTGGAAGGTAGATAAGTTCCACTTCACCCAAAGTTTGGGGCACAGTGGCCAGTGACAAGTGCACAGCCATCCCACCAGCTAAAGCTGATTACCCCTGGGCTTTAAAACAATGCTAGAGTCCACCACAGATTATGATCTCTTGGACCATGTCTCAAAGTGGCATTTGCAGATACATGCAGCCCCAAACAGGGAAAAGAAAGGACTTTTTGAAAACACTAATTTATGTTTAATAAACAAATAAATACAAGGATGAAGATTAGGATATTGTACTGGCAAAGCTGCCAAGTCATTCTGAAAAAAAAGTAACCTTCTGTAGCTTGGGTAACCTAGATCTTAGAATTTCATAGGAAAGTGTAACTTTGTTTGACTGTTTGTCTTGGTTTTGTCTGGGATAATTTTCTTCCTAGTAGCTGGTGCAGTGCTGTGGTTTGGATTTAGCATGAGAATACTGTTGATAAGACACTGATGCTTTTGGTGTTGTGGAGCAGGTCTTACCCTCAGGGAAGGACTTTCCCATTTCCCATGCTCTGCCAGGGCACAGGTGCACAATAAACTGAGAGGGAGCATCATGAGGACAGCTGACCCGAGCTGGCCAACAGGATATTCCATAGCACAGAACACCATGGTCAGTAGAGAAACCGGGGAGTTGGTCAAGAGAGGCTGATTGCTGTTCAGGGGGCTGAGCATTGGTCAGTGGTGGTGAGCAATTGCATTGTGCATCACTTGTATTTCCTGGGTTTTATTCCTCCCTCTCTCTCTTCTCTTCGTTACTACTGTTACTATTATTATTGTTGTTGTTATTGTTATCATTAGTATTATTAGTATATTTTTCTTTAGTTCAATGACTAAACTGTTCTTATCTCAACCCACAAATTTTACTTTTTGTTTTTCAGATTCTCCTCCCCACCCAGAAGGCAGAGCAGTGAGCGAGCAGCTGTCAGATATTTAGTTGCTAGCCAGGGTTAAACCATGACTCTGTTTTAATACAAAGCTCCAAGAGACCATTATGGCAGTCTTATCTGACCTTATATATAACAAAGTACAAAAGAACTTCCACTAATTAATTCTGCCGCAAGCCTAGGACTTCTAACTGGTTTGGAAAGAACAAAAACAAGCCTCCTGCATCCACTCTGTCTTCATAAATGTTTCTCTCCTCCAAAGAATCTTATATTTTAACATACATCAGCACTGTTGTGAGCCCTTTCAGCATACAATACTAAGGAACTCAAAAATACCCAAAAGCTCCTCTTCAGGAAAAGGTGAGCAATATACTTCTCTTCAGCATTCTCAGATCTCAATTAAAACATTGGTTCTCAGGCTTCCATGTTGGAGTCAGAGTGTTTTAACTGATTTCACTAAACAGAGTAACTCCGTATCTTCTGTACTTCTTTCTCCTCTATTCTGTGCAACCAGAATGGTATCAAGGACACCTTGCCAATGTATGTTTCCTAACATGAGCAGAGATAAAGACTTCTCCAGTTACCTAGATCAGTCAAGTCATGTGCCACTGTGAATGTGCATTTAGGGAAGAAATTGTTCAGGAGTATTTAGGTCACAAATCCTTTCCATCAGGGGCATCTGGTATTAGAATTATGGGCATCTGCCATTTAATGTTTGTTCTAAAAGTAGAAACAGCTTATCCTTAATAAGTATTTAGTGTACTGCATAAGACTTGGCCAAGAGATTAAATTTCAGAGTTGTTTATAGAACCTCATTTGGATTTTTTTTAATTCAATGCTCCATGGCAAATCTATCTAAATTCAGAAGTGTGTTTTTATCTTAACAACTAATAAGAGCATTCATAATCAACTTAGAACAGTGACTGTACCTCTAAAGCAAAGGTACCATGGCGATAGGAGAACTCCATCGCAAAAATCTTGGACTTTAAGATATTTAAAAATGTCTATTATGGGGTGTTTTGTGAGGCAGAGTCCCATTATAGGACAAGGGGAAAACACAGGTGGTGTTGCAAGTGAAGAGTTTTAGCATCACATCCACACAGCCTCCCTAAGTAGAGCATAGATTAAAAAGTGATGCACACACCTTAGGTCTGAATTCCAAGGATGGCTCCCAACAGCAATGCTCAAAGCCAAGTCATCAGAAGCACTGTGAGAGCACAGAAGCCTCATAGTTCTTCATACAAAACAGAGAATACAGCAGAAAACTTCTCAGCCTATGAAAGAGTTGGCATTATTTTGCCCAAATATCTTTTCATCAATATAAAACACCCGGGGAGTAAGCCAACCAAAGTTTTCCATCATTTTAGTGCAAAGTAGAAAATGTACCAAAGGATAAACAACAATGGATAATCTGCATTATAGAGAGCGCTGCAACACTCTTTAAAGTGTATTCAACAGGACGAGTACCAGGAACAGTTCTGTCAGCTGGAGCAGACACAAATGGGCTCCACAAGACAAAGATAATCATGAGATATTCTGCAACAGAATATTAACTAATCAAATAGACAATAAATTAATGTTTGCCTTCTTTAAGAGAAGATCGATTAGGAGAGTTATCTACAGAATAGGTTCATTTTATAAGAAAATAACTGGTCACAGCTTTTCCTATCATCTTGGCATGTTTTGGATATAATGTATATTTAGAGAGAGAGTGTGGGAGGTCTGTTACTTCAATACTCTTGACAACAGCTTAATATTTTAGAAAAGAGAAGGTTCTATATGAGAAATATTTTGTTATGACAGTGGACAAAATTATTGAGGAGCCCTGGAAGACTTTTTCTTGTGTTAACCAGAAACGGGTGAGGAAAGAGTTGGTAAAAGAAGCTGCTATTAATTTTCCACCAGTTTATGCAGATGCAACCCTGTGGGCTGAAAACGAACTTAGGCTGGCTGGAGCTTCTGACTTCACCAAGCAGACAAGACCGTTACACATTTATTAGAACACCAAATTTGCAGGGTACAGATGCTTAACCAGGCACTTCATCCACTCTCACGAATAACCAGAAAAAGGAAGCTGTCAAACACAACCTGCTCGAGAAAATGTTAAGCAGGGAAAGAAAGAGTCATCAAACTTGTACTAATTCACAGTTATGTGTAGGCACACATACACACACAAAATCTGCAACAATAACTAAAATTAGCCTCTTCGTGGCTGCAGCCACTTTCACTTTTTAAAAAGGTGATCTGTTTCCTGGTTCTGAAAATGCACACAAGGAGACAATACAGTCCTGATAAAATGCTACTTCCAAGAGCTTTAGAGTACATTATTTTTGTGTAACAGGTTATTTAAAAGGACCTCACTAACATATTAAGAAATTCAGACAGAGTTTACCTATTTGGAATATGGTAGGACAGAGCAAGATAAAAAAAGCAGGAAAATTAAGCAGTGGGAAGAAGGATAATGGAACTAACAACAAGGGTATTATATTTTGGACGTTAAGATGCACCAAGATACCACTGGTATTACGGGCTTTACATTTCACAGGAAGGTGATAAGAAGACAAAAATTTAGCCACTTACCACTACTACAGACCTTTTTCAGTAGCATCACAAAAATTTGAGTTGTAAGTTTTCTCTGGGCCTGCTCATTAAATCATCCAATTAAAAAGCATTTTATCACCCTCTTGCCTCCTGGTGCAATGCAGGCAGGTTTGCTGAAGACCTGTTTCCAAGCTTGCAAAACAATACCATCAGGCCTCCAGCAATAAAACCCACACCTCATAGCTGTGGAACCCTGGAAGTACAAGGGAACCACTATACAGTAAAGTACAATTCAAAGTAGCTACTATGGAGCTATGTTTTAGATTTGTGATGACAAAAATGTTGGTAACACTGGGAGGTCTTATTTATTGCCAAGCAGCACGGGCACAGCATCAAGGCCTTTACTGCTTCTCACCCCACCCCACCACCAAGCGCACTAGGAGGGCACAAGAAATTGGCAGGGGACAGAGCCAGGACAGCAGACCCAAAGGGTAGTCCAGACCATACAGCATCATGCTCAGCATATAAAGCTGCAGAAAAGGAGCAGGGGATATTCAGAGCAATGGCATTCACCTTCCAAGTCGCCATTGTGCATAATGGAGCCCTGCTTTCCTGGGAATTGCTGAACACCTGCCTGCCCATGGGAAGTGGTGAATAAATTACTTGTTTTGCTTTGCTTGTGCACACAGCTTCGCTTTCCCTGTTAAATTGTCTTTAGATCAACCCACGAGTTTTCTCAGTTTTACCCTTTTGATTCTCTCCCCGATCCCACAAGGGAGAAGAGAGAGTGAGCAGCTGTGTGGGGCTTAGGTGCCAGCTCAGAATAAAGAACAACAGTCCTTTTTATAAAAATCAATGATAAAACTATCACCTGGATAATCTTCCTGCTGTGTGTTTAAATGACTTGAAAAGTACTCTGTGTCCTTGAAATAAATTAACTCAAGCACAAGAGTACAAAATGCAAGATAAGAAGAGAGATCAATAGAGTAATGTGCAGGTAAGTAGGTGAGCCAACAGATACTTATCATTGGTAAAGCAGGTAGTTAAATATACATACAACACAGCCTAAGATGAGAACACTGATAAATTAGAATTGTATCAACCACTAATTTAATGTCAGTTAGTACACCTGCAAGAAAGTCATCAAACAACAAATGCTTCCATATGCAAAGCAGCATTAATGAAATCCATTATCAACAAAATGGGATTTATATCCAATAAACAAAGTACAATTTAATTAAAATACTTTTTTAAAGTCAATTTTAAAATACTAGATCTGTTAAAATGTGCATCATCTACTTTATAAAACACAGACAATTAACATTTGGAAAAAACAGGAAGAGATTTCATTATAATGAGGTGGTAGGATGATCAACCCTCCATAGGGAAACAACCAACCAAAACAAAACCAAAATAAATCTGCCTCTCCTTGAGTACTGAAATTGTTTCAGAAGGAAACTAAGGAACCTCCAAATCCATACCTTCAGCTGTTGCACCCACCAGCATAAAGGCCTACAATCTTCAACTAGAAAACCTTGCCAAGTGTTTTGCTTCTATGCCAAAAATTCTGCAGTGCAAGAGGAGGCATAAAACCAGATCATGCTGAAAGTCAACTCAGCAGCATGGTAAATTGTATCTATTAGTTGTTGTGTCAAAGACAAATTACACAGTTTGCCTTAATTGAACTACAGGAAGGTTCTAAAAATACATAGCCATACAGTCCTACTAAACATTTAATCTGCCTTACCATTTTGGCAATGTAAATGCTCAGCAACAGTCTGTCTCCTGCTAAGACTTAGAGAACCTGTCTCGATACTAAAACAACAGTAAAAAACCCCAAACAAATAACAAAAAATAAGCAACCAAAAAAGCCACACTGAAAAAAACCCACTCCACCCCCTAAAAAGAAACACTCTTTCAGATGACTTCATGGAATACAAGAATAGTTTAGGTTGGAAGGGACATTTAAAGGTCACCTAACTTACTCTGACCTATAGAGTGGTATTAATATTTGTCAAATTTCAGATAGTCATAGGTATGCAGTCAGAAAAAAGTTTTATTATTTTCTACCAACTGTGGTTCAGAATACTCCCTAAAAGTATAGTGCCATTTTCTGGCAATTTTAAAATTTGACCACTCAATCAGGATCTTGTGGTTTATGCTGCCATTATTAAATAATTTTTTTAAATTTTGTTCTGCAGCTGGGATACTCAAATAGTAGATCTCTTTCAAAAGCATATACTAGCCTGTGTATTAACAGTGATCAGTCACTAAAAGAGTTACAGTAAAGCTCGTTCCAATAAGTATCTACAGGGAGTATTTCAACATTTCAAAGTTTATGATGATCAAGGACTGAAATGATGACTGCAAGTGGTCATACACAGACACATGAGAAAGAATACAAGCTTGAAACTTAAGAGTCTCTGAAACAGAATAACAGTCAAGATCTTTACAACAACTGAAAAAAAGTATAACAATGTCATATCTTTGATTGATCAAATCAGAATAAGAAAAGCCAATGCTCTTTTGGCAATTTATTTCCCTAAACATGTTCTTCTCCAAGCACAATAATTCCATGTAATAAAATGACATGATAATATTTCCCAATATTTTTTTATGCTGTTTATCATCAATTCATCCAACTAGTGCTTGCAAAAGCACATCATTTTTTAGGACACCTGCACTGATAAGAGTATGTATTTCAAAGCAAAATCACAACTGTACAGCTTAGTTTTCAACCACCCCCATCATTCCTCTAAAATAAAAACATTTGAAAAATGAACTAAAGTAATAGAAACTATTTCAAAACTTGGTGTAACCTTGGAACTTTATTCTAAAACTGGAATTCAAAGTATTTAGAAAACGAACAAAAATAAACACACCTCCTTTGAGGGAGCATGCTTGAAGTTAGTCATGAAATAATGTATCAAACATTTTTCTTGCCTTTTTGTGTATTACAAAAGTCTCATTTCTTTCAAGGAGACTCCAAAAAAGGCAAAATTCAGAAACTGCAAATTCCATTTAAGGAACAGTGAATGGAAATATATCTGGGACATTACTGCAGCACTTTTAAGCTGTAAGATCCAACAGTACCCTGCAAGAAAAAATCAATTTGTCAGGCTGTGAGATAAAAGGCATTTTCTCTTGCCATATTAGTGAAGCACTGACAATCAAAGACTCTGTTCATCTGAACTACAAAGTCTGGTGAGCTCTTCAAGATAGGAAAAAACACGAACAGCCAAAACTGAAAAAGGCCCTTGTAGACTATTATTAAAATAAGCTAAGAGATTTTCTTGCCTAAAAAGTAACAAATAGAAGTCATTGGCTGCAGTGGTTAATAAGACATACGGTTCCAACAGAGCTTATATAAATATCACTTGCAATTGTTAGTTGATTTACTGAGTTGTAGCTTTCACAGCAATATTGCTTGATTAATATAAAAAGAAAATACATATTTTTGCCCCCTCACAATGGAATTGGAATTCTTAGCCTTTCTTAAAAACAGTCAACGATGACAGAGTGCACTTGGATACAAGAAAAGTTGTATGCAAATAAACTGCCTTTCATGTATATCACAGTTCAAGAGGATCAACACTGTCAGCTGAGATGCTCCTATTATTCTGGGCATCAACAACTCTGATTTTCAGGGTCTCTGATTAATACTGTAAATGTCATTAATCCGAGAGGATGTTCAAATTATGTCCAAAATAATTTTGCTTCCACTTTTTATTTAATAAGGTCTTTCATTCATTTAAGATGATTGCAAAGTTCAAACTGCTGCAAATTCAGGCATCGCTTACAAGTCTTGAGTGGAAGACATGGGTAATAATCACTTGTTTGCTAAAGGTCATGGTTTTTAATAGGGCCTCTTAGATTACACTCACCGAGAGTATAAGTCTACCCAAGTGACTATTTTTGGATAACAGCTATGGATTTGACCTGTTATATTTACCTCTGTTTTATTGGTAATGGGTAAATTGTGTGTTCTGGTCCACAGATTGTAGACTATGTAAGATTTAGAAGATAAATCCTGTGGCTCTCTCATTACTTTAGAAAAGGCAAAAAATTTAGAAGCTTTAAAGGCCATTATATTTACAACCAGACTAATTTGCTTTGAAAACTGTTATAGGGGACTGTTGGTAACATACCAGCAAAATTAACAGCGAGCAATTACCAAAACATTATATCTACACGTATCAGTAGATACACAGATTTTCTATTGGATCATTTGTTTTGTACCATAAACAATTCAGACACCCTATTGTAAGGGTGTTATTATTAGGACAAGGATGTCCTAATAAAGTATAACTTAGGTTAAAGAAGCTTGAATGCTGTTAAAGAAATGTAGGGGTCTTTTTACAGAAACCCCCAAAAGTTCAAGCAGCAGATGACAGCAGACATTTTTTGCTGGTACTGGTATACGCTGACACCTGGGCTCCAGGGCTAAAAACACAAATCATATATTGTCAAATTCCTGATGAAGGAATGCAAACTCAGGACCTGGGTGAAACAAACCCTGTATAGTAAAACTCAGATATAAAATGGAACTTGGGAAGCAATAAAGAAAGAGCAAGCAAGATGATCAGGTTAGCAAACACAAAACAAGAAATACAAGCAGATCCAAGAGCAACGAGGAAGAAATAGTTTACGTCAACATTATACTGTTTCTATCAGGATGCAGATGCAATCCTTCACCATCATTCTAGAAGATAACTTGGTATTATTGACCATAGGTACCTAAAGAGCCTAACACCAGAGAAATAAACGGATACTAAATAGACCATGTTTGAGTTTTAGCCCTAAAAACTTTTGAAATTAACAATAATAGGATAATTAGGGATATAGATTTGTGTCTATCTGTGTGGAGTATTAAAATGGAACAACAACTCTGATTAGATTGCTAATACTTTAATTACATTAAGAAATAAATCTTGGCTCTGTATATAAAGTGCATTTCTTTAGTCTACATAAACTGTATGTGGTGTTTAGTTTGGTTCCGTGCTCGGGGAACATGGCTTAAATTTCAGTACAATAAAATCATGCAAATTAAAAGATTTATTAGATTTCTATACTGAACTGAAGCACTGAAAATAGAACTACAGTTGAAAAACTAGATGTCCGATGGCTCATAAAAGTTCTTGTGATTGCAGAAGGAAAATCTTAGTTAGTCTCAAACTGTAATTTGTCATATATATCTCTCAGACACAGCCAGAAACTGCACTAAACACAACACAGCATCAGACTTAAAATCACACAGTGTCTAGGACCGTGACTCAACCTCATTAGCACACAGCAACATTCCAAAAAACAATTTAAAGGGATATTGATTTTAGTGTTATGACTATAAGCTGACACTTATAATTGAAAAAACTCACAGATTCTGAGAGGTAAAGATGTTTTTGACAAACATATTGGTTTAGAATTATGGATTTTAGAAGTGACATAGTAAGGTGTTATTAATGTCATTTTATAAAAGTTTATGAAAAGTGAAAAAGAAGCTGGACAGTAATCCAAAGTGAGGAAAATATTTCATACCACTGGCAAAGCTATTCATTCCAGAGGACAACTCAGTCAAAACTAGAGTACCAGAATACCCAACATGGGTACACATGTACATACAGTTTGGGGAATTACATCCTGCTGACAAAGGCACAGATGTCAATAATATCAACCTTAGTGAAAACAAACAAGCAAACAAAAAACACCAACCAACCACAACTGCCAAGCAAAAGAAACAAACAAGGCACTTCATTTGCAGGTATAATCATGTTTCATGCGAATACTGTGTATGAGGCTGCATAGGTTCATTGAAATCATCACTATCCATATGAGACTCACTCTTTCCATATGAACACAAATTGAAAGACTACTTCAGCATGGTGAATGTTAGGATATACTGCTGAAAGATACGATTAAAGTATCTTTTACAAAAATTAAAGCCTAGGGTAAATAGGGCATGGATTAATGTTCCTTTAGTTACACTCGCCATGGCACTTACTCAGTATTCAGACTAGTTTTAAATTCCTGAAAAGCAAGATCTCACAAACATGGCTCCACACATCAGTTACAGGTATCCTCTGGGTTTTTAGTGGCATGAATTAAAAAAAAAAAAAAAAAAAAAAAACAAA
>VZRS01001243.1:1679174-1693529 GCA_013398055.1 Ifrita kowaldi
AAAAAAACCACAGAAAACCAAACACATACACACAAAACAAACAAACAAAAAAGACTCAAACAAAAAAACCCCAAACAAAAACAAAACCAAAAAAAAAAACCACAGAAACCCAAACACATACACACAAAACAAACAAACAAAAAAGACTCAAACAAAAAAACCCCAAACAAAAACAAAACCAAAAAAAAAAACCACAGAAACCCAAACACATACACACAAAACAAACAAACAAAAAAGACTCAAACAAAAAAACCCCAAACAAAAACAAAACCAAAAAAAAAAACCACAGAAACCCAAACACATACACACAAAACAAACAAACAAAAAAGACTCAAACAAAAAAACCCCAAACAAAAACAAAACCAAAAAAAAAAACCACCCAACACCCCATGTGTTTGGGTTCCATAGAAACACATATTATTTTGAACACAGCACTTACAAGCATTACAGAGTAAGAATAGGATGCAGTGGTTATAAAGCATAAAATGCCATTCTGTCAATAAAGGTCAGCACTTCCATCATTCTTGCTTCTTTCAGCACATGAGTTTCCCCTAGACAATTTACAGGAAATGGAAGGGAAAATAACCAAATCATTGGAAAATTTGTTAAATATGCCATCTGGTCTTCACAGATGGGCCTGTACTGCAGGTCATGTACATCTCCTTCCCTCTGTCATCACTCACTGAAAAATTAGAAGCAGGTAAAGAAATAGAAGCAATGACTCTAGAAAGTGTATTATCAACACACCATGTAGAGATTTAACCACTGTCTCCACTTACATTCCACTGTGAGACAGACAAAGTTTTCCAGGCTGATGAAACCTCACTCAAAAGAGAAACAAAATCTGTTGGTCAGAGTTTTGATCTGTAATGAATCACAGTGGTACTGTGAAAAACAACTGGTAAAAGGTGTATCAGAAAAATACGGCAATCATGGTTATTGCAGAACTGCCATCACTATACTATACAATGTTCGAAAACACAATGAATCTGATCATCAGTGTGCCTTCATAATCCATCTGAATTATCTCCAAGTTGAAAATGGGAAACAGAGGCAGAGAATAACCATCATTTTTTCAAACAGGACAGAAGAACAATTATTCATATCCATGTTTCCACTATCCCATTTTTAAACACACTCCTTGCTCTTAAGCAAACAGTATTCTGGTAACATTACAAGAATTCTGCAGCCATGAGGAATTAACAGTTTTTAAAGCACTGCACAAATCAAGAGTTTCTGTTCTTCCAACTTCCTTCATAGAGAAGTGGAAAGGGGTCATTTACTTTTAAGACAGATGCTGTTTCACTTATTATTTAAAATAATACCCACCTTTTACTTACCTGTATCCAGAGTTAAGTGCAAAGTGCCTATATGCCTTTCAGCTCACTTGATATGGAGTGGTTTATTCAAAACCACTCAGCACCACAACCTAGACAACATTTCTTCTCACACTTTCAGTCTCCCCCTGCATGATCATTTTCAGCCTTACAGGGAGACAATCAGCTGAGATCTGACATTAGGACAGTGACATAACAGAGTGCTCATCACAAATCATTCTAGCCTTGGCAAAGAGTATGGCTACTGTTAAATGCATAACGTGCTCTCTGCCACTGTTTTGCCACTGTGTTCTAAAGCAGATTATGTCCCCAAGACACCATCCATCTCTTTTTTCAGGAAAAAGGTGCCGTGCTGGCTAATGAGTATTATGTCCTTTATTCTCACTTGTCAGATGTCATTCACTGCATTAATAGTTAATGTTATAATAGATATATCAATTGTAAAAACTTACTTAGCTTGAAGAAGAACCAAGTCATTCAAAATTCATCATCATATTTATTTTCTTTGAAGGGAAAATGGAAAATGTATTTTTTTAATGTTTCATCTATTTCCTTCTACAATGCAGCCTGCTTCAGTAGAAAACAAAAAAGCTGGAATTCACACCTCTAGTACACCACCACCAGAGCCCCAGCTTGTAACAACTTCCGTAGTAGCACTTCACCAACACAGAAACCTTGTGGCACTACTTTTTAAGGAATTAACCTTAATAACTTTAGTGAGAACAGCAGTTACTCTGCACTTAGGGCCACATAAATAAGGCAAAATTGCACCTCTACTTCAATAAGGTAAATAGGAAAGAACCTAGCTGAGAAGAGAAGAGAAGAGAAAAGAAGAGAAGAGAAGAAAAGAAAAGAAAAGAAAAGAAAAGAAAAGAAAAGAAAAGAAAAGAAAAGAAAAGAAAAGAAAAGAAAAGAAAAGAAAAGAAAAGAAAAGAAAAGGCACTTTCACCCTCAACTGCATCTTCTACATTCAGACATTCAAGGCTGTTCCCAGAATAGGTAACAATGCATTTCTAGTAACATTCTGAAGTCTAAGGGGCTAATAGATATGCACATAAGCATATCTTGTAAGTACTATTCAAGATAGCTTGGAAAAAGGACAAAAAATATATCAATGCAACCAACCACATGGCTATAATTTAAACTGATGCTAATATATTCATACCAGCCATGGCCTACTCAGCTAAAAACCATTTATCATGTCTATAGGGATTATATGCAAAGGTCAAAAAGGTGGGATACGGGAGAAAAGTGAGAACACACAAAAACATATTTCTTCTTGCTCAGACCTGTCAAGATAAAAAATAAAACCACTGACATTTGGACCAAATCATGTCACTGACCGAACCTGTAGCAAGTTTCAGTTCTATTTTGGTGATCTGCAAATACTATTTTGAAGATGATACAAAGACCATTCCACGCATTGAGGGAAAAATGAAAATCACCTAGTCTCATCCTTTTCTGACTGGTCTCCCCAAATCACTTTGACACCTCTTGTTTCATACTTAGACTGCAAATCTTATGCACAAAAATTATCCTTTCAGTTTGCCAACAGAATGCTAAGCCCAGCAGCCTCCTGTGTGTAACACGAGTGCAGGCAATTAACAGCAGTGTTTAGACTGACTGATGAATGCATGGTGAAAGTAGAGACTTCCCACCCTGGAAGCTGCAGAACAAGGATCAACGAATTAAAACCACCATCAAAAGAGTTGAGCAACAGCTTGACCAGGCCAGCCGCACCAACATCAACATCTAACATGGAAGACCTCTTAATGAGACCAGCATTCATTGTTTCCTCAAGAGAATCCCTCTCAGCATCCCTGTGGGATGTGTGCTCCCCACTCAGGAGGAAGAGCACCACCTAGTGAAGCTTCAGCACCGTTTCTTGGAGCACCTGCAGAATTCTGGTGGTCCTGTTCATCCCCGATTGTCTCGCCATATTCACCAGTCGGAGCAATTGGAGGTGTAGCTCACATGAATACAGTGTATTGCAAGTGACAGAATGATGCAATGTTAATAATTTTCTCTCCGTGCCTCACACTCAGCACTGTGTCCTTGAACCTACTCCATATCCTTTAATACTGCCAAAAGTGACCAAGAATAAACCCCATATAACGATCTATTGAAATAAACTATTTCACAGGACACAAAGGATAGAATGCCTGTTTTAAGGGGAAGTAAGAAGGATAGATCTTCAATACATTTAAAATTAAACATAGACATATCTTATATAAAGATGGCAAGTGAAAGCTCTGTGCTTTGCCCTGCACAACAGCACATCTTATTTTCTGTAATTTATGGTTAAGAGTTCCAAAACTTTGGAATACAGAACTAGAAATGATTTTCAAGTCCAGTATCCTGAAATCAAAGTTAGCCCTCAATTTCTGGAGCTAAAAAGACACGAAGCAAAAGAATCCCAGAGACAGAGTGTTGGCTATGGCTTGCGTCACCAGCTGTGCACCACAGTGTCTGTTAAACAGCTGATGGCATGACAGCGACAGACGCATCACAGATAAATACAAATACAGCCACATAAATAGAACATTTCCAGAGGCTTTTCTTCTGAATGTACCTCAAAACGAGATACAAACACTACCTCAACATAAGAACAGGACAGTGTGTTCGGTAAACTGCTGAACATGAACGTCAACATCCAAAAATAATGCTATAGAACTGAAATTGATGGTAAAGAGAAAGCAAGACCCGAACTATTATTTTTCCATTCCAAGCAAACCTAAGTGCTTCAGGTCACAACCGTCAGTAGAGCATCACATTGCTTAAAGTCTGAGAAGATTTTTCTATAGCAGAGGTACTATTCTTGCAGTAGAGATTTTTAAGAAATGAGCACAGATACAGCGCTGTATCAGTCATTCATCTTTCAAACAAGTCAAAGGTATTTCTCCTCACTTTTGGAAACCAAACCAATGCATTAACTTTACTGGGCATTAGTATGGCTCCTCTACTGTGACGGACACTGATATGCCCTCCAGATCACAGGAGCCAGAATCTAAATATTTCATGCAGGTAGTGCGACGACTCCACCAAGTCACAGACATGATTTATGAAAGGGTACTAAAAACCTTTAGCTCCTAGTGACTTGAATGAGAATTTTTGTTGCTTAGTAACTCTTAAAGAAACTGAGACACTTGAAAACTAGTAATGCTGTGAGCAGCTGTATGTTTATACAGAACTCTTGTTTATAGTATTCTGGTTGTCTAAAACTGCACATCTATAAGTGTAGTACTTTACCATCTAATGTAGTACTTTGATGAACTTGAGGTACTCTGCACAAAGTACACAGATATTTACAGAATTTCACTAAGACTTGTTTTAATTATACCTCAGACCACTTATTTTGCAGATGACACAACTAAAATAAACTACTTGTAACATACAGAAACTTTAGTATAGTCTTATAGGATACCATTCATTATTCACAATTAAGCTTTGCGTTTGCTACTAAGAAGCCATCCTGTTTCACAGTTTTGAACTTATGCCTGCAGCACTAAAATGCTAGCACCAGGGGTTTTGTGGTACAGCCACAAAATGTTCCGTATTTTCTCCTCCATACCAGCAGAAATGTACAACATAAAGAGAATTCTTACTGTAAAATACCTGCCTCAAGTTTCTGTAACTTTGAGGGTTATTCTTAAGATTTGTCATTCTTGAAATTGATTCTACATCAAATGTAGTTGTATGGCTCCTGCTGATATCAAGAGATGCCATGAATCTACATCTGAGGGCAGAATCTAGCTCACAGAAGATTAATACTTCTTACTTTCTAGTTCAGAGAAGTGTAGGTGTTAAGAAGCACTAATATGTCTTTCAAAAGGCATTCAGTAAACTGCTTATTCATCCTGATATAAAAGGAAATCAGAAAAACTGTAGTTTTCCATCAGAATTAATGGTGCTTTTAAACAGCTAATCGAAATATTCCGGTGCAATTCATTTTCATAACATGGAAGAAAATATACAATAGTGTTATATCACACACATGAGATATTGTAACAAAAAATATTATATATTTAAATACAAATAGTATATATATTTTAATACAACCATTTGGCCACGACTACTCAATTATGAATCAATAATCAATAGGTCTTAGGGCAGCAGGACTCTGCATGGCTGGGAGGATATGCAGAGGCATATACACAGATGTACATTCACATTATACAACCATCTTCATCATCAAGAATAAATGGAAGAAAACAAAATTCCTTTGGTGTTACAGGGACCAGTTTTCACTTTCAGCTAGATAATCCTTGTACATCTGAACTGCATTGTTAAGAGATCCTCTGTGTTTGCTATCTCTTTCTCTGTGGCACAATCCTTACTCCCTAGAATTTCACACTACATTAGTCAAACAGGATTCAGCACAGGTCAGAGAAAGAAAGCAAATGCACAACTCCAGCAGAATTGATGCACAAGAGCTAATACGGCTGCAAAATTCCCGTTTTACCCAGTTTCAGTAAAAACAGTACATGAATGCCAGGAGAATGATCATTTCACTGTAATGGATAATTTTCCATCCAGATGGTTCTTGGTACTTATTTGGCTCTTGATTGAGGTTTTTCAGATTTAAAGCCGCACATGTTTGATATGAATACTACATGATAAATTCTTAAGAGTCTTCCCCAAAAGGAGATCTTGTTTGAATGACATCATGGATCTAACAGACTTCAGTTTCATTTAACAGCTATCGAGATGTCCTCAATTGAGTAGAAATAGTACAACTATAAAAATCTTGAAAAATAGGCCTCTTCATTGGAAAAATATGGATAAAATATACATTACAGTGTCATCTTTCCAGTTTCTAATAATCAACAATAAACATTTAGCCAGAAGTATATTTGAGGGAATAACAGTAAGAAGGCAATAACAGTAAGAGAAAGCAAGAGTGATGTCTCTGGTTTTTGATGCCCTGACCACCTTCACAGACAAGGCAGCCTCTCTGAAACTAAGCCTGTAAAACTGTCTTCTCAGAGACACACCGAGCATTCCAACCTGAGAAAGATTCACAGCAGCATCTGACAAAGGAAGCTTTCAAACACAGATTACACACACAAGCACAAAACCAGCTCCAAATTTTTGGAGGCTAAATAGTCCAAACGCCACGATCCCACTCCTGTCAGTTCAGAAGTCTGTATGTTATCTAGTAAAAGCCTGACAGTTGCAATGGATTTATGAGATCCTCCTATACATGTTCCTACAGCTCTATTTCTTAGCCAGCCTGCTCTCCTGCACCAACCCAGGCTGTTCTCACGTGCCAAATGAAACTGCTGTTCCCAACTCTTCTTCTCAGACAGTTCAGCTCCAATGTCCCCTGTGGCTTCCCAGCCAGCCTCATTCCCACTGTATCTATTCCAGTTACTCTTATAACCAACACGCACATGAATAACTAACTCAACCTTTTTTATCATCACCTTTCAGCTGTACCTGGTGGCAATCTCTCACCAAAAATCAAAGTCTCAGCTGATCCCTTCACCATGGGAAACTGCACGTGTACTTTTTCTTCAATGCATCATCATCTCAAAGTTGCACCTGAAGATGTTTCTCTGAAGTGGTCCATCTCTACTGTAGGTACTAAGCCCACCCTCAAATCTTTCTTCCCTTATACATTTTGGTAAGAGTCATATTACCACTATTAAAGTCCTTACTTTTCTTGCCCTACTACTACAATCTGTTTCCATAAAAAAAAAAACAGAAGGGAAAAAAAGAACAGGAATAATGGAAGACATTCCAGGTAGTATTTTGCAGTCTTAGCCCCAATGGCTCCCTCTTCTGTAGAAAATAGTTTGCTCCCTTTTTTTTACCAAAAATAAAATGATTTTTAGCTTTTCCTCTGCTCTGAAATGTCACTGTCACACCTCAGTTTACCCATCTGTAACACAGAGAATAATTCTATGTATCTCTTTCACAAAAGCTTTATTTTTTAGACAGACATAGTTGAAAACCAGCTATTGTTCACACTGTATTACAGTATACCTGCACGGTTTACCTTTGCACAACACTGTGAGAAAAGTTTTAAAGCATGTTAAAAACAATAAATAAATTCTTTCATTTACTTTGGCTTGTTCTTTCCAGGCTCGACCTGGATTTTGTTTTGTTTGTTTTTAGTACCTAGTGGCAATCAGGACCAAAAAGTCAAAATTCTCAGCTGAGCATTTTACTGTGGAAATTAAGCCAAATTTCTTCTCTTTTAGCAGCTTTTACAAACTGATTTGAAGAAGTGGGTGTAGAGGTTCCTATACTAAAAGTTACAACTATGTTTCAATTGGTATGAGAATCCCGAAGTATTTTTAAAAGTTGTATTTACATGCAAGTATTTTATTGTATTTAACAGTATAGTTCATATCAGCTTTGGTGGGGATCTGTCAAATATCATGGTATGATAGAGCTAACTATAAAAATTCCTGCAGTCCACAAAGAATATTTTAAGCCTGAACTAAAAGAAAGCAAAACTCCAAAACAAACAATTTATGCCTCGATATTGCACGTCACTCTCAATAGCATCATTGTTTCCATAGCTACAAATGTAGACCGCTTCAAACGAAAGAAGCAGAGAAACTGAAAATGACAATGCACAATCAAAACAGGCACATACATTTTTCAGATGGCACATGTGGGATGGAGAAAGGAAGTAACATGGTGGCACAGAATGCTGTGGGGTTTTTGCATTTGACAGCAATGCCAGTGATACGAGCACATCAAGCTCTGAACAGTTAGCAGCAGTAAACCTCTCACTGCAGTATCACTTGATGTATTTCTACACCTAGTGGAAGGAAGAGGAGAACAGAAAGGATGGAAAATACCAGCAGGAATCACCAAAACAGGGCAAGTGCCCCTCTCACTGACCTAGCCACCTGCAGACCCAGACACATTTATTTTAATTGAGTTTCCTTGCAATTTTCAGTCGTTCTATATAGTTGCAAAGACAATCAAATCTTTATACTGCTTTTATTAGAAATTATGACAAAATTTAGATACACGCTACACTGAGTACTAACTATAACCATTCCAGGAGAGGATACAGCAAAGTGGATCTGCACAGAGGATAGATACAAAACAAGAGGGTGAGAGCTTAAAGAGAAACAAAAGGCACTCCACAGTATCCAGTCAGCAACTATTCCATCCATCTCTATTAAGTTCCTGCTCTCTAATTTCCCTGTGCAAAAACTTACTTCACTATCAACCAGCTACCCCAGGACTACAACATCCTCATAAATTATTGGATAGAAAGGTAAATTCTTTTCCTCCTACAGCAGGAATTCCTGAGGTTCACAAATGTGGACCTTTCCCCACCAATTCTGTAATGATGAGTGTTGGAATAATACCAAGACCACCAATCAGACTCACACCAGTGTCACTCTTCTTTTCAGAAGAAACAGCATAATCTAGAGGTACAGTGTAATTTAATATATAAAATTTTAAATAAATTTATAAACACAATAGGAAGAAACACACACAACAAAAAACCCACACTACTTATCTCTAGTACCTTAGACCACCCTGACTTTTCCTACTTAATGTAGTAACAAACAAGGTACCTTCATAGATTGTCATGGCATATTCAGAAATGTATAGTATCAGAGTGATTCTTCCCATCTTAAAGTGAGTGACAGAACTTAGAAAAATCCACCTAAAATGTCCTTCCTTAGTCTTGCAGGCTCTAAGGAATACAGTTAACCACGATATCATTTTCTTCCAACCATCGTTTTTAGGGAGCAATTGATAAAGGCCACATGAGAGCACAGCATTATCTGCAGACTACACTGGAAGTCATCTCTGGTGGACGCAGAGGAGAGGAGAGTGGTTATTAGAAGATGTTGTCACTATTTGCTCAGATGTTGTCCCTGCATGGCTACTGCTCGTTTACAACAACATCGGAAAGTGTTGCGCTTTGGAGGCGTGGCTTCTATGAAGAATATCAGATCATGATAAACTAAGGAGTTTGAGATTACAAATTCACCCCTTGTTATACATGAGTACTGGCATATATGACCTTCCACAATTGTCACAGAAACAGAACAAACACCTCATTATCTTTATTATAACAATGACAGCCCCACAGTTAGTGATTCTAATTAGACTTGGCAAAAGCTATTTTAATACTTGGGGCAGTGAGGTAGGTAGAGAGCCAAAATCTCAGCCACAAGAGCATTACCTTTCAGACCAGGATAATCTTATTTCTACAAAATAAAGCTATCCGCTCTCAAATTAAGCTAGTTCAGACAGCAATACAATAACCACTAAACTTGCAAATCAGAACTCCTAATACTTGCAGCATATGTTTGAATAAAAAAGTAAGCAAAGCAGAGACCAGATTGACAAACAAAGGTTTAGCAAGATCAATAGTAGGTCTAAAATAGAAGTTCCTCACAGAAAACTCTTAACTCTTTTAATTATTTGTGCAGAGATTTTAAAAAGAAAAAAAAAAAGAAAAAAAAAAAGGCAGGTCAGGCTCTGAAACTTGGAAAAGCTTCACGGTATGGGCCTTTTACTACACTACTACCTCTCAAGTCTCTTCTCTAAGACTAGCTTGCAGCAGCAAGTTAGTGTTGCCAAAATATGAGATTTCTGCATGAGCAATTTGTGATGTTAAAATACTATGGATTCTAGTCTCTTATCTCTTTTAATTGCTGACTGGAATGGACTCTGTCAGAGAAGAAGCGAAAGGAGGGGTTTTACATTTTTCAGATTTGCCTCAGGCTAGCAGCAGAAAAATTCAGGACTTTTTCTAAGGTATGTCAGTGCCAATGATGTGTCACATGTCATTACTTTATAATTAGGCTGATAGACAAAAAGAATAATGCAGCTGACATTCTATTAAAATAAAAATTATTCCCCATGGCATAAAAACACTGACACGAGCACCTTAAAAAGGCAGAGTAAAAATTATTTAGGGAGCTACTTACCTGTGCTGCTATCTTTTCCAGATTCAAATAAGAATGCTAAGTTATGTATGTATTGAATATTTAATTATCCTGTGCTGATTTTTTTTTAATTCTTTTTTGAAAGCAAAGTGTAATGAAACCCTTCTCTGGCTAGGAATAAAAGCTCCTATGAGAATAAGAGGCTATCTACGCTCTATATGACTTGAGATTACAATTTGATTATCAATTGTTCAATTCCTCAAATAAGCAACTAATCAAATAACAAACACATTTTAAAAAATAGAAAAACAGCCTCTTTTTGTGAAGTGATTGAAATTTACTTAGAGTGCAATAGTGATTCTAATAACAACTCAGCCTTAAAAACCAAATTTGAAAATTCTAGAACTTCCTTCTGTATAGAATTTTCTATCAAATGCTCCTGACAGAATCAGGGTTTAGGCAACACAGAGCTGTAACTCCATGTAGCTCAGAACATACTTAGCTCAGATTGTGTCTGGAAGTTAGACAGACTAGAAGAATTACTAGACTACAAAATTGTGGTTTATAGCCAAAATAACAGTCTTCACTCAGCACAGCCAAATTCTAGCTCTTCATTAACATGAGTAAGAGATGTCCCATCTATTCTTTGCAAGTACAGATATCACAAAATGTGTGCTATTCCATCTCTTGATGTATAAACTACTGGAAGAAAACATTTCCACCTCCGTGCATTTCAGCAACATTATTCAAAATATAAGACTTCAAATTCAGTTCGGACTGAATCCAGCCAATAGCATGTTTATATTAGTTTCTAAAAACTTTTAATACCTTTCCAGTTGGCCAAAAAAGAGAGTCCTTCATGAAGCTGTCAGCTAGTTCTTTGTTCAAACGATGCTTTCATTCCCAACACAATGACAGACAGGGAGAGAAGTATTGTGTTTTCAAATGTATTACAACGAATCCTGTAATTTAGTTGTTCCTATTAAAGAATTATACTCAGGGATGATACATTCTAAAGGGAAATTATTTCCACTTGACTATCCTCCTCTTAAGTTCTAGACCCAGAATTTAGACCATGTTTGCTTACAGCACATCCTATTTCAAGAAAAGGCAGATGACTTTTTTGAAAAGTTTCTTATTATTTTGTTGCCTGTTCCTTGAGTACTGCCAAAGGATGGGCTACTTAGTTTTCTCTCTGTACTCTTACACAGTGTGTATAATCTGAAATTCTCTTTAATTCACCATGCTACAAAAATAAGTAGACAAACAAAAACAAACAGGGCAGGTAATGCTGCAGAAGGTCAGTATTTTTCAAAGTTTACTACTCAGAGCACCACTTGCACTTCAGTGACAACAAGGGAAGGACCACTGCTGACAACTGAAGGACACAAATTCATACCATCCCTTTACAGATGTATCACAGAGAACAAAAGAGGTGTCTTGATTTGCTGACCATACACCAAGGTGGTGTGTCCTATTCCCACTCCTCATTTTCAAATCTCCCCTGCCTCACCAGGACTTTTGTCACTTGCCTCAGCCGTTCCAATCAATCTGGACACTGCCCAGAGGCGACGCTGACCGCAGGCAATGATAAATTTTGGCATGAGGTCATAATAAATACCATAGGTCACAAATTTTACCACAAATTTTACCAAACTCACCACAGGAAGAGAGAAATACTTTCTCTGTGTTGCCCCTCTGTGTAACAAATAAGCTGAGAAAAACCTTTTTTCCAGCATTGAAGTAAATGGCAAATGTGGAAAGATTCTGTTTAGAAAGATCAAAAACCTATAACAAACAATATGAGATTTGGCATATTGCTTTTCATATATGCAGCACATTTTCATGTATACAATTGCCTTTTGAAACACACTTGTGGTGTTAATGGCAAGGTAATCTTAGTGCATTCTTAGAAGGATAACCACAGTTAGGTTCATAAATTCATTCACTTATGCAAAAGGAGCCTAATTTCACAAAATAGCAGATACAACAAACTAAGTGAAATGAGCAACATATCTGAAAATAGGAAGAGAAAAAAGCATGCGTCAGAACTTCAATTTGAGACTATTTTTTATTTTCTGGGAAAAGAACACTTACCACAGTTACTGATGATACTCCAGTTCACCTTTAAGACTAAACTGAGTATATATCAGATGCTTTCTATTACAGTTAACTTGTAAGGGGAAAAGTCAATGTCTCTAACAAAGTAAAAGTATTGATTTTTTCCACCTGATAAAAACAACCACAAACAAGTTAGAACGCACTGTGTTCTAAGAATAAACAAGTAGTTGCATAATTACTTCAGTTTGCAACAGCAAAATTATTTTTTCTCCCTTATCATTAGAATTTGTTATTCTTTTTACAGAAATGCAATTAATGCTTTATTTAAAAAATGTATTAAAAGCATCTCAAAATCTCCAAGAATTTACTGTCACTTAAATTAAAGCAGCATAATCACCAAATAAGCCTCACTATTACAGTTCAATACCTGGAAATTTTGTGTATTGATGTTGTTGGAATAACTACATTAGAAGTCTTCCCAGAGAAAAATTCTGGAGTGTATGTGTTTGGGTTTTTTTAAGTTGCAGCAATGGCAGATAAGTGAGATCTTTAATCAGTCTTTCCCCTCACATGAAATAATTTATTGGTTCCTACTTCCCTGCACGAGACAGAAATACTATACTGTACAGTTAATATTTAGCTTTGATATATATTAATTCATTTTACAATTAGACTTTACAAGTGAACACTTGACCTCAAACATGTTCCAGTCTCTGGCACGTCATCACCATCATGTATCATACGTATCAATGCACAAAGTGACGGAAATACATCAAGTATCTCAAATTGAAAAGCAGCTGTTTCTGAACAAGATGCAACATTGACACGTGCAGATTTTACCATTTCAAATAACACATACAGTCATTTCTTTATTCAAGAAATTGGGAGAGAAACAGCAAAAATAATGGCTTCACTTGCTAGGCAAAAGAGTCCAGGACTTCACTTCCCTCAGCTTCTGAAAAATACAAAGTCTTACCTTTCTGTACACCAGCATGTTTGGGGATTCATCAGCCACCCCATTGCTGCTTTGCCCATAATTATTTCCTTGTGCCATGTCCCACAAATTTGATCCGCTTTTGGATGTTGCACTGTAAAAGGTAAAAGTGGTTTCAATAGAGCATTGCCTCAGGTCTCCTTGCTTCCCTGATGATTAATGGACCTGACTTTCTACCAATATGTTATCAAAATCAGTGTATGCTCTTACTCCAACAGATATTTACATTGGCAAGAAGCTGCTAATTCACCACTTATTGTCATTACTCTCTTTTGCCGGTAAATAATGGAAGTAACGTGTTGATCTAATTTAGACGTTAATGAATTGTCACTCGGAATACACCGCTAACCACTACATCACACAGACGCCTCCTCACAAAGCGCTCTTTCCTCCTCTGCACGGGCTTCATCAAGAGACGCTCTGCACCTTCCAGGCCAGTTTTGGGAGGACTGACTCGACCCATGACGTGTATTCAGCAGTGCCCTCTGCTCACGGCTCGGGTCGTAGCAACTTTCACAACATTCAGACGCACAAAAAGCCAACCACACGCTTTGAACTTCCCTCTAATTCACCAACACATCTGTGCTCGTACATACGCCGGAGCAGGGGAGCAGGTGACGAGGGAAAATGAAGAAACAAGCCAGAACACAGTTCCGGTTGCTTTCACCTACTTTCATCGCACTTTACAGCCGAACACCGGCTCCCTGCCAGCCCCGTCTCCTCCCCGCCCTCCCCCGGGTCATACGGGAGCTGCACTAAGCAAGAGCTCGGATCATGCCGTAGCTCCGGCTTTGCACGCAGGTGTAAGAATGTGCTCCATCTACAGACCACACCGGCGGATNGGTCACTGCGCGCTGGCCGCCGCTCCTCGCCTCCTCCTGCTGCTCCTGGCGCGCCCCGCGCGGTGGGTGTCAGCCGGCAGCGGGCGGAGGGACGCGGCGATCGCTCATCACACACACGCACTGCGGGCGGAGGCGCTGCTGCTGCTGCCGCCGCCGAGGCTGCGGCTCTCCCGTGCTCTGCCGGAGCGGCGGCAGCTCAGCGCCCTCCCCGCACTGGAGCGGCCGTCACGTGGGGGACGGGCACG
>VZRS01001243.1:1693735-1722843 GCA_013398055.1 Ifrita kowaldi
AAACGCCGAGCCCTACTCCAAGCACCACCCTCCCGAGCCCCCCCCAGCCCCCCAGACCTCTCGCGTTCGGGCTTCGCTGTCCCCCGTCCGCCGGCCGGCCCGCGCTGCCCCCGCACCGCCCGCCGGGGCTGCGCGGCTCTGCTCTGGGCGGCCAAAGGCCGGGCGGACCGGCTCGCCCGCGGGCAACCCGGNAGGCTGCGGCTCTCCCGTGCTCTGCCGGAGCGGCGGCAGCTCAGCTCCCTCCCCGCAATGGAGCGGCCGTCACGTGGGGGACGGGCACGTCAAAGGTGCTGCTGCTGCCGCCGCTCCTCCACACAGCAGCAGCCTTCCTCCTCCTCCTTCCTTCTCCTCCTCGGCGCTCTCGGTTCCCTCACCGAAAACAGCGGCCAAGAAACTGCAGCTGCCACCAGATCTGGCAGCAGCCGCTAAAATGGGATTAGGCAACACCGGAGGGCTGGGCAGGAAGAGAATGTGGGCTAATGGGAGAGGGAAGGGAAAGAAAGGGGGAGTTGGTGGGGAAACTGTGTCGCCTCCTTCATATTTCTTTACCGACAGCAACAGGGAATCTGCCTCTTCCGCTGTCTTATGCTGGACACCTCATGTATTTTTTTCAGTGGAAACTAGGGAGAGCTTGTGCTTGTTGGCACTGAAGACTTCCCTGAGCAGTGGAATAGAGAGAGCAGAGAGCACGCCTGTTTCAGGCAGATAGGAAGAAGCCCTGAGGACACCTCAAGACACCCTCGGGACTGTTTTGCTATGTCCTAGGCAGCTGCCTAAATTGTGAAGGCCTCCCATTGGCCACGATAAAAGAAAAAGATCAGGTCTATCAGTCTTACTTCCCCATCACATACTTTGTATGTGACAAGAATACTTTGCAAGGGGGTTGAAATTCCCAGAACTCAACATTTCAAAAGAACACAAGATGCTCAAGAGGTTAAGCTTTGGTATATTCCCATTTGAGTGTCTTTTCTGGAAACAGTAATTCTTATGACAAGAATTACCTTGCAAAAGAATCTTCTACTCTGCACTGCACCTTGTGGAGTGTGTGCTGGTAAATCACGCAATTCAAGCAGAGAGGTTTCCATTCATACTGGGTCATCTTCACCCTTACTTGTTCTACTTTTCTCACATCTCAGAGAGCCTCAAACCAACGCTATCCTGCAGGAAGTTTGTTATTATCCACTACTTACTGCAACTACTTTTAAGTACTCTTTCAAACTTCACAGATGCCTTCAGATACTTTAACAGAGGATGTGGTAAATCAGCTCAGGCAACGATAGGGCGTCACAGTGGCCACAACAAAATGAAGGAAAAAGGACAGAGCTGATCTAGACTTCTTGGAGAGCTGAGGAAAGGAAGACATAAGTTTGATAATGATCCTAGAATGAACACCAGAATAAAGAAGGATGATCTCCATCACGAATAGGAATGTTTTTCAGAGACAGAAGTAGTAAAAGGTGAAATGACACAATAAGAACCATCAACTCTGTTCAATGAGATCCACTGGCAGCAAAGAAAAGGAGCTCTGTAGCAGATCAATATTGATGTGTCTCAACTTTGATAGAGGAGAATAATTCAGCATGTCACAAGGAAAAGGAAATGTGAAAACAAATAGTGTGGAAAAGAGAGAACTCTGGATTTTTGAGGTGGAAGAGACCAAGGGAAAGAATTCAACAGCATGAGCGTAAAGTGAAGAAGTTTCAATGTTGAAAGTAGTTGGCAGAGGAATTTATTAAACCAAAGAATAATCAGAGAACTGAGAAAAGACCTGTTTACCACTAAAATTCACTTGACATACAATAGCATCTTGGTGAGGTTACTAAAGTCAGAATCAAAATATTAATCTTCCAACAGATTCTCTGATTCAGCCCAGCCCACTGTTGAGAAATGGGAACCAGCAATAAAGATCTCAGTCTCCAATTTCCCTAGCTTTCACACAGACATCCCAGATGAGCAGCACTGCCGTGTTCAGAGCTCAGTGATTTGACTTCGTAAATCTGACAGGTGCACTAGGAGACAAGGGAAATGCCTCCCAAGATGTGCTAAGAACACAAGTTACACCCTTGTGGTTGTATGGCATCAAAATAAAATCTTATTTATCAGGCTGGTGTCTAAATTTCTTTTTCAGAGTAAAATGGGAACTGCACAAAATATAATTCAAATATAATTTAACCCTTAAAGATGGAGAGGAGGAAAATCCTTAAATGTATTGATAGTACAGGTATTCTTTCCACTTGTTCTGCCAGCCAACACTTAACATAGTAATTGTGTTAGAGGGCATAACAATCAAACATTAGCAAGTTTCCAATAAGACCAAACATTTTTTTTCTTACTCTGCCTCTTTTTGTTGCTAATGTAAGGGAGAAAAGAAACCCACATAAAATGAAACTCTTTTGTACTACAGTTCTTGGACTACCTACATGAAGTTGTTCAAAAGATGACTTCAAACTGCCTACTTTCTATAAGGTATTCTGCGAATAGATCTTGGTAGCAGTTATGTGTCGTTGGAAAGCTCCCCAACAAAGTGACTAATTTAGGCAGCAACATTTTCCAAGCTTTTATTTTCTGAGAATGTCCTTAAAACTAAGGGCAGAAGCATCCCCAGATGAGTTAGATTTTGGCTATGCTGCCTGCAATTTTGCCTTTGCTTTAACTTCGTTTTAACCATTCTGATTATTTTACAAGTAAAATACAAAATCCTATACTAATAGGCAAGATTTATATATTTTCTCTGAAAATAATCAAATTTTATTAATATAAATGCAGTTCTGAAGCAGAGCAATTACTTGGGCCCACTGAAGTTAATAGGTGTTTCTCCAGGAACATCAAAAGGAACTGTATTCCACATAGTTTTTAATCTTGTCCTCAGAACCAGAGGAATAACTTAAACATCTCAGTGATGTATCTCACAATTACAAACTTGCACACCAAACTTTTTTCATCTTCACCACCAAGTCCACTGTCTAAATGAAGTAGAAGCTTTAAACTCTAATGAGGTTAAACAGAAGAGAAGACCAGAAACAACCCAAGAGGATTTCTTTTTTGCCATCACTTTGTGGTGAAAGAGACTCTGGGCTGGACTACTACCATAAATGCAAGTAGAAAGAAAAAAATTTATTTTAAAAATATGTAACAGGATATTCTCATTCTATTGTAGTTGGGTGTTTTTGTTCAATGGCCTATAAAAGGCTTTAGTTTATAAATTACTTACACATCTTTCCCATGTTGAAAGTCATCACTTATCTCATATACAACCAGCATTAGCCTAACCAGAAAGCATGGTCTGCTAGAAGAGGAATGGCCTTTTCAAAATGCAAGGCAAAACTACTCATTAATAAAACAAAGATGATGGGGAAAGGCTGCCAAGGGGCAGCTTTATCTAACGAGGCAATAAAGTACACATGATTGAGCAAGGTGGTGACTACAGTTTCTGTGTTTAGCTTGCACTGTCAGTACAACTCAGGTATTCCAATAACATCATATGCACGTGGCGTTTTTAAGTAAAAATATTATGTCAGGATGTGTACAACAATCTATCTGGACATGATCAGAAATTTTGCTCTCTGTCCTGCTGGCCAGTGCTGTAGCATTATGTCAGTATGCTGCCTATATCCATCAATTTATCTTGTCTTATGCCTAGACTAAATGTTCCTTGGAGTAAAGACATGCTGTGCAAGCTCTTAGCACAGCATGATCTTGTTCCATGACCAAGTCTTTAAAGCTTTAGAGCATTATAAACAATCACATTCAAATTTACTGAAATAATGTAAACATGCTAGTTGACTAGGCTCTAAACACTGACATGAGTTAATACTGTGCTACCCTGAAGTATAAGACCCGGATTTTTTCGCTAGCCGGTTAAGCGCAGAGACAATCCACCTACTTTAATTGAACTGACCTATTTGTGACTTTACCAAACCACAAGTGTTTCACTGCCAGGCTCTGAGCAGGTATGTAGTGATTCCAGGCCCAGTCTTTGGCCTTTTTGATGAGATCTGAACACCTGCTCCTTCAGGAGTGAATTGCAATCAATCTGTTTAATGTAGGTCTTCAAATGTCATTGCGATGATTACAAGCTGAAGTGTATATTTTCTAGAACTGAACCCAGGACTGACTTAAAAATTTCACCACTTTCTTCATGGCATTGTTTTTAAGCTCTAGGAATTTGGTTTGTCACCTACCTTCCAAGCCTATTGAAATGTTAATTATCTTTGTCAATTTATGATGCTGATGATCAAAGCTATTGGTACTCTGTCAGTTAGGGACGGAGTTTAAAAACAACAAAAAGATGGTTTCTAAAACATAAAAGAAAGAAGTAACTAAAAAGAAATCTGGATTTAACAAAAAGAATTCTGATCTGACAGAAAAAACATTGAGTCATGGACAGGCAGTTTCACAGGAATGCAAAATTATTAGAAATAAGGAACGCCTATATTTCCACAATCTTTTTTTTAAGTAATATATATATATATGTACATCCCCACAGAGAACACAGTACAATTTGTACTTCAAACTTTAATGCAACAAATTT
Source organism: Ifrita kowaldi (assembly GCA_013398055.1). Lineage (NCBI taxonomy): Eukaryota > Metazoa > Chordata > Aves > Passeriformes > Cinclosomatidae > Ifrita > Ifrita kowaldi. The sequence goes on from VZRS01001243.1 coordinate 1,698,267, forward strand.
TATCCCTTACTGTTATTGTAACAGAAAATCCACAGCTACACAGAATTTGATATCAATGTAGTGGCCCACCAAAGCTATCCATGGAAATCCAACAGCTTCTCAAGCAGTTACACTGCAGTCCTAACAATTTATCCAGTTCTAACTTCACCCAATAGAGGGCAGGCTTTCTCAGGCAAAGAGAGAGAGGCTACGGCAGCTGGCTGACACACTACTACGATTTTTTTCTCCACCTAAGAGTTACCACAGCTGGCTATACACCATCATTTCATCAAAAAGTGAAAGTGTTTACAGAAATGAAACATAGCACATCACATTCCTTAAAAACTTCCTGGAAGACCTGTGATTAATAAGTCCTGTTCTTACAATAAGTTACAAGCGGGAGAAATCAATCACGCATGGAGGAATAGAACTCATATGCAGGGGAAAAAAAAAAAAAAAAGATGGAGGTTTGAGTCAAATTTGGATCTCATCATACCAACATCCTTGACTCAAGCACTGGACTCAACTTCTGAATCCTGGTCTTCCAGTTTGCAAAATAGCTCTTGGGGATGCTTTTCCATTTTGTGTAAAAATACTGACACAGAACAAATCCTGAGTTCACAAAATGGGACATTTTGTCTCTGCTTCAGATAAAATAATTAAAATAAGGGTGTATTGCTCTCAGCATCTCTTTATCACGTGGTATTTACAACACTCTACCCAAAGGCAAAGATGAGCAGTTTATAGGTTAATATCTACATCTTCAGATGCCGCATACTTCACATAGGAGTGTCCAATTACTGAGCAACTTCATAAAAAGTAAGGAAAGAAAACACATTGATTGTGGTTTTGTATATTTAGCTACAATGCTTTTAGACCAAGATACTAGCTTAATTTAATCTGACAGTAGTCTCAGGTTAAAAAAAAAAAAAAAAAAGCCCATAGTATTTTTTTTGTGACTAAAACAACAAAAAACTCCAATAAACCAAGGAACAGGCTCTTTCCCTTCATTCCTCAAGAAAATCTCTCAGGCAGGCCTGATTGATAGGACAGTACTTGCTCAGATCAAAATAGAATAAGCCACTTATTAAGGATTAGTTAGGAAGAAGACATTGATTTAGAATCCTTTAGCATGAAAGGACAAGAGAAAGGAGGACTCAGAAGCCCTGTAAAGGGAGAGAGGAAAAAGCACCATGTATGAGAATGCCATGGTTACAGATCAGAACAGATTAATTGTCAAAAGACCTCATAACAGAATTAACGGGAGACACCGACAACTAGCTGGAGGAATAGTTTGTGTGGCAAAGAACTGAGCTCATAAATAAAAATAATGCAGCAGAAGAAAACAAGGAGAAAACAAACAAAATCCAGAAACCGTCACACTGGTCACAGCTAGCAGGGGGTGGTTCTTGCAAGCTGTTGAAATGGTTTTGGGGGAAGATATCTTGAAGTTTTCATAAGGAGAGATGAGGGAGCAACTCAGAAATTTTCAAAAGTGAAAGTTGCCCCTTATTGTATCTGATGTCATCCTGTATACACAGAGACAGAATTTCTAGAAGCTCCTGTTAAACAGGTAAATGCCAAAAATACAGAACACAGGCTGACTTTTGCAGGTTTTTGACAGTTCTCACAGGTGTTTTCTCTTACTAAGAAACAATTATTCTAAAACACACTTTTTAGACTGCAAGATAAGCTTACACATACCATAAAAGTAAGAAAAACTGTGGCAGCTATCAAGCCAGGAAATAGCTTCAAATGTTAGCAGCACACCATCACAGGCAGCCTGCAAGTGGCAAACTTGCCTATGCAAGCTACTGCTGAAATTGCCCACTTTGCTCATTCCCTCCAGCAATCAGAGTTTATGTGACTTAATCTCATTAATTCACTGAGCTGAATGCACTGGAGAAAAAGAGAGCTCAGCAGTTTAACAGGCTTCGTTCATCATTTTTCTTTCCTTCCCCCACCCTTCATTTTGAAGTTCCCTCTATGATTCATGAATTCCCTGCCTCATATCCACAGTAATAAAACAGCTTTTTTACCCCAAGGTTGCTTTGTTTTTCTAAAGGTTTAAATCAGCCAGAATCAATTGCTGTGGTGCTGATTGTGCACCACAAACTGAACCAATCTACATCCATTTATATCCAAGTATACAATAAATACAGTCATTCTCTCACAGGAAATGAATGGAATTTTCATTCTTTTAAATTCTACACAGCATTCAGGCTAAAAGGAGAGCTTTATTTTTTAAATCATATTCTCCAGAAACTCAAAGGACTAAAAATTACAGAAAGGAAATAAGCAGGTGTCTATGTTGGCTAAATAGTCCCATTTAACAAAAACAACAAAAAAGTAATAGAACCACAAAATAGGGATGTGGGTTTGCTGGGTTTTTTTCAAACCACATTATAAACTCAAGTCCTTCCCAGAACATGCTCCTCCTTACCACAAAGATTGTTTTACTTCAGCCTACAAGATTATTAGCAGACATTCAACTTCTATACAATTTCTCCAATATTAAAGGAAACTTCCTTAAACTCCAAAGTATAGATATAGTTCAAAACAGTTGGCTGAGAAAACAAATATTTATTTTTTAAAAAGCACCAAACCCTTGGCTGTATTACCTCTAAAATCATAACAAGCTATTTATTTTTGGAAAACAGTGTATCTAGACTAGATAGATTTAGTACTTCAAAGCAGTCAGAATACTTTTGACAGTCAAGAAAAGTCTCACAAAAACCCTGTATCATAATACTTGCCTCAGCTTTCAATATTTGAGAGTCAGTGAGTAAAAAATGCATCTTTCTCAAATATACTATAATATCAAGCCACTTTGAAAGCACGGAAAACTAAGTAACCTTGACCTCATAGCCTGAAATGCCCAGGCAGTGAGGTAAAACAAGAAGGAAATTAAAAGATGCAAGACTTGTAGGAAAAGAAATCTAATTTTGTGTACTCTCTTTCCAAAATGTCTGAATTTTGGTACTGTGAACTGTATCATTCCCTAGTTAAAGAACTGCTTAACACAAGGATATATGCATTTGGCTTTGTCACTACGTTTTACTTCAAATAGAAGAAGCAGACAGTGAAGCCTGATGAGGTATGTGACAGATAAAATGCTTAGCATGAAAGAATTATTTTCCCCTTGATATAGCAATGGTTTAAACTTGATTTTTTGCAAGAGAATGGAGACAGACAGAAGGAGGAAAATAAACTGGTATTAAAGAAAGCAGAGACTTGTTGTGCTAGACTGGGAACTAAAATTTTATGCAAGGCTATCAGGTGTCCGGCATGAGATTTGTATAGTATAAAAGCTTGTCTTGTATGGGAGGAAAGAAAGATATTTAGCCATTGGCCTGTGGATAACAGAAGAGAGAGAGATAGGGGCAAATGAATAAAGAGGTCCTAATAGTGAAGGCAGGAAGGTAGCATGAATACACCCAGACTGAAAAATGTTCCACAGTGGGGAAGGACAGTACTACTTATTTAATAAGGAAGCAGAGTGAAATCAGATTTCACTATCTCAACGAGTCTGTATGCCAAATGAAATTTGTGCAGCTTCCAATGGTAAAGTAAGAGAAAGGACTAAGACGAGAGAGAGGAAGCCAGGAAGATAATTCAGAAAGCAAGAATTGATTCCACTTTCTCTGCAAATTGGTTAGCTTTTCAGGATAAAATTAATGAAATAAAAACTAAAACTAAATCGAAGGACATTGAAAAAAAATTGAACACTCTAGAAAAGAAGAATGCACCTGGCTATTCACCTCAATAAAGAAGAGAAAATTAAGATAAGACTCAGGGAGTCACAGGAAACCAAAATGCTTGGAGATTCGACAGGAAAAAAAAAAAAAGCAACAAAGACCAATATAGGTACAGAGCAGAAAGAGTCCACTGTTAATGGGCAAGAACAACCAATCTTTAATTGATAACATCTATTTCCTGACGACAAATAACAAGGGAACAAGTTCTGAGCAACTTTCAGATGGGGAGAGCATGGGTTTGTATCTAGGAATAAGTTATCTAGGAATAAGTTTAGCTAGCAAGAAACAAAACTGGTTGCAAAATATGAAAAGCTAATATATTAGTCTAAGCCACAAGAGTTCTCTAAAGGCAGAAAAAGCCACAATAGGGACCCCAAAAACCTGAGTAAATGGCTTTTATGTGTCAGAGGGAACTGAAATTTACAGTCGCAAACTCATAGCAATGTTCATAGTTCTTTCACACTCCCTCTCTTATGCATCTTGTCATCTGATGGTGCTAAAGGATGCTAATGCAAAGGTTCTATCCTGTGTGTTTGACCTCATGGTACTATTTGTTCTGCATTCACCAGTCTGGATATGTAGTATATGTAATAGATGTCATTTTATGCCATTATAATGCACTCACATCTAGCATAAATTCATCACAGAAAGTGGTTTCATATTTGATAGCGGAAGAATAAACAGAAGTGAAATCTGGCTTCAGCTTGGTTTACCTCAGACCAAAAGCTCACCAAGCAAAAAGCAGCAATCAAGATACTTCCTTTGGTGTACAGCAGACACTCAGGGGGGCCAATGATTAGGTCCACAGACTCAGCCACAGCTCTTCCCGGTTGATTTCATGTTTCCTTTTTGAGTTGTTTGGAGATTATTTCTATGGCCATATTACCATTTCAGTTCTCATCAATCAGAAATGTTTTTCATTCTCCTAAAACATCAAAATTTGCAAACATATAAGAGGAAGGACCTTGAAATACAGAACCAACCCTACAATTTAGACTGATAATACCTTGCAAAGCAACAATCACTTTCAGCAATCACTTTTACAGCAAGCTTCATCAGACATGAAACTCACATCCAGGAAGGAAACAGCAGATATAGAAATGCAAATACACATGCCAACCTAACCACATTTTTAGCCAACTAAATATCATTTTAGTTTAGAGAAGCTTGTTCCAGTACATTGTTACTAATGTTTTAAATACTGTAACACTGCTTTGCCAGTCACAACACAGCTATCGATTGTCCTTCCCAGCCTCATCCCCAAGGCTAAACACAATATCCCAATAATTTGTATGCAGGCAACTGTGAAAATGGAAGGTCACTATTCATTAATTAGAGCAAGAAGAGAATAAAATAATGAGCTTGAACAGATGATGATTAACAGTAACATGAAAATGTTTCAGTTCTAAATATCATCAGGTAATAACGGCATCATCACAGGGTACAAGTGCTGCATTCAATTCCATCCTCTTCACTCTGGCCTCTCTTCATTTCACTACCCAGCACTTGGGCAATGCTGCCTGGGTAGCCTCTCCATGCCAGCAATTCAGAGGGAAATGGACAGGACAGAAGTCACACTTCCTCCTCCTCCTTCTACACAGTGCTGATTCCTGACTCCCGCAGTCTGCAGAAAAGAGACGAATTGCTACTCAGTAGGGCAGTCTGTGGATGCAAAGAGGAGAATGCTTTGAGGCAATGACTGCATATCTAAGCAGCCAAATTTACACTGCAGTTTTCATTCTCGGACAAAAATCCTCCAAGAGTAAGTCCTACAACTCCAAAGAAATGAGATGCTTTACTCAGCTTTTGCTACAGACTGTAACAGAGGTGTCCCCACCTCACAGGCCCTTCCTTCCTTCTCAAGCCACCATTGTCCTCCTTCGTAAAAGTGAAAATGCTGTCATAGCTTTTACTGATACCAAATATTCATAGCTTCATCCATCAGCACGAGGAGGTGAGGAGGTTTGCTATTTCAACATACTAACTTTTCTGCAGTATTCCAAGATCCTTCTTTGCCCAGCTCTCTTGCCAAAAAAGACATTACTATTCCCATAGTGGAAGCCAAGTGTCTCTAAAACATCTTTAAAGCAGCCTAGCAGAAATCATCTCTAGGACAAAACCACCATAATTAAGAGGCAAGAAATCAGGTTTGACCTTTAAAAGTTCCAATAGGTCATTTAAAAGGTGATATTTCTTCCTTTAGAAATAAATGATCACTTAAACAAATGCAAGATGTCTGAGCCAAATAAAGCACCCCCATCAACAAAGAAACCTGAGCATATGGTAAAGTTCAAATGGCTTCACTTAACATTGATAAAATATTTCTGAAGATTTTCTTGGAACAGTATCTAAAACATTACAATTAAACATGCAAAGCAGCAAAAAAGGGAATGCAAAAAGGAGTTTTCTAGGGCATCAAAAGTGGGACACAATGCATGATTAATTTTTTTTCAGATCTTTAACTTTTTAAAAATGTGTTTAATTAAAATAAACATATTTGCATTACTAATGCCGACTAATATGCTCAGGTCGCTCAGGTCACCAAATGCTTTGTGATTCGTAATTATTAACAGTTTTAACTGCCTCTGAAAATTAAATTGGACTGCTTGGAAAAAAAAGTCAAGAATCTTCACCAGTCACTTTGTAACCTAACATTATTTACTGCATTCACCTTTAGGTACCAATTCACATAGTCCTTGTTACCTATACCAGGGGGCTGTAATACAAAGGTTTGGGTCCAGGGTCTTGTTTGGCTGTCTTTTGTTCTAAACAAAGAATTTCATTTTCTGCAAATTGCCAGAGGCTATGACAAAAATACCTCTTTCAGGAAGGCAAAATGGGAAAGAATGCCTTTCTATTTGCTCTGCTTTACAGCAATTAAGTTACATCCAGGACTAGCAGATAAACTGTAGAATCTTCCCAATTTATTTCTCGAAGAGATGGGGAAAAGATTGAAAGTATGATTATCAGAGAAACATCTTCATTACAGACCATTGGAGGGCTCTGACTCCTAGTTATGCTGCTGGCAGCATAAGTCAGTTATGGGTTGCTGAGAAACTACCTTCTTCCTTTCCTGTATTGTTCCCCTCATTAAGAACACACTGGCTTCACAAAGCGAGTGCTAATTGACCTGAAAAACTCATTTCTTGTGTAGGGAACTCAAAGTCCAACTTGCTCACTGGGGCCTGAATTTCACCCTTCAGCTGCAGTGCTGAGACTGAGTGATAGGTGCTGAGACAGCAACCATCCCCTTTCCTTCCTCTGTCCAGTTTTCTCTCAGTCCTGAACTATTTTATTTTTTAGTATTTTCTGTATTGGTGTACTGACTTTCCAGGTTACCAAGGTGGGCAGGAACTCAGGTGCACTCAGAGTATCAGCACAGGGCTCCAAGCAAGGCATACCTTCCCAAAGTGCAGAGTAATCCAGAAGCGTTTCTCAGGACAGCCACAGCTTCCCGACTTGAACAGCAGGACCCTCATAGGTGAGGACAGGCCTAGTAATTCCACAGCTTTCAAAATCCCATTTCATGGCAATTACTTTAGAAACCACAGCTCCCTCAGGTTCACTAAGGCTTTGGTCTCCAGACCCAAAGGAATCCCACCTGAGAAGGCTTCTTTGAAACCTCATTCCAGCGGCATCCTAAGGACCCAGTGAGTTTGTTTCTGACACATAACACAACAGAGACATTTAATATGAATACAGGAGATAATGATGGGAGAGAGAAAAGTGCAATTACCCCAGGTCACAAACGGGAGCAGAATTGGTGTGTTACCTGGCAAACAGCACTAAGACAGCCACTCTGGCCCAGGGAGCAAAATAAAACTGAGAAATTTGCAGGTATGAAGCAAGCAGATGAACAATGAGAGACAAAGTTAGGGCCATGAATTTAAAGGAGAGAGACAATAGTACAAAACCTTTCTGGCCCATACTACGTCAAGTTAGATCAAAAAGAGAATAAAATGATAAAAAACAGGATTTTATTGTTGAACAGCGAGGTGGGAACACAGTAAGAGAAAGAAAAAACATTTTTAGCACGCAGACAGGCATTTCTCTCTGAAGACATTTCATCTTTCAAAAAAGCTAGATGTGGTATTCCTAGGATCACAGAAGTATGCTTTGCTTGAGGGAAAGAGACTAGAAGAAATGGCTTGTAAAAGACCCAAAATACAGGAAAACGTGTGCAATTTCAAGCAGAAGATGCATTATTTCAGAAGCCAAAAATTGCATTTGCTTTGTATTTTGAGACATGTAGCATGTAAGGCAAGGATTTTCATACATTCCACAAATTATGCAGACCTGGATTTTCTGTAGGCTTTCAGGAAAATACTGATTCTGCAGGAAAGTAATATTAGCTTTTCAAAAATCAGTGTTCAATACAAACCCTATCATAGGATTTGTGAGCACTGTTTCAGTAAAAGGAGAGTTTTTAGGGAAAGGATGCTTGATATTTTAATCTAATACCTTCATCATTTAATTTTGGACTTTAAATAAGATTGAAAAGTAGAACCTGATGCTCTGCATTCAAGTGCAGATAATTAGTCTACTCTGTGGGGAAAACCAGAAGGCTAAGGGATAAGGTTTTTTTGGTACATCTGAACACTGATCAGTACTTGAATATCAGTGCTAAGTGAAGGTGGTTTTATACATACAGCTGCTTTTCAAGTTGTCTCAGCAACTTCAGGCAAAATTTCCTGAATTTGGTGAGGTTTATGAGTTCAAAACCTACAGACAACACTCCATTCTCTATTTGCAGATGATTTAACTTTTATTTATAAAATAAAATTAAAATTTCAGATTTCTTTTAAAAAATAAAGACATTATTATTCTTGGAGAACTCTAACCACATTTGTTACCTACAGCATTTGGATAGTGCTACAGACTCAAGATATCGGCCATCTCCTCCAAGATACTTTTGTTTCTTCTACTGCTCCAATTACTGAAAATAACTCCATTTTTTTTCATACTTGCACCCTTTAAGACCTCAGTCCTATCACCAAGTCCTTGTCTTACTGGGCTGTAGAACTGCATTTCTATGGGAAATGAAAGAGGCTACTCTCCATTCACTTACTGTTGGGAAGTGTGGCATGGCAGTTTGCATGCATATGGCTAATCTGTACTCCCTTAAAACAAGGGAGGCTGCTTCCTTATTTCAAATGGTTGTAGTCTGTGATATCCATCACAAGGTATTGTCAGAAAAAAAAGTGATTGTCTCAGGTGAAAAATCACACCAGGAAATTCACTGAATATGGAATCATTGGGCAGTGCTGAAATACAAATCCCTAGCCCTGCTAAGTTTCCTAGCAGAGACAGTCTTAAGGCCCAAACTGATTATTTCTCCCTCAGCCATCCATATTCCAGTTAGTGCACAAGAAGAAATACTATTGCATCACGTGGATTGTCAGAACAACTGGATGGTGGAGCTGTAATCAGGGTCTTTTTAAAAAGACTGCACTCTCAGATTTTTCTGAGCTTTCCCTGAGAGTGATATCATATTTGTGATGGTGCAGTGCAAAAGTAACAAGGTTTAACATAACAGCTTCTTTATTCATCACAGCTACTGTGAGTATTATACTTAGAATTATTTTCAGACTATCACATTAAAGATGCACTAAAGATGTGTGACTCCTTCCCACTCCTTCAAAAAAAGACGGGAGGGAGGGAGGGAGGGAGAAAGAAGCTGAACTAGAACAGTTTGTGAAAATAACACATCTAATACTGAAAAAAAAATCACAAAGGCAAGAGCTACACCCTTAAAATAACCTTTTCAGTTTAATACAGATACTCTTTCTCATTTCCAAATTTAAGCAGGTATCCCTCCTACCAATTTTATGACAAGTGCTGTCATGTTGAGCAGTCCTTGGCTCTCTAGAAATGTACATGCTCAACATCTTCTAAAAATAGTTCTTGGTTGTTCTCGCTGCAAGAATTATTTGTTTCAGACTATAATCTCTCCTTTCCATGAACCCAGATTCAGTTCTGTTTTGGATGAATTTTAATGTGTGAGCAAACCTCCTGACTTATATAGCATGATGTAATTGTGCTGACAAGATTCACTTGCCAAGGTAAAATATGCAGTGGTAAGGGAATGAATAAGCAAGCATACAAAAGGCTGGTAATACCACCAAGTCATCTATTAAAGCTGTCTAGCACTTCTCTTAAATTGAAATTGCTTAGAAATCTATCAAAATCTGTTGGGCTAAGTTTATTCCCACAAAAGGTGTTGGTCCTAGCCTGAATTTTCCTGAAGACTTCAAGAAGATGAAGGCTGCAGTGATCGGGCATTTCCTTGTCCTTGCTGTTTTGCACTGTTATGAGCCAAGCTGAAGGTTAGAGATCCTACACTTTCAACCACTACCCTTTAGGGAGAAAGAAATTGTGTATTTCATATGAAGGTTCCAGAAGAAATGGAGCGGAATAGCAGAAATAGCGGAATTTGGATGAAGAGAAAGAAGGATTTTCCTCCCAGAAAGGCCACCTCAAAACTCAAGGAGAAAGCAATACTGGTTCTAACAAAAGGACATGAACTGAGAACACGAGGCAGTAGATACTGGAACAGGGAAAGAAGCTAGAAATGAGAGCTGTTGTGTAGGCAGAGAGACAGATTGTACAGCAATCTGAAGGAGGACAGATACTGCTTTACACTGCTGAGTAATCCTGGAATCACTTGTCCACAAAGGTACCTTTCTAAGCTGTACAATCAATTTAGGCACATGGACAAATTATGACAAGTCTAAGAACAAGGAAGATCAAGGGGTGACTTTTTACGTGCTTGGACTGTCTGGGTTAAGAAGCAAACGCTTCCACCTGTTGCAGATTCCCACTCCTCATCTAGGGTACTTTGGTGAAAGATAGTATCTCACATTTCCCAGCAAGCTCTCAGCTCACAAGCTGAAGAGGACAGGAGATGAAAAAAACGTGATCTAAAAAAACAAACAGAACCATTTATCTGAAGAAGAAATACTTTCTTCCTCAAAACAAAAGGCAAAGTCTAAAGGCTGTCTTCCCTCTTTGAACAGGAAGAGCTGCTTTATTATATAACACATATCACTGAAGCAAAAATTTAAGACTCACAGAAGTCTTAGAGCTACTTATATGGACAATCAAATCATATCAGATAGACATCGCTGTGAACTAATAACAAATGATTTACTAGTTAGGGTTTCTTTATATCTCTTCCATATATATTCAGAATTGGCCACATGATAAAAAAAAAAAGTGGATTGGGACTATGGGGGAAGAAGTATGGGGTTTTATGTGTGGACAGGCAGTCTGAACTAGAATGGCACAAACTTTATTACTACACAAACCAACACTTTTTCCTCTCTACGCACAACCTTTAAATGCAGGCCCTTCAGTCAGCAAAAATTTGTAATGTTCTAATAGTACACTAACCTTGTGTTAAGATCTATTTTTCCCCCTTTTAAACCTTTGATTTTACTTATTATAAAGGAGTAAATTTAGCTTATAACACTATCTCATATTTTCAGACGTAATGTTTACTGTAAGAATATATGAAAGACACAAAGAAACAAAGTATTTTTCTTTTCTACCTTTATCTGTCAATAACTTTGGTGGACTCACCTGCTCCAGCTCTCTGGGGGTATCTACTTCTTTCCATTAATCACAGAGGAAAGCTAAAGAGCTAGCATAGACCAGATATTGAACTTTGAGACTGCAAAGACTCTGTAATATAACCCTAGGTTACTTCCATTCAGTTCTATATTACATAAGTGTTTCAAACACCTTCCTAAAGCAAAAAACCTACTGAAAGTCACTCAGATCTTAAATCCTCCTAAGGTCAACTAGTACAGTTCTGTACTGTTGACTTGGATACCACTACAGACCATCCACATATACAAAAACTTGATATCCTGCATTATCTCATTCAAAGAAAATAATAGGAGAATTATTGAAGCGAATTGTATTTTGTGATGACAAACCAAAGTCTGGATTTAGTGTTTCTTCACTTATACATATTTAAAGTCTTAAATGTAGGTTGAAAGAGTGAAGGCTTAAGCTTACATGGGAACAGACTTAAGTAGTTCATGAAATTCAATACTTCATAAAAATCTTTGTTACAAATTAATCTCCAAATGGTAGTAAGTCAAGCCCGTAATTCCTCAGAGTTAACCCTTCCATATATCCTTCCATATTCCCTTCTCTATTGCTATTAATCTTTAACTCAGTGCACCTCCAAAAAGATTCATCTAGACCCTTGGGGAACAGAAGCTGGAGACAGTCTTCAGTGACATTCAAATCAAACTGACTGTCACATGGAATAGTTAATGCCAAGCCACAGTCTTTTCATGTGAACTTGAAAAATAAAAAAAGTAAGACTTCTAATTTTACTGGTTTTTTCATCTTCTCTCCAGTCATTTTCTTTAAAACAATTCAAATTAGCAACTGTCTGCCAGGTTTAATTGGATTACCTTCAATTTTATATGCCTCTGCATCTAAGCAAAAAGCAATATGGAAAAAAATGAGTAGTTCTTGTCATAATTGTTCATTGGATTGCCAGAGAATTACAGCAGCAACATCACCACATATGCTGATAGGGAATCAAAGGCAAATTATGACGTACCTGGAGTAGATTTAAAAAAAAAAAAATCAATGCAATCACAACTCATTGGGAAGATTGAAAATCAAGAGCCTTGAACTGTTGCACACATTTGTTTCCTAGATATTCATCTTTCTTGCCCTTCCCCCACATACAACAATGTATTTACTTTTAGAAAACAGGGAACTCTTCAGAGCAGCATTATTGGCTGTCCTTTCGTTGTACAATAGGAGCATGCTCCACTGTATAAGTAAATATTATCTCAAAGTAAACACCTCACACAAATGTACTGACTGATTTCACTTCTGCTTTAGGATTTGTTCCAAGCATGCAGGCCCATTTGCTGCCACCTCTGCAAGGATTATGCTGCAAACAAAGCCAGACATCCCTTGCTAGCCCTAACCTGCCAGTAACGTTCTTCATATCCAAAAAAATCAAAAGTGGACAAGAATGCTACAGGGAGCAAATCTATCACATGAATATCTCATGTTTGTCTTAATGTATATTTGGTTTAATTTTTACGCATTTATTTATTTCAAGAAACAGAGTATGTTTCAGTTCTGAACTTAATTTTCCATTTTATAGGCAATGACTTATTCTGTCACCTTCTCCATTGCATTTTAGTAACTCTAAAACCCTAAAAGCAGTTTAGTAACCCGAAAACCTGAAGACCAAGTGAGAACACGCATACCAATCTGTTCCTAAGGCTGTTATAGATGCTACTGCAAGCACATTCCCATTTCCATATGTAGTGGGATGGTTTTTCTTAAATAACCTGACAAATCCACATGGTGTCTGATCCCCTTGGTACCACTGTCACTAGCATGAAACATACACCTGCAAAATACTTGACTTCACCAGCACCACCATCTGCAGGAAGCTCTTCGTAGTAGGTATCTTTCCGACCCACCTCTCTCATCAGAATAGTGGTATCTACAGCAAGGGCAGATATCCCAGGCCTACAAAAGGCAGGAAAGAAATGAACATATATCATTACAGTTAGACCTGACCTTAAGTGTCTTTTCCAGCCTAAATGGTTCTGTGATTACACCATCCCTACCATGTCAACTATGAGTGTTCTGAGCAAGAGTACAAGAAGAGTGCTGGAAGCACTCTAACTCCCTGTTTACCCACCAGTTTAACAACCCCCCAGACTGATGGCAGTATCTGAAGTTTTTCAAATATCTCCACAGAAGTCAAAGCTTTGGTGACAGGGTTTTGTTCAACCCACAGAAAATGCTGCAAAGGTTACAACACATATAGATTTTTCCTGGTTTGAAGAATATCCAAGAAAACTTGCTTTGTTTTCTCCCCTCTCTAAACAGAGTGGCAGAAAATTTCTTTTATTTTTAAAATAGATCCCCAGAATTGGAGAGTCATGGCAAGAGACTCTAAAAAGTTCCACAAAATAAAACTGTCAAATTACTCTGGTAATAAAAATGTTTTACACCATTTGTTTCGTCAGTGTTCGTTTGCAAGTTGTTAGGGTTGGAGAAACAGAGAATTCACCTAAAAATTAAAACAAACAACCTAGGTTATAAATATCTATTGTAACTTTCCCCACTTTATGTGGAAACTTTCTTAGTTTTCTTTTTAAATCCATTCTAACAAAAATGTGTGATGCCCCTGTGATTACTACGGTCACATGAGAAGTCACAACCATGACAAGTCTGTGAGGTGTAAGGAAAAACAGATGTACCATTTTAGACTTAGGCTTAGAGATAAATTCCCATTATGATCTTTTTTAGTTTTTAAGAATTCTCCGAGGAGTCAGGTAGATATGCTCATTTATTCGAATTGGAAAATACACACCAAGTTTTCCACTAGGACATCAAAGGATATGGGGAACTCAAATCTCAATATGGTATCTCTTTCTGCTTGAGATACTCTTACTTCACTGAAGACTGAACTCTGAAATTCAGAGGAACATCAAAAGGGACACTGAATAAATGAATCTTTCTGGTGTTGATGGTGTTAAGGGGGAGCAAAGCAATATTCACTCAGGCAAGTTCTGCTCAATTTTTTCCTATGCAATAGCCTGGCTCTCAGAAAGTAAAATTGTCTTTACACATCAACTCAACCAAAACAATACGGAACAAAACAAAACAAAAAAATGTTCTAGTCATTTTATACAAAGAACTGTTCCATCTTTTAAAAATTCTAATGATTTTAACAGGAATTAAAACCTGACAGAGCAGTCCTCCTGAAGAAGCCCACAGGTTCACTGATGCAGAAATTTCACTTTTCAACTGCCTCTGGATTATCCAAGCTAAAAATTACTACAGCAGAATTTTTACTGGAACTAGAAAATGTATCTTTTCTTCTAATTTTCAGGAATAACACAGTTACCCCAGAAAGCACTTGAGTAGTAATATTCAGTGCAAGTAATTTACACATTCTGTAGAAGCATGACATACAGTTCAACATAATGTTAATTTAGCATGATTCCAGTCTGGGTTGTTCAAGGAAATCTGACAATTCCTATCACCCTTAAATAGCATGGCTTCTTGGTAAGTATCAAGTTCTGACTAATCTGTTCTTTTTACAGAAACAAATACCTTACACTTTGTACCAATACACAGCAATCAAAATAAGGAAAAACTACAGTTACTTTTCATTGCATCGGTATTCAACCCAACATACATCTTACCCAGGGGGTATTTTTGTGCTGTATCTTTTGGCACAATCAACTCTTTGAAAGATTCATCAAATAAATATGAGATATAGCTGTCCTCTTTCTCTCAAAAGGCACCCTTTCCTAATCTTCTACTGTACACAATCAAAGCAGGATCCTCTCTGACACAGGATAATCACCAGTTGAATCTCTGCTTAAATATATGCAAAGTTTATGTCAGCAGACTCAAATTCTGGCAACAACCTGTCAAACTCAGCAATGTGGCAGTCAGCAGGACAAATATTGAAATTCAACAGGAACCAGAATGAAGAAAGACAAGCAATACTGAAACAAGTGTCACGTCTGTTGCCAGTTGCACTGCAGATATAGAACACTATGTATGAATTGTCCCAAGTCTGCAAACGTGGCTTGCCTGAGTCCTCTTCCATGAGTTTTCCCTCCTATGATAGCAGTTCTACCACTGAAACCATGAGTGCACCAATGGAGTCTGACTCCAACTTATGATTCTGGTGCAGCAGACCTGCAGAGCACAAGGGGCCAAACAGCATTCCTAAGCCAATGTGTGATGGAGAGCATCTCCAACATGCCAAATGGGGGAAAACTGACAGATTGATGGCTCAGCTGTCAATGCGAAACAGCAGGGAATGAATAAGCTCTGAAGGCTGACTTAAGAGACTCATGTACATAAGGTTATGGGACAGTATAATTCCATATTCTAAGGGGATGAAAGAAGTAGGGACAGAACTGTGACCGTGAAAGACAGCACCAAAGACAGGATGAACTTTGCTACCTGGTAATTATACTCTGCACAAGCACCAGCACTTGGGATCATTAACATGGCAAGAGGCGGAGCTCAGACAGACAGTGCATAAGCAACTGATCCAGCCAAGCAACTCCCAGAGTTCGAATGAAGAGCAGCTAACTAAATATTTAGGAGATAAAAAAACCCTAGTTATTGAGAAGAAAAAAAGTGAATTTCCACAGACAGCCAGTGAAGGATACATCCTGTACAGCTGAGTCCTTAGGACATCTCTCTTTAGGTTATGATTTTGTACTGCAGAATGGCACAATACAACAGGATACTGCAAAAGGAATAATAAGGTAGAATTACTACTCAGGGACGCTTTTCAAGATGATCTCTCTGACAAGGTATCAAAAAGAGGAAGACAATGGCATTAAAAAGACAGATGCTCATTTTCCCATAAATGCACTTAAAAGGTTTTAGGAAAATTGAGGATTCTTTCCCAAAAAGTATTTAGAAGACCATGCCATCCCCTAGGAAATAGAGAAGGGAAAAAGTTTAACAACAGTAAGAGTTCAAAAGATATTTAAACAGTTATTTAACCAGCTGTCAATCATTCATGAGAGAAGACAGGGAAGCCCTTTATTGGTTAAGGCCAAAAGCACCAAATCTCGCTAAAAGAATGTTTCATTCCCATTTCCAGAGGGAGTATTTGAAGTTTAATGTAACAGAGAAGAACTGAGTTTTTCAAAACTTTTCGAGGATGCAGAAACCCAGACAACCTTCATTCCCATTTTTCCACACACACTGTATACCTGCTAGCAGTTCCAACCATTACTCAGAGCACTCTTTTGTGAGAGAAGCTAATAAGATTTTTTTTTCTTTTTTTAATCCAGATATCTATTTATGTAGGTAGATCTCAAACACACTTGGAAGCAAAAGTCAAAACCAGCTTTGGGTAGACCAGAGGATTACTCATGTCTCTACAGACTAGAGCTCCCCAACAGCTGCTCTTCTCCCCTACAGGATCTTCCTTCATTCTACGCAAGGGGAGACAGTGCAGGTGGAGTTTTCCTCCTTCTAGACCTCCCCAGTCAAGAACAGGAAGCTGAACAACAGTGAGCTATTCCCTCTTCTCTTTTTACCACTCCCACAGGAGAACCCCCAGGGTCTCTATACACGCACACACTTGCTGTAGCTCCTCACAAACAGCATCTCTGGAGCCCTTCCAGCACAGTCAGCCCTAGCAGCTGAGCTCTGCCTTTTCTAACAGCTGCTTCTAAACTGCTGCACAGCCACTGCTGGAAAAATAGTTAGGCTGAACCATATTATCAAGAAGTAAAAGCAAGCCTCGTAATAATCCAAAAGGTATCTAGTCTTATTTATATTTATTGTCCAAAACAATACTTGTAGGCCTGAATCTCTCATAGCATACTGCTTCAGTCTTCTGTCTCTGTGAGCAGGTCCCTAAGGCATTTTGTCAGCACAAAAAAAGCAGGTGGTAGGACAACAATCCCTTGCCAAAGCATGTGAGATTTCCCCAATGAAACTGGAAATCATCCCAAGGGAAGCATGTGCTCCCACCAACCCCCACACCCACTTCCAAATATATCCCCATCCCTGTTCAAATATCTTCCCTTTCTTTTCACTGTGACCAGATCAAAATGCCATCAAGAAGTAAGAAAGTTAAGGACCTTTTATTTATGATTTTCAGTGTTTGCACCTGGTATTCAAAGTACGTGCAACAATGTCATCAGGATTACAGACAGAAGAAACAGTAAGATGTTTACTGTGAGAAGAAAAGGTAGCTCTTCAGAAGCCACTTTTTGGTCATACAGTATAAAAAAGCTTGAGATATTAACTTCTCTGATCAACTGATCAGCTTTGACCATGAAGTCAAAAGCAGGAAACTGCATCACTGATTTTATTGCGTAAATTTATAAACCTTTTAGGGCTACATAAAATAAAATAACTGCTCCATGGTAGAGACTTGGAACTCATATTTCCATCTACTGTAAACAAAGCACCACTACACCCTTGGAAATCCATCTGATGCACAAAAGCATAAGAAACAGAAGTGATGAGAATAGTACCTAGTGTTCCTATCAGCCACCTCTGCAAGATTTAGTTTGAGACTTTATCTGTAATTACAGTTACTTGTTCTTATCTCAGTGAGTAACTGCAAACACAATACAGCCTGAGAACAGCAAAGCCTGATATGCAACAGCTATGCAGCACACTTGGACCATTGGGCCATCTGAAAGAAGGGGTAATTTCTGATGACAACGCCTTGGAGTGATGCTCAGGGTAACATTCTTTCCCTGGTGTCTTGAATTCTTGCTGCAGTCCTTCTTCTTGCAGGGGCAATAACATCATCTCTATTAGCCAGCCACCTTTCTCCCAAAACTTGCAAAAGCACTTGAGAGTTCAAGTCCATTGGCAAGTCACCAGACAGAATTCCCAACAGTTATTCAATGTAATTGCACAAACCACTTTTGTTTTGTTTTGGGCTTTGTTTTTATTTTGTTCTCTTTTTTTTCAGCCAAGTTAAAAAAAAAAAAANGATTTAAAAAAAAAAGGCAAAACAACAAAAACCACCACAGTGATTTGGATCAAGCAAATAAGAAGAGCTGGCTTTTCCCCCTATCATTCTTTGCCCTCCAGAGCTCACAAAACCAAGCTGCACAGTAGCTCCAGGGATGAAGAAAATATCATGTAACCTTTCCAATTGCAGGTGTCAGACCTCTCATGTAAATCACCTCTTACTCACTCTCAAGGACTACATACGTTTTCTCAGCAGATGTGTAAAGCAGCCCTTTCCAGCACCTCCAGCCTTTTTTTTCCATCAGAAACTCATGTAATGGTATGTGAATTTGCTAATAATAAGCTCTGCTTTTTAACAAACCTATATGCTCAATCTTACTGCTTATTCTAGTTACACTGAAGCACAACATACCATGCACCAGACAGAAGCCCACTATTGCTATACAGTTATTTATATTGGCCAAACTTTCAATAGCAAATAAATCCCATTTCACCATTTCTCCACAGAACATATTATTTATTAGAGAGAATTGCACTGCTTTTTGATTTGCCTTTTATAGCTGTCATTCCTGTGCCTTACACTAATGTGTTTTATTTACTATGTGTTGACATAATGCTAGTTCTTATTTTAGTCCCCTTAGCCAAGAAATAACAGGAGAGCACAACATAGAAAGACTCAAGTGGCTGGAAAGGCATCTGTGGCAGGACCTCTGACAGACAAAACAGGACTTATTAATCAGAATTGTTTTCTGGTACTTTGGGCACAACAAGTCCATAAAGCCTGTTTTTGTCTCTTCACATCTACTGTAGTAGCATAACAATGAACAATATTCAGAGATTAATCTCCCACCAATTTAATGAAAATATAAATTTGAATAAAATAGAATTTCCCTGTAGCAGCAGAAATGACAGCACAAACATTGTCTTGACTAGAAAATGAAGTCCAGGGAAGGGGATGGGAAAGACTTAGAGAAGCTGTGTCTGCTTCTTCCCCAGGAAAAGGTTTGATCAAAACTCTGATGTTCTTGCATCCCATGGAACCCAACTAAGCTAGAAGAGGCCAGCTTTCCTTAGTTTAGCTATCCCATAGCTCATATTTCAGTGTCATCCTGTTTCAAGGGATGATGATAAACTTCTGGCCTCAACCACAGTCTCTGTAACCCAAATTACAGCCAAAAATTCTGCACCTAAAGAACTTATTTATTACTTCATGCACTGAACCAAAGTAATTCAGACCTATTTCTACACATATTATTGACTAGTACCTCTTGTGCCTTTTCAAGTCTATGTCCCACCCATTCTAAAAGTAGTCTTCAGAAATAAACATGCTCAGTAGCAGAGGCTGATGTGATTTTTATTTCTATACTTTATATCTACTTGTCAAATGAAAAAGCAAGAGTAGAGGTTCAGAATAGTTTTGTATCTCATTCACGTATCTCAATATGATCTCAGGAACTTGGCATTAGTGAAGTCTCACTAGTGTCAAAGGTGGTTGTCTAACCAAGGCTTAGAAAATACAGATTCCTCCCCACCACCCTTCTAACTACACGCTGTCCTTCATATTTGTTAAAAGAAAAATTGCGTGAGAAGACCGCAACAGTTACGGTTCAAGTTTTGTCTCTTTTTGCCTTCCAAAGAATTGGAAAAAAAATTAGGCGGTTATAAACTAAAAATGCACAAAATGTTTCCCTTACACATTCAAAAGATGACAAGAAGTGATGCCTAACAGATCTAGCCTTTTACAGATGCTTTCTGGATGTGTCACTGGGCTCTGCACAATGGTCAGAAACCATCAGTCTAGTGCCAGGAACCCTCGGTCTCCTAAATCCATTATTTGTCATTTGGCTCCAGTTTCTCTTTTGCCTGGGTTCTCATCAATTCTCTCTCTGCATTCTTTTATTAGCAGAAGTGAATAGGAAAAAAATGAACAAGTAAAGGGAATTCAACACAATTCTTGGTTGTATTCTCCCACTTCTGGAATCCTAATCCACTGGGCTGCCTGCACCATTAGCTAAAGCTATAAAAGCAATGTAAAAAGGGGGAAAGTGCTTCGGTATTGCAAGTCAGGCAGTAAGAGTTGGGCACAGTCCATCCTAGATGCAGGCAACTCCTTTTTACCATATCATACTTCAGATTCACCATGGCCTTAAAGCAAAACAGGCCATATTTTTTGCAATTTTCCCCTAGGCCAGCATCATACCTCAGTGGACTTATTTTTGCTGCCACATGTGTTTTCTCACACATAATATTTTCTTTTCTTACTATCAATAAATTTAAAAGGATTCCCTACTGATTAATTTTTATCTGGTACTTATTTTCCCTGAAGGGCTAGAATTTTACCTAATATAGTGACATTCAATCAGCATAACCACTGCAAGCAGAACTCTGCCCTCTGCCAACACCACTTGAAGCATACTGTGCAAAATCATAATATCGTGAAAAAGAATTCCTTTACAACTCCAATCGCATTCTCCAAATAACCACATTTATAGCACAATGTGTGGAAAAGGATACAGATTTATCAAGCAGTTTTATTAACAGAAAAAGCTTAAAGGAGAGTGGTGGCCTTTTATTTATAATGGTGATTTTCTTCTGTGAAGAGTTCTAATGTGTTTTTCATCTTACTTTTGCAAACTCTTCTGCATTACTCATTCCAGTATTAAAGCAGAAATGAACACTTCCCTACATAATCTTACATAATCTTAACTATACTTCTCTTTTGCTAATCATATCTAAAATTCAACGCACTACAAATATTTGAAAGGTATCAATCCTATTTGCAAAACCAATCTATTTTATCACGCCCAAAATATATAAGAAAAGTGTTAGTCACTTTTTCTACAGAATTTCATGTGCTGCAAGAAACAGATTGTACTTATCACATTATCAAAAACTTACTGTCAGTTTACAAATATATAAGGCAGGAGTATT
Source organism: Ifrita kowaldi (assembly GCA_013398055.1). Taxonomy (NCBI): domain Eukaryota; kingdom Metazoa; phylum Chordata; class Aves; order Passeriformes; family Cinclosomatidae; genus Ifrita; species Ifrita kowaldi. The sequence continues at coordinate 1,719,413 of VZRS01001243.1, forward strand.
TCTCATGTAAGGAAACATTCTGAGTTCAAAACCCAAGAGAGTTAAAAGGGAACTGTAACACATTACAGCACAGCAGTGTCCCCTTTCAGAAGTCTGAAGACCAAATACCAGCTATTGCCCAGTGTCTTCCTTACCTCCTTGAAGACTCAGCTTTCATCCCACTTTTTACACATACAGACTTGTGTCACTGTATACATATAATATGATAACTTATAGAAAAACGTACAATCGTTACGATCAAATTTTATCTCATAACAACAAAGTCTGAAAGTATAGCTAGCCATTAGCGACTAGATTATAAGAGGAGACTTGCATGAGAAATGCCTCACCCTCAGATCTCTGTAGAATGACCTGAAATAGAGCACATGAAGTATCCTCCAACTGCCTTCGTCCTACAAAGCCTTTTACTGCCCTTTCTTCCATAATTTTTCAGATATTCAAGCTTGTCTAGCTCCGTAGGCCACCTGAATCTTAGTAAGGTTCTCCCCACCGCAACTCAGCACCTGTCCTTTCTTTCCTTGCACTGCTACCAATCACAATGTCTCCCTTATGCTGCTTTACCAGAATCATCTAATTGTCAATCTTCATGAACCTCTTTATGCTCCTCCAAGTTCTCAAATTTAATCTGTTAGTACCTCCAATATTTAGTCCCACTGTACCCATCAGATCTATGTTTCAGCCATATGTTCATCTCCATTAGTAACAGTAGCATCAGCGTAACCTTTCTCAAAACCTAACTTTCCACCTCAGCGTGGACAGCAAACCCCTGAAAGGCAAGTACCTGACCAAACGTGAGGATTGCCCCTGGCTGACCAGGAGCCAGCATGGCACTGTCTCCTTCACTCCAGCCAGCTGCCACCCTCCACTTGTACCTTGGTTTTCAGACCATTAAAACTTCCATTAGGCTTCAGAATGCTTGGCATAACAAGGCGCCGGCTTCATTGCCCTTTTAATGCTACCACTGCTGTGTAAATCTCAAGTAGTGGCCGGTCATATGAGATAGTTTATGGAATATACGTCCTGATGCTGCTCAAGTAGTCTCTATTACAGAAGATGATGCCAGAAGTTGACATCTGAGATCAGGTTTATAATCCCCCATCACAAGTAGACAACAGAAGCACATTTAGAAGTGACCTCAGTTTATAAAATGGTCCATCTCTGAGACCATGTAAACAAAATGCCTGGCAGGTAGTGAAAAAAACCTTTATGCCCATGTGAATATACATGTATATATGTATTCCTATTTAGTTAATATTTTATGCCCTGTTATGGCTGCCTCCACACTTTTCTTCATGTTGTTTGTACCTTCATGTGCACCGGAATCAATCAGCTTCAGTCCCAGCAGTTCTATTAGTTTTTATCTCCCAGCATTTTCTAAAAGTGGCTCCTGGTGACTTATATAAATAAAAGCAGCTTTTTACAAGAACAACAGATTTATAACTTTAATAAGACTGCCCTCCTTCCTGCATTAACGTCTACAGTACATGACAAATCAGGTTAAGCAAGCTGGTATCAAATCTGAAGCGAAATGCATTTTTGAGCCAAACCTTAATTCTCTGAAGAACTTCAAGCATATTTTGAAGATGTTGAATTATTGATAAGGAAAATCAATTCTTTTTTCCAGCTCAGGCAATGTCATAGAGTCACAGTATATGCAACAATAGCTAAGGCCAGATTTTCTGTTTTATTAACTTCATGACCCTTTAGAATTAAATTACTACTTTTTTCCTCTTTAGAATCCTGATAAACAGTCACTACCGACAGCTTAACAACTGCTGTTAACCTCAGATAAGAATAAAAGATTTGTCTGAAAACAGACTGTCAGAAACAGACAAGAAAACCATGAGATACCAGCATACTCCTAAGTTTATTTATTGAACTCGTATTATTCCACCAGTATCATTAAACTTGGACACTCCAGCAAATAAACTGCAATGCAAAAGTAACAGTTTCCTCAAAGAGTCTGAAATAATAAAACTTCTTCCATCCAGGAAGGCAACAAAACAGCAAACTATCCTGGGAGAAACCTGGCAGATAGCAAGAATAGTTCTTTGTGAACCTTTCCAAACTAAAAAATTAGTAGTATCTACATCTATACTTTCAAGTTATTTCAGTCCGAGTGATTTTATTCAGTATCCATCTCCCAGCTTTCCCAGAGAAAATCTTGGATATGGTGATGGAAGCATTTTTAAAAGTACCCCAAGCATTATACTACAAGATACATAGAAGAGGGAAGACATTAAAACGTTACCAACCTTCCCCGTTCTAAAGTAGAACAGCAGTAGTGAGTGAGCAATTATTTACAAAGGATCAAAAACCACCCTCATGCCCTTTCCCAGAAACATCCTAACAATCACTTTTAGGACTTAATGACATCATACGGTGAGTTAATGGAGAATTCCCTTGAGATTTCCTATTGAAGTTGTCCAGTTTAGTATAAAATATGCAAGTATCTCAGAGAGGAAAAATTGACTCTCCAGGTTAGTTAGTTAGCATGCTTCTCCCATTGGATACCTCAGACTATACCCCATTGTACTGTTACACACAGAACAACAGCCTTAACAGAGAAAAATTAATAGCTGTGTACGCACAAACAAAAATATCTTTTGTCCCCTGAATATCCTACCAGTTAGGCCACCCTCCAAGATACCTCTGCCAAATGCAAAAGATCTGTTCCCAGTTCTCTGATGGGTGTCCCCAGAACTGAGAAAAAGCAGATTCTTTTCTGTAAGTGATATGAGCCAGCAACACTACAGCTTCCAAAATGTTCCCAAATTAAACCATTCAGCAAAAAGAATGCGGTTGCAATTAACCACTAAATAAGCAAATGCATATTTTTGATGAATAAAGCATCTCTAAGAAAATCCCTTCTAAGTTCTCATATGAAACCCACAATAGTGGTAAGTAATAAACGCCTGTTTTCAATCAGCCCCAATTCAAATGTGAGATGGCAAATATCCAGACAGGAAAACTATCTGAAAAACATACAAAACAGGCCCTCAAGATAGTGTCTAATGAATTCCTTTGTTGTAAGTAACTCTCTCTAAGTTTCGATTTTCCCCGCACTGTTTCTGATCTAATTAAATGAGAAATCTGCTGTGGAAGGAAGCTCACCTAAGTGCTCTAGAGAGAGCTCATACATCTAGGCAAAACACAGCCACTTGCGGAAGGCAAATAACAGATGTTATTTTTCCTCCTTCGTCTTACTGAAGTTATATGGCATCTGCCGCCTCTTTGCCCGTGGAGCCCGACAGCCCCAGGCGGATGAGGGGGCAATGGGCAGCGCGGGTGGCGGTGCCCCGCAGCTCTCCCCTGGCACTGACACCAATCCCCAGCCAAGCTCCCAGCCCCCCGCAGAGGCACGGCCGCCCACCACCGCCACGGGACCCGCCCAGCCCAGCCCAGCCCAGCCCAGCCCAGCGCCCCGCAGC
>VZRS01001243.1:1722859-1737866 GCA_013398055.1 Ifrita kowaldi
TACCGCTACACGCCGCTCCTGGCCTGGCTCCTGACGCCCAACGTGCTCTTCGTCGAGGCCTTCGGGAAGCTGCTCTTCGTGGCCGGGGACCTGGCGGCTGCTGTCGTCGCCTACCGGGCCCTGCGGCGCCGAGGGGCCGCCGCCGGCCGCGCCTGCGGGTGCTGCGCCGCCGCCTGGCTCCTCAACCCCCTGCCCATGGCCGTGTCCAGCCGGGGCAACGCGGAGGCGCTGGTGGCGCTGCTGGTGCTCGCCACCCTGTACTGGGTGGAGACGGGCAGCGTGGGCAAGGCCGCCGTGTGTTACGGGCTGGCCGTGCACATGAAAATATATCCCCTGACCTACGCGCTGCCCATAGCGCTCCGCCTGCGCACCAGGCCGCGCCGCGGGGAAGGGGCGCTGCGTGCGGGGGGTAACAAAACAGCGAAGGTCACGCTCATGGCGCGCCTCTGGCACCTTTTTGTAAAGATGCTGAACCGCGACGTGCTGCTCTTTGGAACGCTTGCCGGATCAGTGCTGGCTGCCTTGACTCTGGCGTTTTATCACCTCTATGGCTGGGAGTTTTTGGAGCATGCCTACCTCTATCACTTGACCAGGAGGGATATCCGTCATAACTTCTCTCCCTATTTCTACATGTTGTACTTGACAGCAGAGAGCAAATGGAGTTTTGCCCTTGGGCTCGCAGCTTTCCTGCCCCAGCTGCTTTTGCTCCTGGTTGTGTCCATAGCGTTCTACAGAGACCTTGCCTTCAGTTGTTTCCTACACACCACTATTTTTGTGACTTTTAACAAAGTATGCACATCCCAGTACTTTGTTTGGTATCTCTGCCTTTTGCCCCTTGTAATGCCTAGTATTAAGATGTCCTGGCGCCGGGGAGTGCTGCTTCTCTTTCTGTGGTTCATTGGACAAGGCCTGTGGCTTACTCCTGCGTACTTTCTGGAGTTCAAAGGATATAACACTTTCTTATTTATATGGTTGGCAGGCTTGCTTTTCCTTTTAATTAATAGCCTTATAATTGTTCAGATTATTTCACATTATCAAAAAGAAGCACAAGTTGCAAAAAAGCTGAAACAACGTTAATAAACTGACCAAAATCCAGAAACAGCCCTACTGTCCTTGATAAGGTATCGCATATCACCAGCACTTTGTTTAACAAAAGTGCATGTAAGTTGTACTAAAGCACTTTGTACGTAAATGCTACTGTTGCAGGGCCGTGAGAGCACTGATTGGCTTCAGTTACCCTGAGCAGTGTCAGCAGGTGTACCTGTCTCCTGTGTGAGTCTTGAAACTGCATTGCAACCCTCTCTCTAGCACTGCCTCCAGCTCTGCGTCCTCCCACTCCTGACTGGAATCCCTGGAAGTACCCTGGACCAGTTCATCACTTAACCCTGTTTGGGACTGTGATGAATGGGCTCTACCCATCTGCACTGACTGTCTTCACCTGCCATCGCCAGAGACAGTGTGACTGTGCCCTGCTCTTTGACCCCTGTGCTGGGGTCACGCTCAGTTCCTGCTCATACTCCCTCATGGAGTAGCTCTGGCACCTTTTTCCTCATTCTCCATGCTAGTCTGCTTGTTGAGGACCTTGGCCTTTGTCTAGAATAACACAGAAGATTGTAAAGGTGGAGTTTGCTTATAAAATTGGAGTTTGGCAGTTTCGTACATTCCAGTAGGTCAGTGGGGTGTTTGGCAAGGCAGTCACTCAATATGTATGCAGGGGATTATTTTTTCTCTTGTTTCTACAGTAACATTTTAGCTATGCACTGATTGTGGCCTGTACCTGGTCTTTATGTCATTAATTCCTTTAGACTTCTAATTTATTTCAGATATATCACTCTTTCACTTATTTTTGCATATTCTATTCTGTTTGAATTTTTGAATAGATTTATTCCCCTTGCCACAGAGGAAGATATTCCCATACACCTGTCTTGAATCACAGAGATATATAAAGCTTAAATATTTGTTTCTTCCTGCCATGCTCTAGAAAAGAGGCCACTCTCTTAAATATCAGTTAATATACAGTTATTGTGGGTGTTAACAATAGCACATGCAAAGAGTCAAAGTACAGTTAGAATGGCACCTGTGTCCCAAAAGCACTAGAGTTTATACCAAAACGGTAATTGGAAATGTAGTTTCTCAGTGGTTCTGTTTCTCTGCTATTAAAAAGAAATTAAAAAATGAAAGGAGTTGAAGAAATTGAGCAGTTGCCAGAAAAAAAAAGGGAAGTTTTGAAATAGGAAGCTCTATAACCTGTCAAAACATACTTATTCCCAGAGGAGACACAAGATGTGGAACTGAGTGCCAGGTGATAGTGAGAGGAGAGCAGTGCCATTATGGAATCAATATTCTCAAGATCATCCCACAAGAGGTCTGATGTACACAGCTTTTGACAGACGTAGAAACTGACAATGTATTTTAATAAAATCTAGTTTACATAGGCATGTGCCAAATACAAGAATTTTCATATTTGCCTCACCTTTTAGTTACATCCAGTGAGAAAGCGAAACCCTTAGTGTGTAACATAGAGCAGGGCTTCAAGGCAAAATAGCTTCAACCACTTGGTGGAATTCCTGGTGATGTCATTGGGAAAGGGGGTATGGCCAAGTGGATTTGCTGTGCTGCCTCTCTGAACCCTGCTGTCTCCTAAGACAGCCCTCTTCCTGGGGACTGCAGTAACTCCCAGCTGTCTCACATACAGGATTTCCTTTCCTAGTTGTAGTGGTATGTCGTGAGATGGAATTGCAGTATTTTGATCTGTGAACTTTTCCCATTGTTTCTCAGCCCCATTGAGGTGGTTACATGAAAGGAGAGGAAGCCCCTGAGCCTCCACAGCCCAGAGCCAAAGGGCATGTTACCAGGAGTGAGACCATGTCCTTACAGAACTCTGGCCCAATTTGGACATTCTGATGTGTTAGAAGGAAGGATGATTTCCCTGTGATTTCCATGGTCAGAGTGTTGGGGGGTGTTTCTGCTGCTCCAGTGGAAAGCTTTTCTCTGCCATCTGCGTTCTCACTTGCCTTCAAGTTGTGAAAATCCTGACAGCCTCTTTGCAAATCCAGAAGCTGGATAAGGCAGTGGATATTCTTTCGACTGTCTTGGTTTTTTGGGGCAGGTCTTAACAGATGCGGCACTGATTTCTTTCCCCTGGCTTTGTCTGGGATGAAGAAAGTTTTACAGCACCAGCTTGTCTACATCTCCCACTAGAGGTGTATCAGTCAAAAGACCGGTGTCATAAGCCACTTGCACACAGTTTTACATTAATCAGTAAAACATTCTGTGTGTGCTGTGAGTGTGTGAAGCGAAAGCATCCTGTGTGGCTTTATTCTCCAAGGTAGGGTTGGGTATACCCAGCTTCAGCAGAAGACTGAAGAGGCTCTTCTGTGGGATACTTCTGCTCACCCCATCCTGATGCCCAGGCAACGGCTCATTTTCCTTTGCAGCTGATCTTCCATTATCCGCTACACATTTTTCTGTTGTGAAAAGCATGTTTTCTTCCCTCAGAGCAATGTTCTGTATCACTTTAACAGACCTACTTATGCTGTTTGCAGACAATTCCACACCTCTGTTTTTCCCTTCCTGTTGGCAAAGAAAGCAAATGTAAGCCAAAAAGCATTTCTAACCTCAAAAACCTTTCACAAAAACCAGCATTTTAAGTTACTGTATTCAGGATGGAATTGTAATGTTTCTTAGGTAAGAATTAATTTCCTTATGAAAAATACATTCTTGATATTTTAACAGCTAAATAATTTTGAGAAGGCAAATTTTTCAGCAATTCTGCACCATTTTTTAGAATACAAATTCTGAAGCAGCAACAGGAACTGAAGGGTACCTTCCCTTTGCAGGTCAGTACCAATCCTGCAGCAATGATTTGGGAAAGCCATGCATAATCAAGTTTTAAAAGAGGCTTTTAAAAACCATAGATTTACAGTCGTCATTTTCATAATCCAGGATGAGTCCTCTTTTTCTACAGTTTTTTTCTAAATCACCCAAATGTGTTTGGGATTTAGAAGTCGTTCAAGTAACTCATAAAAAGCTAGAAGAAAAATGAACCAAATAAGAAAATGAACCAATAAGAAAAATGAACCAAAGGAGATAAATAAAAAGGTATTTGAGAGTTTAGATCTTGCAAGTTGCTTTTAAAAAAAGATTCCATAGTTAAATGGAATTGTATAACTCTATTCATTAGAAAAAAAGGGATAAAATAATTTAGTCAAGTACCAAACAAGTTATGGTTCTTGAACAAGTTATGGTGAATAATTATAATGTCCTTAAAATTTACCAAATTCATTTCCTATGGAATATTTATTGCTTTTGCTGCTGTTCAGATTATTTTGCGTAATAATTTTAATGTCCATTTATCTTCTGGTAATTAGGAACTGAAGTGTCTGAATGTTAGTGTTCCTTCCTTACCATGAGTTGCAAAACTGTAATGCCAACTACTTTTTTTTTTAAAGGTTGAAGTGCCCATTGAAATAAATGTGTCTCATCTGCAGAAATGTGTCATGTTGCACTGAAACCAGCCCTTAAGCACAAAGTACAAGATGTGAAAGAGGAAGGGAAAAGAAGAATCAAGAAAAGTAACATTTTTGCCTTGCATTTTACACTGTAGCCTATTGTCCAAAGACTCATGACTTCAGGCTCAGCTCAGGATTCTCAGGTGACTTCAGGCAAAGCTCAGCATTTAACAATGATTTGCTTTAAAATTTATAAATGAAATTACTCAAATAACAGGGTAAACAAAAATATAATAGTATTTCATTCCATTTTAGTATGAGGATGCTGAATTACCATCTATGACACAATGTACTTTGTCCTTAAGTAACTTGTGTGTGTGTTGCTTGCATTGTATTGACTCCTGTAATAGTAAAGACAGCAATTAGGTGTGCTAAACTGAGCTCGTCAGTTATCTTTTTCAAAGAAACCATGAAGCTTTTATATTTAACAGCAAGGGGAAACTCCAACATTTTTCATAACATTGTATAGAGGAAATAAATGCTAAAAGAGAGTAAATTATGAGCAAATGGATTGCTTTTTTTATCTGGGAAGAATGAGTCATCTACTTCAAAAGGGCTGCAGAAATACATGGCAAACACAGGGAACCTCAAAATATAAGAGGTTTTCCTCATATATTTGCCAAAGCTGCAGAATGCATGTCCTAGTGATAGCAGCATTATGGAATAGGATTACCCTGAATTTAGGACAAACCTTTTACTCAGACTGAAACCCAACCACTCAAGCAATTTTCTTGCTTAAGGGCATATTTATGTGCACTATATTCACAAGCCCAAACATTTACCTGCACATACAGAAGCACAAAGAAAAGTCCCAGTCAATGCACCTTTGAATAGCATTTTTCAGAGCTACCCTCTGCAAAACAGATTCCTTAGATATTTCTTGTATTTAGCACTCAGAATCTCTATTGACTCTAAAAATGAATTACATAAATTTTGATGCATATGGAAAATAAAATAATACGCTGCAGGGATCTTGAGGTGTAATAGACACAATAAAGGACCAACTAATTATGTATTTGAAGGTGTACATTCCACCAGTATCCTCATGTTTTTCATTATAAAAATCTACACTGGTCACATTTGTGTAGGAGACGTTTCAATCTTTATGCATGATTAATGAGGTCAGAGACCTACATTTGTACTAGTAAAAGCATCAGAAAGACAGACTTTTTTCTTGATGCAGTACCATTGTTTTGAAGGTTTTTTAAATTATATTTCTGTTAAGACATTAATAAATTGATGCAATAAATCCATGCAACTGTTGCATGCATTTTTAATAGCTGGTATGTCTCTTTTTTGCCAGTATGGTGAAGACCAAAATTTGTCAATTTTTAATGGTGTAAGTTGATAGTACTTGGAGCAGAATTCCTCATGACTCCTTTCTGGTACATGCTGAGAGGGGTAGGGGCTTCTGCAGAAGAAGTTGCTTACTGGGGTGCAATCTTACTTAATGTGTAGATAAAGCTTTAGCTGCAATCTCTTCTTGTTCTTAGAATTTAACTTCCAGATGTTAATGATCTCTTCAGATAAAACATTTCATAGCTTGCACATAAAGACATTACACATAAGAGATCCTCCCTATTTTTCGTGGAAATTGGTGGGGAAGCCAGCTAAAACATCTGTGGGAGAAAGGTCTAAAAGAAATGTCTGTATCTGATTAGCTACAAAGACAGAACTTCAGCCTTGGAAATCAGCTGAAATGCAGGCAAATTGAGCAGTAAGCCCATACTGTGAAATTCCCATTATTTATATGAAGGGCATTCGATCAAAAGTGCTTTCCCATTTTACAGGAGGAAAATGGGATCTTGATAGCAATTGTCAGGCTGGATGAATATAACTTTCCTTCCTTCACATTATCCTAAGGGGGTCTATAGAATGTTATATCCTACAGTAGCACTTGGGGAGTTGTACAGGTGTGACTTGCATAAGCTATTATTAGGCAATATTGTTGGTTGTAGTAAGAGGTTATTAGTAAGCAGTTACTCTGAAACTGCTTTTTGAAGGTTAACAAGTAAAATCTGATTCCTGCTTCACAAGTCAGCAGCTGTCTTAATAGAGATGGTACTGTTTTGACAGTAATTTTCCAAGGAGAGCTGCACTCTGTGGCCCATATGCTTCCACTCTGTGCAAAAGAACATTAATTCAAATCCCCTGGTGATCTAACAGTCAACATTTTTTTAATCTATCCCATGTCCCTCCCACTGATCCAATAGATTGAATTAGCCAGGAAGCAGGCTTAGAAAATGAAGTGGAACACAAAGTATGATCATCCTCCCCTTATTTTCCACCCTGTATAGTGTGAATATGTTAAATATTTAAGATCACCTTTTGGAAGAACACAGTCCCGTTTGAGCTAGGTGTTAGAATACTTTGTTAATGTAAGTATTTTACCCAAATGCACCTGAGGGAAAATCGACTGGTTGGGCTACATGGACTTTTGTCAAATAATTATAAAGCTACTGATAATTTATGTCAGCTTCAATATTAGCACTATTTTGTCATATCTTTCTGAGATATATACATATATATATGTGTGCATGAGTAAAACAGAGTAACTAAAAATAGCAATGCTTGTGAATTCTAGTTTCAAGCTTTCCTTACTCAAAGACTTTAGAGGACACATACAGCCATAAACTCACTAAAACAGAAGAAATGCTATATCAGAGAGAATTAATAATTAATTAATAACTAATTATCGTTCCCACAGCTGACACCTTCCTGAAGAAAGTAGCACCTTTTTTTTATACACAGTCTGGAAATTCACATGAATAACAAGTACTTCACCTTAAAACTGTCAGATGTATTTGAAAATAGATTTTAATTACCATTAGGACTTCCAAGTTTAGTGCTGGCATCAGCCAGCTTGTTAATTCCAGCAGTACAGGAACTGAAGTCATGACCAATTTTCCTTCATGCTCTAATAAACTGGTTGATTAAGTATAAGAAAGTTTGTTGTTCGAAGTGAACCAAATGTTGCTTGTTCACTGGAAAGAAATACTGCATGGCCAGGACCAAAATATACATATGTAGGATGGAGCAAAGTGATCAAGAACAAGGGCAAAAAGTGAGCCCCCAGAAACCTTGACTCTTGTCTTGTCTCTGCCACTAATTTATCATTAAGAAGTGATTGCAGCTTGCTGAGCTGTTTGCCTTTGCCACTTGTAATGGCTTGATATATTTAATTGACACCTTTATTGAGCCAAGATGTCTCCTAATCTATTTCTGTAACACACTGCCATAAGTGATTGCAGTCTTGTTTCAAACAATTATAAGTCTGACTGGCAGTAAACTGTAAACACTTAACTAAAGACATTTTGATTAAAAAATACTCAACATGCCTTTTTTTTTTTTTTTGCATGTATTTAAACTTTTTTTTGTGTGATATGTCAGGCTCTCGTATGCATTCCAGTATTTCATTTTTAGGAGGGAGTGAATTACTGTTGAAGCTAAATGAAGATCTGGAATCAGATAATGGAATTCATGGTAAAAAGCTAGACGATTTAGAAAAATAATTTAGAAAAATTATAGTGAGCTGATACCATAATTAAATAAGATTTTATTTTTACTGGTCTGCTTAGATTACATTGGAAATTCATATTGAAAATGTATTGGGGAAATGAAGCAGCAGACAACTCTGCAGCTGGTATAAATAGCTACCTCAGATGTGAGAGATAATGGCTTAGGAACTGTTTCTGTACATTCATTAAAAATATATTATGATGTTATCCAAGAAAAAAGTTACTTGTTGAGCAGCACTATGAAGGCTAATTACAATTCTGCATTCATATACAGGTGAAAAGATTTCTTTACCTGGATCTTTCTCCAAAGCTTTTGTTAAAAGAGTCACAGACTACCAAATTGGAATCTGGAGCAGATGTGCTGTGCCAGAAGCAGTAACAGGGAGTTCTACATTTGCATCAGCCTTGTAGGCTTCCCGAACAAGCGTGTGCTGAGTGCTGGAGGCCATATCAGGGTGGCAATGCCCAGATGCAAACTTCCCCATAGCGTGCTCGAAGTGATTTCTCTACAGTTCTTAAGGTACTCAGATGTTGCCTTAATCCATACTGTATATATCTCGTCATAAATCTATATATATATCTTAAAAAGATATATATATATATATATACATACCCTATTTAACTATATATATCCACATCTGTAGTAGTGCAGCAGCAATTCAGGGACATCATGCCCATCCTGACAGGATAAACATCTGTTAAGGGTATAGGAAGAAGCCCCTTTTGGTTTACAGGGACATGTCAGTCAGGCCTGAGAGTGGAGGAGTAGATTTGTGTGGATTGAACTACCTCTAGAAGGAAGGGGTAAAGTTCTTAGCTCTCCCCAAAAGACAATTGGGCCTTTGCAGATTACTTAGTAATGAAAATGGGAAATAAATCTTCTCCTAATGTTGGAGGCACAGGACGCTGAGGGTGCTAAGTTTCATGGCTATGGAACAACTGATGCAAATGCATAGAAAATTATTTCAAGGGCTGTTAGATACTAAAACCATGTCCTCTGGTCTTGGGAATTCAACAAGCTGCAAATCACAGGGGACCAGGGAAGGATTTCTAGGCAAATCTCACCTCTGTCTAATTTTCCTCTGCATCTATTGCTGGCTGCATTTGGAGAAGAATACAGGTCTGATCCATGATGACTGCTCATAGATTCTTAACCACACAGGTGTCTCCAGCAGAGCACTCCCATAACCAAATGTGCTCTGTTACTTGGCTAGGCCCTTTATTTTACACCACATGAAGCTGTGTGTCAGATAATACCTCAGTTCTGGGCCTGTGTATCTGCTTGCTCTTTTCTTCCAGAGCAGATGCTACCAGGTTGGGCCAGTAAACCACAACTGCAGCTTGTTTCACTGGGATTTCACAGGTGACAGTTAGCAGCTGGTAACAGATTGATAGGTGAGAAGGGAAGAAAAGGGAAATCAAAGCTGACAAAACAGTTCTGTGTGATCAAAAAGAGGTGTTTTCAGCTGGCCAGGTAATTAAAAAGCAGGTAGATTGAGACAGCTCATTAGGCCAGGTTAATTTAAGCATACCAAACCCCTGGAGCTTGCCTGCTTTGTCTCCCAAAAGGAAACCACAGCTTTTATGGGACTTCACATGTTTTCAATGTGGAGAAAAGAAAGGGAGTGTGAGGGAGAAACAGATAAATTGGCACAACTCCAGTTACCTATACTAATAATGACTTGTGTAATTGCAAAATAAAATTGAGATCCAGCCCTTAGCTGAAATTGTCTTCAGTTTTAACAATAGTTTACCTTTACCTCTGGAATGGTATGTACTGCTGTTTAGGATGATTAGCTTAGACTGTAAAGATAGTAAAAAAGTAAAGACAGTTTTGCCTGAAGAAAATAAGTGGGTTTTTGTCAGAAAGTAAACCCTTTCTACAGACTTCTGCAGTTGACAAGGCGTACAGTTAAAGAATTTGGCAGATTTACCATCTAAAACACCATTTAAGTAAAGAGGAAAAGGCAGCATTCCAAGTACAGCCAGTGATGCCTGGCCTGGATTGACCCATGCTGAGAAATTGTTTGATCTCAGAAATTCAAGCCAGGCTGAAAACAGCTGTTGTGCTGGAGAGGCTGGAGATCTGGTCACACCTGGGCTTGTGGCAGCTGTCTTTGGTAGATCCAGGCTCCTCAGAGACATTTCCTCTGTGTATTGTGCATGTGCCGTGTTGCTCATTCCCTCAGCATGCATCTGCTGGCTCACAGGGAAAGCAGCAGTCAAATTTTAGCTTCCTGCTCCCCATCGCTTCCCTGTAAGAGCAGCCAAGCATGCCACTGAAATGTGACTTTGGACAAAAGGAATTCTCTTGTGTTCCCAGTGGTTTGAATGTAAGAGTTAAAAGAAACTTTACTCTATGTGGTATAGCTCAGAACTGCTCATATATTACTTGTGTGACCACAGCCACTAAGGCAATTCTTTACTGTGACACAACTGTCATCTAAGTCCTGTGTCTTACATCCAACGACTCCGTGTAGATGTGCTCCTGAGGTCTTTGAACCTGGCAGCAAATGTTAACCCAGTACAAAAGACTGCCCTCTATTTCTCTGCCATTTGTTGGTTCTGATGTTACAGTAATCCCCTGAGAACTCAAAGAAAGCTATTGAAGGCTTCCTTGCAATCTGGAATAGATTCCTGTTGGGAAAGTTTCTGCTTTTGTCTAAACCAAATTTGCTTGTTTAATTAGTCTCACACTAGCACATTTTCTGTCATTTGCCTGCAGGCAGGCTACCTCTGACCGTGCGTGGGTGACTCTTTCATCACAACGGGAGCAGAGATTGTTCTGCACTTCTGAGAGCTGCCTCGACCCGTTTTTCGCATTCAGAAGCCCAGCAAGAGACATCAAAGGTAAGCAGTGTTGCTCACAAGATGTTTGGAAATGCCTTCTTTAAAGCCACTAGTTAGCACTGAGATTTGCTGCACTTTTGTCTCTTTGCTTCACACTCACATACATTTGGCTTTGCCTATGCAGAAAGAGAAGTGAAGTTTTTTTACAGGTGCATTACAGACAATTTACAGTTCATGCAAAAATATTTTTTGTTACAATTCGTCGAGGCTAACACCATATTAATTTAGCAGTCTGGAAAATGACAGTTTGATCTTTAGTGTTGATTAGTAGCTGGCATTCTGTCTAAATAGGAGGTGTCAGCGGGGTACTTAGCTGCTTGAAATTTGAGCATTACATGGACTTAAATTAAAGTGTATTTTCAGAAACTGATAAACTAATACAGTTAATTCTTGTCAAGCTAACATGTTAGAATTATTTCCAGTGCTCTGACTGCAGGCCAAATCAAAACACTTTACAAAGGAATCATGATGCATTAGTCACTGAACATGCATAGTGTTCAGCAGCTTAAAGGTCAAATACATTTATGAGAACATGTAATCTTATGTGTGTTTGGTGAATGAATAAGAAAAAAGTATCCATTAGAGAAGAGGAGGGTCAGAATATTGAAAAAAACAAATGACACACGTTTACATGGGTATTACAGATGTCATTCCAATGACAGATTTCTGCAAAGCAGTTTCAAGAATACTCATGAAAAATAAAGGATATACTTCAGCCATGAGAATTGAAATAGGTACTATGCTGCCATATGGTATAGCTGCTTTCAAAGCAAATGCAGGTTTTTTTCTTTTCTGGGAGACCAGATGGCAAAGAGGTTGGTATCTAGAAGCTGTCACACCTAGATCATCAGTATCAGTCAGGTGCATGGGACAGCAAATAATTTTTATCTGATAGCTTTTCAGTAGTTTATACAAATAATGTATGCATTTATTTCCCAAACACAAAAATATATAGTAAGATCCTTGTGATAAATTAAACATTTTTGTGCAGTATTGACAAGTCAAAGTATAATGTACCAGATATGGGAACTATCCCTTTTCACAAGAAGTGTTCCTTCTATCTTCAGGGACTTGCCAGTAGCGTGGAATGTGCAAGCCTTCCTGAGACCTGTGAAAACCCAGACTCTAACACTGCTGACCAAACACCTTCCAAAAGTATTACAGCCAGTTAAATGCCTTTTATGTTGCTAGAGCAGATGAGAAAGAATTGATAGCAACATAGGATATCACCCAAAACAGATGATAAATGCTGTATTTGTGATTTGTCTCCTATTAAAGGCTCCAGAACAAGCTGCCAAGAGCAGAAATTCCATGACAAGGTGTGACCAGACCTCAGTCATGTTGTTAAAGCATGTCAGCGTTTGTAATTTGGTGCAGAGCAGTAGTGAAGTGAGCTCCCCCAGATGTCCCTGCTCTGCCGTGCTCTGGTTTGCATCACAGAGTGCAAATACATTGGAAATTTTTCAGGATGTTTTTGCTGTGTGTCAGTGTGAAGGGGGATTTCCTTTTTTCCAGTAGCAGGAACGTGGCAGCTCAATATAGACCAATAGCAACTGGGTCAAGGAAACTCCAATGGTTACATTTTGATAAATTTGTGCTTCCAGTTGAATATCTATTACAAGAAAAATTAAGCAGAAAATACAGCAGAACCTTGAGATTTTCGTCAATTAAGAAAAAACCCAAAACAAAACAAAAAACATGAAATCGATAGTAGACACGGTAGTTCTGAAAATCATCAGTTAAAAATTGCAATTCGTTTTTTTTCCTTGTTGAAACAAAATATGTTTTCTGATGTTTCCTTTTCAGTTTTGGATTAGGCTCTCCTGGATTGGCCATTGGAGATGAGAAAAAATTATGCAAGAAAAAAAAAAGAAAAACATCCAACACAGAAAAGCAAACAATTGTTTTTAAAAGTCTTTTTTTTTTTTCTGGACTAAAACAAGAACATGCAATCCAATCTGCTTCTGACAATTTTCTGACAAGTTGCTGCATTTCCTTTCATTTAATTTAATTGCAGAGTTACTTGTTATTCACATCTTGGAGAAGTTTTATGGCTTCTTACTTGGATGTTCTACCTAAAACGCACACACACAGTAAGTAGTAAATAGTTTGTCACAACGACTGGGGATGGAGCAATATTTTATTAGCTCCTAACTCCCCTTTCTGATTGCAGTGGGGCAGTGGTCATGTCACTGCTTGTGTTGCCAGTTGGTCACAGAACTACAAAAGCTAACAAGATAGATGTTCCCATCTGAAAAAGCACACTGAATACACTGTTATTGCCAGAATAAATTTGATTACAAGTATTACAACTAACCAGAATACAGAGAAAAATAAACAAACCGGTGATATGGCCAACCCATCATTTGAGCCTTTTTACTTAGCAGCCATTTAGAAAGAGAAATGGTAATCAAGTTCCTCTGAGGAGGAGTTTTACCAATTCCTTGTTTTCACCTTTATTTTTTACTTCATCCACTTCAATGTATTCTTATTCATTCTAAAAGGTCCTTCATCTTTCAGTTTGTTGTTTTCCCCATTATATCCTGTAATTTTATTTTCTGATGGTCTATTTATAAATGTAATCAAACATACACAAATAGTTGCTGTAGATAATGCAGTTGAACTTCATTAAAAAACTGCAGGAAATTATAATGGCGTTGTAGTGCACCAGAGTGGAAAGACGTTCACTGCTGCTCTGTATTGCTGCTTTTCTGAAAACTTATTATCCAAAAGTACATCTTAAAATATCATATCCATTAATTGTATATAGGTTTGTGTCACACTGGCAATTAACCTGTTTACATGTTTAAATTAACCTTGTACTTGGACTAAACTCTGCATCCGAATTAACCAATTTTAGGCCTCAGAAACTATTTCACTTCGTTAAATCAGATCACTTATTGTGAAACTTCAAAACTACCTACAGTATTTTATCCAAGAATTGTTCAATAATCCGACCTGTGGCTAAAAGATATAATACTTGTAAAAATGTTTTTCTGGCCCTACAAAGCCATTTAAAACACTGACATAAGTATTCAGTGTATTTACCATACAGTCACTCAATGAAAGCCCCATATTCTAGTCTTTTGATGTAAATATCTGTAGAAAGTAGGAATACTGTTCAACATGTTGGACACAACTGTAGGGTCACATCATGAGAGGGACCCCTGCCTTCTGCCTTTCATTTGCTGGGAAAGGAGCCAGGTCCAGCTGTGGACAAGATCTCTGTCTGTGGAACAAAGTCTGAGGGCACGAATGTTTAAGTGGCCATTTTCTCTGCTTGTACTCAAGGCTGCTGTGCATAGTTTGGGCACAGAGTGCATTAAAACAAATAGCTGATGTCTGAAACATTGCAAGACAATTGAGCCAAGCTGAGCAACTTCACAGCCATTTCAACACGTTTCTTCTCCAAAAAATTCAAACCTCTTGTTTAATACAGAAAAAAATCAGCTTTCCTTGATGAGAAAAGAAGAACCTTTGTCTAAAGAATTCTTTGTAATGAGTTCATTTCAAACAAGGTAATCTCAAACTACAGCCCAATCTGTCCATTGCATGAGGATGATATCTGTCTGTGAATGGCCAAATTACATTGTGCAGGACTGTTGTGCCTGTAAGACAACAGTGCAGTCCTGCCCAGAATGTTCCTGCTGCAGCAGGTCCTTAGAAGGTATGAACATATTTCACAAACTGGCTACGGGCTCTACTCTTATTTCAGAAAAAAATTTTCATGTTTGTAGTTCTGTGCAAACCAGCAGGTTTTTCCTTTCTTGCAATGTTCTGAATATGATTCTCAAGACATTACTTACATGATGTAAGTATAAAACCCCCATCTGTAACACCTTAAAACTCCCTGGAGGATGCTATCACATATCTACCTCCTTCTTTAAATCGCAGTGCTACCTAATTTCTGCCTTTTAAAAAAACCAACAAATATAAAGATATTGGAAAATTCTAGTTACTGTACATTCTTTCAAACTGCTTCCTACTTTGGTCTAGTTTTTGGAATATGCTTGAAATAAGAAATCAGCTTTAGCTGGTGTGTTTTAAGTAGCTGGCATCTACCTTTTATTTCAATACATTGAAAGTAGGTGTTTAAAAACATTCAAGAGTGTTGGGGTGTGCCCTGAC
>VZRS01001244.1:4640-160435 GCA_013398055.1 Ifrita kowaldi
CGCTCCCCGCAGCGCTTCCCGTCCGTCCTCAGCGCTGTCCCGCCGCCCCCGTCAGTGTCCCCTCGCAGGTGAGGGAGCCCGGCGAGGCGAGGAGAGGGGCCCGCGCGATGCCGACCACCGGTGCTTGTCCCCTCTCCCTCAAGTTTGTGGTTTCACCTGCTTGGGGTCGAACCTGCCCTCGTCACCTCTAAAGGAGAGGGGGTATGGGCTTTGCAGGGGGCGGTGCGGAGGAAGCGTCCTTTTCACGCTATTTTATCTGTTTCGGTGTGCTAGGTTGTATTTCACTATCCCAGTCCCAATAAGGGAGCGTCCTTGTGGGGGCTTTGCCCAGGTACAGGCCGACTGCGGGCAAGCCAGGGGAGCTGCCTCATGGCAGGGGAAACCCTCCTCGGGAGGGTGAGCTGCACCAGGCCTCTGGTACGGCGTGAGACCTGCACTTGTTCATGCATGCTGGTGGAGCTGGAGCTGTGTCAGGCTTCCTTCAAACCCTGGCTATCACTGAAACCTCCTTTCCCAAAGCCTGGCTTTGATTAGCAAAGAAGTAATTTCATTAGTCGGGGGGAAATCTGTCAGCAGAAGCCTGTTTAAATTTCAGCACCCCAAAGAATAATGCTTAAAATAGTGGGATCCGTTCCACAGTCTGTTCTTACTATCAACCTGATAATTAACAGGTCACAAATAGACTTGTATCACTGTTTTGTTTCAGCGGAGGAGAGCAGCTTAACCCGCCTTGAGGACACACTTCTCTTTGAAATAACACATGCCCGTTTCAGATGAAATCAATAGCAAGAGGAACCACCCCCTCTGTTGCTCTGAAACTCTTGTCTTCAGCCTCCTATTGCCTCAGAGAATAGGCTTGATCAGACCAAAAAAGGAAGGATGTAGAGTGTGAGGCTGCCTGACAGCTCTGGAGCTGGTGCCCGTTCCACTTGGTGTGTATTCTAATCACTGTGATGCTTAGAGCTTTGTTGAAAAGCAAGGTGGGGAGTGTTCCCTGCATGGGTTTTAATAGGATTTTTCTTGTTTTAGTCTCATACCTATTTGTGGTTGCAAGTTTAATTGTTTTTATGAGCATTGCGCACTAAGCTGATCATTTCCTGAATTATCTGGGCACTCTGCAAACCTGTCACTACTCTCTTCTGCATTCCCCATGTGGTGAATAGATGCCTTCAGAAATAATGTGGAGGAGACGATGTCTCCGAGTAAAGCACTGTGGGATCAATTGCTCACATTTGGTGGGAGCATAGGGAAACAGCACCAGACTTGTAAGCATGAGTCCAGCTTTGAGCTGTTTCAGACTATGCTAAATCTGTTGCTGAGGGATGAGGGTGTTTCCCAAGTCTTGCATATGCCTGTGATTAATATTTTTTTATTTAAGTTTTGCCTCACTGTTGAAATGTTTTGTCTAAACTCTGATTTCTATTATTCACTGATAGTGGGACTCCATTTACATGTGATGGCTGGATGTACCCAGCTGAATCTAGAGCCTACTAAAAGGATGGTTTCCCCACATCACCTCTCCTGAGGAGTGTCCACTACTTGCAGCTGGAGGAAGTTCCAGGGCTTGCTTGCTCTCTGTAATTACTGTAGGACTTAGCTGGTAGATGAAAAAGGAATTAGCATTTCTTTGGTGTGGCAATAGCTTAGTGATGTTAATGACATATTTTTGAAATGTGCCAAAGCTTTAGGATGTACTGGAGTCAGGTTTTAATTCTGGCTTCAGCACAAAATTCTCCTGGTGCATGGCACAACCGAACAACTTGTCAGAGCAGACACAGTGAAGAGTGAGGAGAAGACTCTGGGTGTCAGGTCCTTGAGTGCCCCAACCAGCCTTAATAGCCCTGACCAGCCTCACCTGGCAGTTCCCTGCTCCACCCTCAGTGCTTGCCTGAGCCAGGCCACAGGGGTTCATGTGCCCAGCACCACTCCACCTATGCCTGTACCTCCCTAGGGACCGTGCTGTTCTAAACCCCGACCCACAGACTGAACTTCCACCTTGACCTTGGACCTGCCTTGCTACTGTGGACTCACCTGATGACTTTGACTGCTGTCCCTGTGCCAGCCCTATTCTTCTTATTCAGGTAATGTGGGTGGGTCTTGGCTAGTGAGGAATGTCCTGGCTGTCACACTTGGCCAGTGGTTCCCTATCCCGGCCCAGCCCTCACTGTTTACTCACATTGAGCTGCTTCTATTCATTAGGGGGCTCCAATGGTCTTTCTGCTTTCCCTCTAGGGCAAAGAATTCTGCGTCTCTAGCCTGCTTGTCTATGTTCTTTTGCTTTTCTAAGGGTAGTGCCTCTCTCAGAAACGGTCACACTTTGGGGGCCTTCCTGAGAGATGCCACAGACCTTTCCATAAGCCTGTCTGCAGTTTTGGGACCTTAGAAAACACAGGGTTGAAGAGGGAAGGCTGTTGCATGGTACAGAGCTTCCATTGATTCCCTAGCAGGAGCACATTTTTTGAGTTCGAGAAATGTGAATAAGGGCCCAAAGTTCCATGAGATGCTGGACTTGCTGAAGTTTGGGTATGGCTCAACTGCTAAAGGGTGGGAGTGGAACAGATTAGAAGGTAGAGGCTCCCTGCACCCAAAGTTTTCTGCCACTTTTCCATGTAGGAAGGTTATGCAGGAACTGCCTTGGAGGGCTGAGGGGACTCCACAGGGGTGCAAGAATGATTCTGCCTGGATCAGTTTACAAGGCTGGGACCATACAATATAAGCTCTGGAGGCAAGGGCTGTGTGTATCTCCATACAGTGCCGATCACAATAGGATCTTATTTCTGTTTAGGGCTTCCAGATGCAATGCTAGTCAATGTCTAGAGTAAACAATAATATTAATAATAAGTATTAACATGCCAAGCTACAAATCACTGGCATAGTTTTCCAATATTGCTGGTTGCTTTCCAGTATTGTCCTCCAGCCTCACTGCAGTACATTGTATACAAAAGAATTGAAACCCAATAATTGGCATGTCAAGGGTTTGAAGGCATGGTCACATTTTTTCTTTTGAAATCCTTCTATTGAAACTGACATCACAACAAGTGAGTTCATTGGCCTAATAAACCCTGTGTCCAGCATGCACACACTGTTCTGTGTCCCAGGACATCAGCAATTAGGCTGGTAACGAGGCTGCTGTTGCACAGAATAACCAGTATGAAAATGTTAAAAGTTTAGCATAATGGGAGAATAATGTAGCAAAAATGTAAACAGTAGACATCAGATATGACACCTACTTTCACTTATGGGAAGACAGCTGAAAGGAAGGCTTTAGCTATAATTTTTCTCTGTTTTACTGAATCTATAAAAAGTCTTCAATGATTTTGTTCTTCTGACCACAGTAACATAGCTTTGCACTTGAAACAGAAATACAGCTTTAAATTTAGATTTTAATTTCATGTCTTATTGCAGACACAGTAGAAACTTTACACTAAAACAACATTTCTTCTATAAGCCAGCTCCTTTGTGCTACTGAAAGAAATAATAATGAGAAAGTATTCCAGCAGGAGGAGCTGGTTTAGAAGCAAATGGATTCCATGGCAACTCCTGACTCTACATGACACCTAATAACTAGCATTTATGTTGGAAATTGTCTGTGTTATCTTGTACCTCAGATTTGATCTTTTTATAGGGTTTTCCCCTTATTTTAAAGCAAAAAACCTGTAGGGGGTTTTTTAATATAGATCTAAAAATAAACATGAATTAAATGAGTTTGTCTGCCTCAAATGTGTGCTCAGGCAAGTTGTTTTGAAATGGCTTTAATTTCTTTTAAAAATTATTTCAGAAATAAAATATTTGCTGGGAAATGTATTGATCTATCAAGGGAAGAGCTTTATAGGAACACAACACTGGAACTGTGTATGTTTTAACATCATGAGATATCCATATTCAACAGTTTGAAACATAATACGAGAAGATCTAACTGAATTAGACCAGTATCTTGGTTCTCACAGTGCTGAATGCACCGGGGGAATCTCGTCATGGGGCAGCTGGAGAATAACCCAGTCCTATGGGCATCCTGTCAACCAGTCTGACTGATTTATGATCTGAAGAATGTGGATTTATATCCTTCTCTGCCATGATCTAGTCTAGTGCATCTGTGGGGCCTGATGCCCCAACAGCCAACTGCTGTTGTTTGAGTGTAGAATATTTGAACCTGCTATTTTATACCAAAATTGAAAGAAATCTGTTCTTAAACTGTTGCATGATAAGCAACCTTTGCCTTTGACTGTTTCAGCACTACTTCATGACTGAGAGAACATTAGCTGAAATTAACCCTGGAGATGAAGATTTCGGTAGACGTTTTGTGGCCTGGCTGTTTTCTCAGCCAGCTGTTGCTTGAGGTTCTCAGATGGTAGAAGAGCACAGTCTAGGTTTGGAAAAAAAGTATGTGTCTTCTGTGGTCAAATGAAAGCTCATTCAGGTTTGTGTTGCTCATCCCTCTTTGGTACGAATGAAAGAACAAAGAAGGTGTGGCTGAAAAAAGCCTTCCTGGTTTTGTGATTGTTTGGCCAGGAAGAAGTGCAATCACAGAGGGTGTTCTAAGGTGCAGAAGTGAATGGTGGCCAAAATGAGAAAGATGAAAGTCTCTGGGGAAGTCTAATCCCATTGCTAAGTGTTATTGGTAGCATCTATATTTACATATTGGTACCTTTTGAAGATGTCTAATTTTTGCCCAAGGAAAGGAGTGCTTTTTTCCTCTTCCTGGCCATACAGACAAGATAGGTCTAAAAGACGGAGCAGTCATTCAAAACATGGAGTAATGGTCAGCAAATATACTAAATGGATGGGTAGAAAATGTGTCTTGGTTTAGCTAATCTTTTACTGTAGCTTACAACAATGCTGGCATAGAGTTCCTTGAACAGAGGGCCTGATCTGGCACAAAGGCATTTGCCACTAGCACTTGGGATCAAAAACAAACTGCTCTCAGAAGGGTTATAACTGATCATAAAGCAAATGTGACTTAAAAAAAAAAGGTAAGGCTACAGTCATACTTTGGGAACCAATTTGAGATAAAGGCATAGAAATGGAAAATACAGAAAGCACAGAGAAAGGTGCTCTGAGTAGTAGCAGTAGTAAGAAAATAATTTTTTAAGTTGTTTAGTTGTATGTGTTTATTTTTACATACAAGAGAGAAGTATGCCACAGACAAGAGAAAGAAGGATATAAATAAAATGAAAGCAATACTAGACAGATTGGGAAATTGAAATGGAGGTGAAAGCTAAAACAGAAGAGAGGCCATAATTATGGCAAAGGAAGACCAATTAAGAAAAATAGAAATTTCAGACAGGGAATTACTTGATTTATTCTTCTTTATGTACCTTATTATGTTGCTATTTCTCATAGCCTTAAGTTTTGTAGTTTGGAGAAGGCTGAACAATTTTGTGTTGGTGATCTGAGCTGAACAGGGGTTCTCACATGAAAATAAAAGTGGCAGATAAAAGAATCAAATCATGATTGTGGACACAGTATGGTTGTTGTTCTTATTTATTATTGACTGTTCAATTGCAGGGAAAGAAAAGGGTGTAAGTAAAGAAATGAAGCAGTAGAAATTAATTTTAAAAGAGTTTGTCTTTTCCAGTTAGGCATAAACCTGATGCATAGGCAGGGATCTGTTTCCAGGCATTAATCTTTTTTTCTCTTCCAAAATATCAAAGCAATATTCCTCTTCTGAATGTTAGTTTTGATGGGTTCTTGCCCTCCTTCAGTAGCAGTGACACCAGTAGCTGCTAACTTCAATGGCTTGTTATTTTCATATTAGTAAGTAACATGTTCATGTAACTAAAATACTTATGTATATTATATATACACATATAAAATCCTACCACGAATCTATTCTTCCTTCCCTGAGAAATGTTGATATAACAGACTCTATTTTATTAATGGCACATGGTATACTTCCAAATGCAAGGAAACGGACCACTTTAAAATGTAGACTACTTCTTAATATCAAGTTGGTGTGATACAACATGACAGCTCCAAGCGCAGGTGTGTAAAATGGAAAGAAGAGCATATGTAGTTTGTAAAATTAAGACTGTACACTTTTAGGGACATAGCTAAGAAAGCTTTTTAAATAGCAAGAATCTCACCCCAAATGCACCCAGAATAGAATTCAAGATGTGAAGTGCTTAAATTCCCCTATCTGGCGAATATGGAAAATTTGGTGTCTCAAAAGAGACCGAATAACTGCGTATGAAAAGGGAAGCATACCACAGAGATGAAACACAGAAATGTAACTTACCTTTGGTACCTTGCCTAAGACTACAGGAGATATGCTTGTCTGTTTAGAATGTTACTTGGAACCTTCCCCTGAAAATAGAGGCTTGCTGTCTTTCAGGATGAGGCATAAGACTTGTGCTTTCTTATTTAAAAATTGGCTGCATTCCACCATCCCATCTGTTCCCATACAAAATTCCTTCCATCAGTTCTTTCTTCTCTTTTATGAACATATTTTCCCCTAGTGTGCCCCAAACACCAGGTAAATACTGCAGGATACTTTTGTGGAAGCTGTGCCATCATGCAAAATTATTTGGTGTAATGAAAGAAAACGGGATAATATAATAAAAGCAAACAGGACTATTGCCTCTCAGCAGCCCCACCTGCAGGACTCACAGCTCTGTCCCTCCTTGGAAAGGAAATTCTTGTCCTGTTTTTCTCATTAGGGGTATTTTTTTTCATCTAATTTCATCTTTTCATGGTCATGAGTTCTCAGTCTGTTCCTGTAAAGTCAATGGTTCCTAAGAATTAAATAACTTTAGGATATTACCTACCTATCCAATTCAAGAAAATACAATTTATCCCTGAATTAGAAATGTTATAAAATCTGCAGCTGTTAATCTTTGAGTCCTAGGTTTGAGTGAAGGATTAGATAATACTAATGCTGCTGTCTATTCACCAAATCCTTTGAAAGTAATAGCAGAAACTAAATTTAATCTACTAATAATATATGTTGGGAATGTATTTCATCCTACAGTCTCTGAAGCAAAAGGGCAATGCACTAAGAGAAAAGAAACTTCAGTGTGTTTTTTGGTAGTTTAATGTTGCGATTTTGTTCCAGGTTCTGTTCATTTCCTGAGAAGCACCCATATTTCCCAAAAGATTTTCACTGATAGAATTAAATTAATCCGCTGTTTCCCCAAGACTTTCAGGCAACTAGGTAGGCACTACATGTTGTTAAAATGAAGAAACAAAGCATTTAGAATTCTTGTGAGTATCCTTGTGGTGAGATTTCTCCTTTTACTTTCATGTTTACAAAGAAAAGAATATTCTAGCAATCCATCTGGACCCGTTCTAAAAGAACACCCTTATTTATTAAAGGTTTTGGTCCTTTAAGGTCATCATTCCCTGAAGACCCTGGTCCTGAGAAAAGTTTGGACAAGGTTCAGTTATTTGAAGTGCCTTTAAGTTTGGAATGGAAATTCAGGCTCCCATTCCCAAAACAGTGCATCAGAGCACACTGCCTTGCCAGTGAAGGAAGCTGAAGCATGATCTGGAAGGCTGACATACTCCTCCTCTCCTGTAGGATCTGTAGGCTTGGGAGGGGGTGTGAACTTCCTCTGTAAACGTAGGAGTTTCTGTGCAATGCCCAGGAGCTGGCATCTGACTGACCACCTCCTATAAAGCAGATAGAAAGAGAACTGAACGCGTAGTGTCAGCCTCTCAGAGTGTTCATGAGTTTCAGAAACTTTACCTAGGTGTGATTTCTTCTACATTGCTGGGGAGCATTGCAGAAGACAGCACTGCAACTATATATAACTGGGGGAAAGCAAAGTCCTAATGCTGTATGAACATGTCTTGCAACTTCTAAACCTTTTGCTAAGACGTCTTTGTGAAGGCTTCTGATGCACATGCTACTGCATGTGAATTATGGAGGCCATCCTGTCTTGAGGAGAACATGTGTTTTCCTAATATCTGCAAGGACGAGGCTGAAAGGTACTGTCAGGGCTTGCATGTAGGAGTCATGTAAACATGTATGAGAGACACAAAGGCAGGACTTATACTCAACTAAATCTGTATCACATGTGTGGATACAGCCTATGACTATTTCACTTTTGTCAGTTCTGAGCATTTCACTAACAAGGAGAACTGAGAAATCTCCACATCCTTCTTTTCCCAGATTAGCTCATTCCCTCTTTGAATAAAGTCACATAGAATTAAAATCTAAAATAATACTGACATTTGCCTCAGTCATACAGCAAACTCTGATGCATATTTTGCACCTGTCTTATTTGCTCAATATATTCTTGAAGTAACATTGCAGCATATTTTGAGTTTAGCACAGTTGGGCCTTATGGGGTTATTTGTAGATTGTATCTTTCAAGAACTTAATCATGGACCAGGACTTCCTCTCTGCTGTGTCCCATAACCAAAAAATGAAGCTTCCCTATAGGTCCTATCATGGAATGCTTAGTCCAAGGGCAAAATGGGAGACTCTGTGAGGAGGGAAGTGGAGGGTGGGATGGGACACAGTAGAAGCATGCCAAGGAAACAGCAACATCCTGTAACTGGGGTAAACTGTTAAATAGTCACTTAGTTTCACTTGGTGCAGAGTTGAACTATGTTATATTGTACTTTAAATAGGGAA
The DNA here is from genome assembly GCA_013398055.1 of Ifrita kowaldi. Classification (NCBI taxonomy): domain Eukaryota; kingdom Metazoa; phylum Chordata; class Aves; order Passeriformes; family Cinclosomatidae; genus Ifrita; species Ifrita kowaldi. The sequence goes on from VZRS01001244.1 coordinate 13,219, forward strand.
AAAAAAGCAAAAAAAAAAGAAAAAAGACAGGGATTAATCTTGTTTTGGCACGGGTGAATTAAAGTGCCTTTTAATGGAGGTGACAGAATCATCTTGATGTTTTTCCCAGCTCTCCCTTTAGACATTTTTAGCATTTGAGAAAACAAAATAAGGCTTAATTGCAGAATCTTCACAGCTACAAAGGTGACAGTTTATCAGAACCTGATCTTACTGTGCTACCACAATCAGTAATTAGTTCCTAATTAGTTGGATTTGCTAAAAAATACATGATGGGAACTCACCATGTGTTATTGGCATCTGAAACAATTTCATCCTGTTAGCTAGAAGAAAGTACTGCTGTCAAGAACGTAAGCCTAATTTTCCCACATTAGCACTGCCCGATATAAACTGAGTTACTTCCAATCCAAGGTGCAAATTTGCTACTGTGTGAAGAATGTGGTTCATCACATTTCATGTAGAGATTTAGAGTGAAGTAGAAAAGGATAGTGATATCTCTAGACTCCCTTTTCTACCAGTGTTCTTGCCAGTAGTTAATAGCATCTAGTCAATAACTATTTGTACATGTATCACGTTATTGAGAGCATGATTTTTCAAAAACGCCCAATTCACCTCTGCTATCATTGCAATTAGTGGGAGTCTTATAATTTAGAATAATATTAATTTCAGAACACTTCTCATTCTTTATTTCATGGGTTTTCTAACAGATGAATAACAGCAAATGTCTTTTAATTTCCTTTCCCCTCCATATTCAGGTGCATGTTTTTATTGAGAGTCTTGGTAGGACAAGACTAAGCTGGAGGAGAAGAGCAGCGGTGAAGCCTAATGCATGGCCTTAGTGAAGCTTTAATGCTCGTTATTTTTGAGGAGACATTTTAATAGAGAAGGTTGTGGTTTTCTAGGAATAGAGATGCAGAAGAAAGACTTGGAGAGTCCTGGATTCAAATCCTGTTCATGCAGTATGGAGCTCGTTAGAAGATCTAAGTACAAAACATATTGTAAACATATTTAATTGCAGGATGGTGTAATCGCTGTGGAGAATACCTTACTATAGAGCTAGGAATTATTTATGAAGAGACTCATTTAGTCCAAGCATTACAATTGCTTTCCAGAGAAATTCCTTTAATACAGAATTTCCTTTCACAGACTGCACGTGAAAGCAGTTTAACCTCTTACTGCTACCAATGTATGACATCAGTAACAAACTTGGTTTGCTCATTCTTGAGCTTTTTTGCGAATCACTTCAGAAAAATGTGTGTCAAAATTTCTGTGGGTGTCAGTCTTGGCACCACCTGCTGAAGAGCAGTGCAGTCTGAGAAGATATGATATTTAACTACATACATTTTTGGAAAGGCAGGTGGGAGTCAGACATAGCTGATAGAAAAGACATAGGAAATAGAAATAGGACATAGAAATGGGAGTGACCCCTCCCAGCAGAAGCCCTACTCACCTTTCTGTAGCTCACCTATCTGTTTGGATGTCCTGTGACATCCAAACCTTTTGTCAGAAGATATTTCTTCTCATGAAGCAGGAGAATTCTCCCTTCTCATAAAATTGCTTGGAAGAGAGAATTTTGAACACTTATGGTTCTTCTGACTTACAAAATATCATGGGCTTGATTAGCTAATTAAGATTGAATATCTAGGCATCCATCTCATGATACTGGCCCCTGTGACATAGAGATGACAGAGGTGACACATGATCTATGAAAGACTTCCTGTCTTCTGGAGTGGCCACTGAAATATCTTTGGTTTATTTTAAATTTCATTAGATGCAGTTAAGTATCAGAATTCTTTCTCTTGGATTTTTCACCTAAATACTGATTCTAATAAATTTGCTTAAGTTCATTCTGAATTGCAAACCTATGACTAAACAATAGGCAGTCAATGTGGTTACCTGAATGTAGATATCAAATGCTGTTTCAGATGACTTGGGTTACTTGAGGCATCCACAGAGAGTGACAGCTGATAGCCCTTTGCACTTGGGATATGTTCTTCTGGAGCTGAATGTAGACAACAGATGAGATATTTCATATTAAATGGCACTAGATCTCTGCATGTAAGTGACTAAACCCAGGACAAAATGTGCAATTCAGCTGGAGACCTTTAGGTTGTGGAAAAATATACACAGTTTGCTTGTATTGCCTTACTTTTCTCTGCTTCAGTACTTAATACATAGGCTACAGTAGTGTCCATGCCACGTCATAGGAAGGTGGTCTTTGATAATTTCTTCTGTGATAATTCACAGGAAGGAATAGGATAATGTCTCTGAACAGGTGAGGTTGTATGGTTTATAGATAGTGGAAGGAGCTAAAGGGAAGTCTGCCCTGAATGGGAGGAGTGGAGGTAAGACAAGAGAGTGATGATTCAAAAAAACATTGTCTGTAAATAGAGAAGTGATGCCTCCTGGAGTAGTTCCTCATGCTGTCTTAAAAATACAACAGCCTATTTTTCTTGACAGAGGGAGGAACACAGGCACTTGGACTCAGGCTGTGATAAGTAAGGGCAGATGCACATGGGACACTTTCTTCTCTTTAGGAATGCCCCCCAGAACTAGAAAATTGGAATTACATAACTTACATTACTTCTTAAATGCATCCTATTCTGTGAGTGTTCAAATTTTATACTAGGCTCCAGGGTGAATGCTGATAAGAGACTTCCTGAAGTTTTCTTCAGGATGACCATCTGGAGGTGGTCTGCAGAAGCAATGACAAGGAAGAGGAATTTTGGGTCAGCAGCACAAACCCCTAATTAATCTGGGTAAAACTGGGGCCTCCAAAGGTTCAATTTACAACAGAAAAAGACCTGCAGTAGTGAGGACAGCTTCATGTTGCCATTGATACATTCACTACTTCTGCTAGAACAGAAATCTTAAGTAAGGTTCTAAACAACAGACTGTATTATAAGGGCTCCTGCAGAAGAGATATGGGATGGTTGTACCTACCCAAACATCCGCTAGTTCCTGCTGGGCACTGCTGTGATGCTGTTATCAGACCAGGACAGGAATGATGGGAAAGGACGAAGTCACAAAGGCAGACTTAAATATGCCTTGATACACAAGGTGTGCCTGTTTTTTGCTGCTTTCCAAGTTTTGGAAAAAGTACCACACCTGAGCAGGCATGACTGCAGCTGCTCCTAGAAAGGGGAGGGGAGAGTAAAAATAAAAACCTGCTTGCAAACTGGAATGAGCAACCTAACATTAAAAATTTCTGTGTGTGATGCTACTTTGCTCATTTATAGATAAAGGTGATAATTATGTAATTGAAGTATTTATTTTTTAATTCTGCTTGGTTTTCATACTTTTGTTAGACACCTATTCTCACTTTTCACCATAAGCTGTCACTGGATTGAACACATTCATTGTTCCTTCTAAGCAGCTGTTTCAAATGTATCAGATCTCCTTCTCTCGGATTTTTCGCCTAAATACTGATTCTAATAAATTTGCTTAAATTCATTCTGTATTACTTTAGACTTTTGTCTTCATGAATCCAATACTTCTGTAAAAAAATAAAAATGCTTCAACTATGTTATTTAGAAATGTCACCAAACTATTTCTAAAAACAATTAATACACTAGGAAATACAGCATTTCCAAACCAAAGTACAGATGGCACAAATGACATTACAGAAACTCTTTAATTGATTAATACTGAATATTGTAGCTATTGTCTGCTACTCTGCAGTTAGGCTTTCTGTGATGTGCATTTACAAAGCAACAAGGGTTAGTGTCACTGCGTTGGTATGTTGTTTTACTGTGGCATAGTTCTTTTTCCTAATTAATTAAAATTGTTGAGGGACAATGTACTGCTTCAGCCAAGTTTTCCAAAGAAAGGACTTAATTTCCATGAAAATTTAAACTTCCACATTAGATGAAAAAATTCTCTTAAAAATGGACTAATTAAATGTGTGAATAACCAAACTATTGCCTAACAATTTGAAAAAAATCTGTTTCTTCTGTGACACAACACTGTATTATATTCATATAGTCTAAATGGCAAAGGTGGCTTTTGTATCATCTATCATCTGTAAATTCAGTGAGAGCATGGGATGATAATAGAAAATATTGTTAGGCACATTTTTATAGGTAATATACTACCTATAATAATGAAATATGACATTTTTAACATAAGGGGGTGAATACACTCAAGTACAGAATTGATAATTTTAAAATCACTTCCCACTATTTAGAGGTGCCAGATATGAAATAAATTACTAGTTAACTATTGAGCCTTTGAAATCAGCCAGCCTTCTGCTTGCTGCAGTGTGGTGTTGTCAGCAGGTCGAGAGAGGTGATCAGCACTGGTGAGGCCACACTACTGGAGCACCGTGTCTGGCTTGGGGCAGAGAGACACGGACAGGTTAGAGAGAGTCCAGCAAAAGGCCAAAAAATAGATGATGGAGGGGGCTGGACCATCTCTCACATGAGGAAAAGCTGAGAGAGCTGGGACTGTTCAGCCTGGAGAAGGCTCAGGGAAGATGTTGACAAGGACACAGCCAGGATCTTTTCAGTGGTGCCTGGTGACAGGACCAGAGGCAATGGAAGGGTCCCTCTTTAACAGCAAGAAATACCTTTTTTTACTGTGAGGGTGACCAAACCCTGGTACAGGTTGTCCAAGGAGGTGGTGGAGTCTCCTTATTTGGAGATGTGGTCCTGGGCAACCAGCTCCAGCTGGCTCTGCCTGAGGAAAGGGGTTAGACCAGAAGACCTCTAGAGGGCCCTCCCAAAATCAGCCATGNTACTGGAGCACCGTGTCTGGCTTGGGGCAGAGAGACACGGACAGGTTAGAGAGAGTCCAGCAAAAGGCCACAAAATAGATGATGGAGGGGCTGGACCATCTCTCACATGAGGAAAAGCTGAGAGAGCTGGGACTGTTCAGCCTGGAGAAGGCTCAGGGAAGATGTTGACAAGGACACAGCCAGGATCTTTTCAGTGGTGCCTGGTGACAGGACCAGAGGCAATGGAAGGGTCCCTCTTTAACAGCAAGAAATACCTTTTTTTACTGTGAGGGTGACCAAACCCTGGTACAGGTTGTCCAAGGAGGTGGTGGAGTCTCCATATTTGGAGATGTGGTCCTGGGCAACCAGCTCCAGCTGGCTCTGCCTGAGGAAAGGGGTTAGACCAGACGACCTCTAGAGGGCCCTCCCAAAATCAGCCATGCTGTGATTCTATGTAGGGGCAGCATCACCAGTGCCATTTTTTTCTGGAAAGCTTCCAGGTAACAACTCTGCTGTATTCTTTCATCTGGTGAAATAAAATGGAAATGACAGAAAAATGATCCCTTGGAGAGGTAATGCTTATCAGCTCAATGCAAAGCTGAGCAAGTGCAAATATTCAGTTTAAGGTCTAGTCTATCTGAATGAAGATGCACTGATGTTTCTGTAACTATGTTGGCTCCAAGTACTTGCTCAGCATCTTGAATCCTCTTAAGATTGAGGACTGGCCTCAGGATGTGTAGTCTCATCACAAGATAGATGCTGCTACCTTCTGCCTTCAGATTTATGCCTTGCAGGTACTATCGCATACCTAGGCATCCCTTAGACAATACCTTTCACCTGGCAGAACTATTCCTTGCTCATCATGCCTCCTGTTGCAACCCCATTATTGGAGCCTCATGCCCCCTTCTTTACAGAACTTAGTCACCCACTTTAGCACTGAGCCCTAGAACAGGACACCCAATTTTACCTGCCTTAGTCCTACAAAATTCAGGAAAAAACAGCAAGGAAATTGCAAGTATGTAATATATATGTGCGTGTGTGTATATATGCATGTATATACATGTAAAGAGTAAACTTCAATTATTATCTACATAAATCGCATCATTGCTATACTGGAAATATTTTTTATGATTTAGCTTGCCCTCATAACCAGATTTACTGCCTATATAATTAATATAAATTTGTGAAATTTTTCTCTGGATTATAATTTTCAAAATGTGCTATGCATGAAGAGGATTTTGTTACTACATCTCCCATATTTTACACCTAAAAATACAGTGCAAAACATTCTGGGAATATTTTTATTAAACATGAAATATAACACATCCATCAATATTTTCAGCAGCTCTTAGATCAAATTTTGTATTTTTCCCTATAAATTAAAAAAGTTGACTATTTAAATGCCATTAATAGACAGGCTATAGAACACTTTTGAAAATGAAGACGATAGCCCTGAATTTGCGCAAATTACAGTATTATTCAGTCTTTTATTTTGATGTTTTAAAATTCAACTAACAATCTGACTTCTGAGAGAAGAAAGATAAAACAAGAAAAGACTAATCTTCATAAAGGAGTAAGGCCACTGTGGCTAACTCGGTGTCATCAGAGTTAATACAGCAGTCACTTTCGGTTTCCCTGTTGTCTTGAGGTTTGAAGTTGGTTCCACTAAGGCAGATGCATTTTTGGATGTCCCAGAATGACCAGATGTCTTAGTTGCAGGATCAGTTCTTTTGACTGAGTGGACCTTCCAGACAGCCCTACTTCAGAGCCAGGTGGTGCCTGGGCTCAGTCCCCTCCGTGGTGCCTTGTGCTGGTACAATGTTCAGGTAAATGTCGTACTGTTGGTCCATGCCAAGGTAGCTGTCGCTCATGAGATACAGGGTGTAGATACACCTGAAAAGTAAAAGCAGCATTGTTAGTTTGGGAATTGGGTCTTGACTACTTGGAAAACATAATAACTAAGAGAATTGGAAAGTTTGTCATACTTTCCAGGAGTTTCTGGAGTATAAAAAGCAACGGAAACAGTATTTCGATTTCTGACATATCCAGTTCTTTTCAGGGCGATGAGTTCTTTTTTATCGACTTCTCCCAATATCAAAAACCATCCTTCATCCTTGACTTTGGGGAATCGAGGAGCCATTGCTTTACTGTCCTGCTTGCCCTGTTGGGGAAAAGAAACAGCTTAGGAAAACTAGAAATCACCTTTCCAAAATGCCATTTCTCCTTGAATGAAAAACACCTCAAAACCACCTTGCTGTCAATTGTTAGGTAAAGCTATAATTCAGCCAGACTAAAATAGTGTTATTTCTTTCCAGAAGAAGGGTTAAAAAAATAAAATAAAAATCACAATCCACAGAGAAAAATTCAGAATACAAGATATTATTCCACTTTTTTTGTAAACTACTAAAACCTGAATGGAAATACTATTCTCTTTCTGTAATTTTATCTAATATATTCCAAGTACAGAAGGGTTAATTGTAAACCTAACATCTTTAAATAAAGCTGACCAATATTATTCAAGTTTAATATGAAGACAAAACAAGCACTTATTTATTTGAGCTTGATATATCAAAAGGATAGATTATTTCAGTGATTCTTTAAGACAGCGACTTTACTGCTGGAAGCTGAAGACAGAATGAAGCCTACTCAATCAACATTCATTTCGCGTTTTGTAGAGGGAAAGGTTTTACTGAAGATTTGTATGGAAGAAAAAACACCACCACAGCAATGAAGCTTTAGAAACAGTTTGATCCAGCTGTTTTTTACAAAAGAGGGATCAGATTCTAGGAGAGGTTTATAAAACAGTGATCACTGCATGAAATGCTTCTGCTCCTTTCTTTTCCATGGCTTCTGCTTAGGAAAAGTCTCTACCAGTAACTGGCACAGCAAATAAAATGATGTATGGATGAGCTTTGACCCTTTGTTCTTCCTAAAATAAGACAGTTTCCCTTTTCAACTATGGCGAATCTGCCGTAGCCAGGACAAAAAGTCTTTTGGGAAACAAGAATACTTTTCAAATATAATTCTTAACTAATGTAAGATACCTTCAGGAGTTTCAACAGAAAACCTGTATCTCCACTACTGTTTGTATCAAAATGAAATTGTCTTAAGAGTCTCCAAAGTAACAGCTAAAACTGTTCTCCACTTTTACCTTGAGCTCTTTGCTTCTTAACAAAAATGCTGGAAATTAAAATTCTTAACTATTTGAAATGTTAGAGAAATTAATTAGCAGAATCATAACCATGGTGGTCCATACGCTGCTCATGGTATGTAAATGACAGGACAAGGCATGGATAAGTGAGTGACAGCTCCAGTGTCAGCAGTGCCCCACATGAAGGCAGGCCCAACTCTCCCCAGAGCCGACACGCAGGTACAGCCAGGTGCTGCTGCTGGAGCAGAGCAGTTGGAAAAGGGTGCAGCTCCTGGAGTTTCTGGCTTGGCACACCAAGACTTGCTGAGAGCCCAGCAAGCTGACCGGCCCAGGAGGCAACGGGATGTGCTTTAAATGGGCAAAGGGCTGGGACTGAAATGTAGGTGGGAAAGAACTGTGTATGGAAGTTGTTCTAGGAGCTGTTCAAAAAAGTATCAGATGTAAAACATAAGGAAAATAGTCTCAGTAAAGGCCTGAGGATGTGTTACAAGCAGAAACATATTTATAGGTGTGAGTCTGGTAAGCAGTTTGGAAGAACCTGTGAATGTAATTGGAAAGCTTATAAATTACTTTGATTTTTTTTTTCCATTGACTTGGTCTAGGATTTTACCTTAAGACCCTACTTACTATCCTATTGCAACCTGAAAAAAAAATTTCTTCACTACCAATATAGAGCAGGCTTTGAAAGTGTTTATAACTTACATAATATTTAAACCATAAAGAAACTTATTACACTGTACAAAGCATCATTGATAATGTAAATGGATTATTGGACACTTGTACACTTGGGAAGGAAATGATAAATTAGTCTACCTGGTACCCCATCTGGGTTCTGTGCAGATTTATTTGGAGCACATACTCTTGATCAGCATGCAATTTGATCCATCTCTTGTCATCTCGTGTGTCTGTTGTCAGAGAAGGAACAGGTACTTCGTTCTGTGGCTGAACTGCATCATCCCAGCTGCCCTTAATGCTCAAACTGACATTTAGAATTGGCAAACGGCACAAGAAATTCCAAGCCTGTAGAAAAAACAGATCCCTATGGATTACAAGATAATCTATCCAATCATTGTCACTCGAACAACAACAATTCAATGTGCAGTTTACATATTTATTCTATATTAATAATATTTTATTGTGTATTAGAATATATGTAATCATACAACTCTCAATCATAAGCATAAAATACCTTTCATTAACCTCTTATGCTACTTTCTTCCTAGCAAATAAAACAAATGTGAAACTCCTCAAGCATGTTACACATGCCTTACTAAGATTACTGACGTCTGAACACAGGAAAAATTCCTTACTGCTCCCGATTAAAGTATTTTTTCCCTATAAGCCACTTAAAAACTAGTATAATTAAGTTTTAAATTAAACTTCCTTAGCATAATCCATAAAGAACAAGTCAGTGCAGTGCTAATTAGCAATAGGCAAACCTCAGAGAGTTCAGAGGATCAGTTCAGATAATTAACCAAAAGTTCAACTGCATATCCAAAGTTATCCTTATTTTTTTTTTTTTTAGGTTTTCTTGCATCAATCTTCATGAACTCTCCTTCTTAGAATTCTCCTGAGGAATTTTAAGTCTCTGCAGTTTCTCTTGAACTGCAACAGGTCCTCAACTTTCCCTCATTCTTGTGCAGAGAACTGTTGCTGGAGGATACAATCTGCATAGCTCAACGTTACACCCTCTTAACCTTAAAAAGGCATCCTGAATATGCAGCCCTAGGTTTCTCTCATTTTGGTCCCTATCAGACAAGGAAAAGCAGCTCTGAGAAGCTGTGACAAAAATTGAAGGGAGCAATGTAGGCTTTCATTTAGTAAAAAAGAAAATCAGTACGTTCCCTCAATGAAATTTGTTAGGAAAAAGAAATGGGATTGACTCTGGAACGGAGGCAGTGATTTGTGGCCTTTCTATGGTTGAAAAAGATAGATGAGGATGGCACTGGAAGAAAAAAACAAAAGACCAAGAATCACTCTCTGCCCCACTGTCTTTCCCTTCCACCCCCAGAACAGAACAGGAATCAGCATATATGAAAAACTAAAGGGTGGGAAGGAGAAGAAGGAAATAAGAATATTGATCTTGGTAAAGAGCCATCAGATGCCAGAATGGGAACTTGTGGGAGTGAAGAGGGTAGGCCATAATCACATGGGCAATAGCATGGAACAGAAATATTTTATCTGGAAAAAAACGACAGCATTTTATTTTTCAAGTATTGGTTTGACCATATTGTGTTTCAACAAAAAGTATTTTCATTTAGATTGTGCTTGATGTGTCCGATTACTTTTTCTGTGCTGGAAGGCCTAGAGGCCTAATGAAAGCTCAGTTTGGTTTTTGCAGACATCATCGCCACGAGTCATACTGACAATAATAGTACATGGAGTCATACTGACAATAATAGTATATGTCAATACATAATTAGGGATACAGCAGCCAGGGTAAGCAGACCTAAGGTCACGCTGCCCTCGGAAAGGTGGTGCTGTCTCTCTCTCCAGCGCTCTCCTCACCAGCTCTCTCTGCCCCTCTCCATCCCCGGTATGTTGGCATTGCCATGCTGGGATTGTGCAGCTAGATGGATCAGCTTGCTAATCATTTTGGTGACAGCATGAACTTAGATCAGCTTAAGGCTGATTGTGGAAACATATTCTCTAATCCTGTGACTCTGAATAAGCATGAGCCTTCAGTGCCACTGAAAGAAGTGGTCCAGCCTCCTCCCCTGCTGGCACAAGCATTCACATAGCCACTTGGCTACAGGCCATTCTGACTGTCAGTGAGAGGGTTGACAGGATTCCTCCCTCCTCCTCCCCTCATCCCCAGATGCTCATTCCCACCTTCTCGCCTGAGGCAGACACAGCGTTTGTGCAGCTGTGCGGTGAGCTGGGTCAGAGGAGGTGAAAACGGCACGGGGAGGGCAGGACTGCCCATTTCGGCTGCAGCACAGGCTTATTTGGATTAAAATGGCTGCATTACCAGAGCCTGGCTGAACTAAATGAGAAAACTGATTTCAGCTACAAACTAATCTCTCTCTCTCTCTCTCTCCCCCCTCTTCTGTGTATTGCATGAACAGCTGTGTCTGTTCAGTGCAGAAGGTGGGGAGGGCCAGCTGTGAGCGCTCAGGAACTGCAGCGTAAAAAGCAGATGAATTGCACCGATGTTCTTAATGGTGTCTTAGCTAGGAAACGAGAGGAAAACTGTAACCCAAACTAAACAGCTAGGACTTTAAGGAAAAATACACCTGTCTTTGTCCCAACTCTGAAGGGAAATGGGGAAAAAAAGGCAGCACTTCGAAGAAGGTGAAAAAAATACCACCGACATTCTTAACTAAGTTGTTGTTGCCAGGATTTTGATACATTTCATACACAAGACTACTAAACCCACCTCCAGCAGATCACACTGGATGACAACTTGAGTAGTAGTAACATCTCAACTGGCAAATGATTTTGCATTGAATATAAAGGTTTTTAAGAAGAAACTTAGGGTAGGAATTCTACAGACCCACTGTATGAGAGTCTCTGCATCTAAGCAGGGTATTTCTGCTGAGTTCAGGAGAGGCACCCTGATATAAACCAACCTGGTTATCACCATTTTGGTTGTACTTTAGATATCATTTACCTTGAAAGCTTTTATGTGTCTCAAAGGACAAGACCTGTTACAAATATGCTAGAACAAAGTTTAATTTCAGCAGAGATCATAATTTATTAACTCCTGTAGTGGTAATACCTGTTACCTTCACCAAAATCTGGTGAAGGTTATGATTTCGGCTGGTTTATACCACACAATTCCAACATAATATATTTGTCAAAGGCTGTCATTTCCTCATGTAGCTTTCATAATACAAAAAAACCCAAAGTAACTCTGAGTAACTTTCTAATTAGATAAGAAAGTAGCTTTAATATGTCATCCTATGTTGGTTATTAACAGCTGTATTTGATGATCTTAAAGGTCTTTTCCAACCTAAAGAATTTTATGATTCCTTGATTTATCAAGTCTTGTGTATTCGAAAATTAAAGGCAAAGTTAGTATTGTTTGATCATTGATACAGTCTGCACAGCAGGTGCCCTTTTTATCATCCATGCAATTTGGGGAAAATGAAGAAATGCTTTTCTCACCAAAGAAAGAAGTCAAGTAGTAGCAGGTGAAAATGAAAAGATTATAGGAACACAGATACTTCCAGAGTAAAAGTAGATAGTACTATAGTAGAGATAATATTTATTTATTTTCAATCTTGAAGCTTCTTTTCTCTCTTTCAAAAATATCAATATCAACTTAATATTTTAAAAGGTGCCTAATGCTTAAGTGACTTAGAAACTGAAAAAGATTTGTTAAAGAAATATGATTCACAATGAATCACTGAAACAAACATACAGCTTTGACCAGAGATTTGGGTTAGTCTAAATAGTTTGAATTTAGGCTGTCAGCTTTTAAAGCTCCTCTGAATTTCAGTGAGGTTTGGAATTATAATACTAAATTCTGTAAAATTAAACTCAGACTCCCATGTAGCTCAGGTATTTTTTGACAATTTTACTGGTTTTTTGCTGTATAAGAACACACAAGCATATATGACCTCCTTTTAAATATGTCAACACATCCAATATATACATGCACATATAGGCTATACACACACATTTATCTACCAAGCCCATAAATTCAAATCACAATGAAATGAAAAATTCTTCACAAACCTTTGGGAACATCATTAGTATTTTTGCCCATAATCTGTCTCCCCAGGACCTAGCCTAATATTCCAAATCCAGGAGCAGCTTCAAGAGCTGCTATTTAAAAATTAATTACCAATCTGCTTAAAAGGCATTTTCTCCTTTGCAAATGTAAAATTTCTTCCTTTTCCCATCTGCCTGAAATTTATGTAAAGCTTAAGCTGTTTTTACCAGTTTCTTGCCAGTAATCTTTAGCTTTAAGATACGGGTTCGATATACTTTGAGTGAGAAGTAAAAGGTTTTTTAGGAGAAGAATGGTTTTGGCAATTTAGTGGCATATTTACCATTTTATTTGACTCTGTTCATGTCTGCCAGAAGGCTAAGCTTAAACTCTGGAGTCTGATATTCTTTTTTTTATAGAAAACATATCATACAGATGCTGAAGAATTTTTCTCTTGGTTGACCCCGTCTATGTGAGAACTTTAAGACTTTACATATGAAGACACTCAACAGGCAGTCTCAATCTGAATTTTAATTTTGTGCAAGGTATTACAATAGTTTTTATTTTATTTTTCTGTAAAAAATACAGTAAGGAATATAACATATTGGTATAAAGGTTTCACATTTGTAATGCCCTGCACAATACAGTCATGGCTTTGCTATACCCAATACAGCCATTCCCAGCTCATGGAAACGAAACTTTCTCCTCACATGACGGCAAGACATTATGTTTTTCCCTCTTATATGCATCTGTATTTACAAACATAGATATATAGAGGCATAGAGTCATTTGCAGTGTGAACGTACACACCACATACACACAAGCTATTTTTGAAGAAACTGCTAAGACATTTCAATACCAGCCAAACATATTTATCTGAGGATTAATCTTCATCTATTGAATCAGACGAGAACACTGCCATGCATACAATTATTTAATTAGCAGCCAAATCCTCTGCCAGTCAGCAGCCGTTCCAGGCATACTGATGGGGCAGTAGATGCAAATCTCACAGTAGTACTGCTTTTTCTCATTACTACTGCAATTAGCACTTAAATTGATGCTTTAAACATACTAATTTCTGGAATAATTCAGGATTTGTATGTTACCTGGGATCGCCTCACTGCAGAGACGACACCAGATTGCTACGCAAATTGAAGCACTTTTGAGCCAAATAACCATCATCATATCAGACAGAGCCAATTTGCATTTGCTTTTAAAGATAACAGAATGGCAATTTATGCAAATAAATTAAGTAAGTTTACTTCTGAGTTCTCCCTGAACTAATTATAACAATGTTCTAATTTTTTATCACATCTAAAAGTTGGACTGAAATCAATGTGTATTATGTTAGAAATCTGTTGTTAAAGGAAGCCTTTTTTTGATGTCAATACATTTTCTTAATTCAAAATTTTGATGTTAATTTGGTTACAAATGCAGTTGTCTGTTATAGACATTTAAGTATTTTTCTTCTTGTTTGCATACCAGTAAAAGGTTTAACTGAAGCTGAACAGTCAAACACAGGATATATTGCTATCCTTTTAAACATTCAAATAAAAAACATTTGAAGCATAGCTTTTAAAGTTTTCATCTTATTTGAAATCAATAGACTTAGCATGTGATGAATGCTATGGAATATAGCTGTCCTTTGCTGCAAATGCCTTGAAAATCAAACTGAAAATAAGACTTTAGCAGCTCAACATTTTGGAATAGTATTTTTTCCCCTCCCTTGTGAAGTATGAAATTTTGATCTCCTTTTTCTGTTTCAAATAGAAAATGAGTGCTGGGTCTTTTACTAAGAGTATTCTCAGAAAAAATGGTGTTTGGCAGACCACTTCAGAAACCAGCTATGATGACATTTGCAATGCATGTATTCCTAGTGCAGAGCTATGAAAAAGTGGAAAACACTCAGCAGATTGAATGACCTAGAGAAACATCTTTAGAGCAGAGAGATGTGGTAATATCAGCCATAAACCAGAGTCTGTTACTGCTTAGCAGGGAATAAGTGAGAATAATATTTAGAAAAACAAGCAGAGAAGAACCTTTGTAAAGCCAGCAGTATTAGAAATTAGAGCAATGAATGTGTTGCACTTTATACAGAACAGCACATGATATTTACTAAAGGGGACAGAATGTTTCTTTTCCCAACTACTTTTCCTTTCCAATCACATTGATAATGATCACAAATAGAAAGTGTTACCTGTGAAATGTGCACTGCTTGCAACTCGCTGTCCACAATGGAAGCAAAAACATTCTCTTTTCCTTCACAGGCAGCCATTAGTTCGGGAAGACACTCGATAGGTCCTTGGTAACCTCCATGCACACTCTTCCTTTGGCCTTGGCTCCACTTCCTGATACAGACAGCAAAACATATGCCCAGGGAGGGAAAGCAAACATTTGTATTCAGTTGTTTTGGTGGTAAAACTCAGTACTGGTTTCTGTTTTTAAAGGGTAGTCATTTACTCTTGGTTAGCATTATCTATGCATCATCTAAGCATCTATAGAGCTTTGCATTACCTATGATGTTAAGATGGATACTAATGTAGTTTTATAATGGATTAAAATAAAGAGATAATTAACATACAGAGTTAGATTTGTTAGGACTTGGAACCCTTCCAGTGGTCTCTTGTTAATTTGCCTGGAATCACGGTTCTCAAAATAATCTGTGGGGGTTAATTAATCAATGAATATTGAAAACAGAAACAGAAAATCCATTTGGCAAAGCATCACTGTGAAAGACAGAGTTCTGCTTCTGATTTGTTAACGAACATTCTCGGGCACAACAATGACATTCAAACAATCAGCAGCAGGAAGTGGAAAGAAATTGGAAACCTGCTAATGCTTAAAAGAATTACATACTGAAAAAGGTAAAGATGCTGGAGCTCTATATTTGGCAAAGTAAGCAGGGATGAGTCATGTATCCATCTACCCTGAACCACCATCTGCACCAGGTTGGTTATGTTCAGAGCAGTCACCAGCCAGCCATGATGTGCTGCAACATCCAGCATTGCCTAAGCAAAGGAGACACATAATAAAAACAAAGGATCACAAATGTAATTGCATACCTGGTTCATACAAGGAAGAGCATGTATTTAATGTTTAACATACAGTGATTTTTAGGCCTTAACATAGGAATTTACTTCAACCTCTATTGATGGCAGTTAGGCGCCTTTGGAATTAACCTTGAAAAAAGATGAATTAAATCCAGTATCATTGTCATCAGTTCTTACTCTTGAAAAGGTAATTCACACAATGGTTTTGGGGGTGAGAACTGAAGGTAGAATATTTTCCTTCCAAATAACTGCTCTTTGACATAACCCAACCCAGAATGAAGGGAATGAATCTCAACACTTACTGTAAAGGAAAAGGTTAAAATTAATGGCAGTACTGGTTTATATTTTGACACGAGAGCTTTCGCAGAATTACATAATTGAACAATTTAAGAACACCACCAATATATTTACATTTGTTCAAAAATTAATACAAATGTCATTTACCAGAAGCAATTATTATTTCCATTTGAACTAACTACTTAAAAAATCCCTGGAATTGGACAGATAAAAGCACTAAAATTTAGCTTAATAGAGTATTTGAGGTTTTGTTTAACATTAACACATAAGTTGAAAGCTTGAAGAAAGCTTACAAAATAGCTTATATTTTACCTAGGGTGAGTAAAAGCAATCAGAAACAAAATGGATTTCACCCTTTGCACTGTAAACAGCTGACTGTCTTGAGAATGAGGGATGTTTGGCTGTCTCTCCTTTGGCATCTCTATCCTGATCCTGAAAAGCTTTCCCAAAGTACACAGAAAATACAAGCAAACAAAAAAACCCTGTCCAGCTATACATCAGACTTCGAAGTGTTAAAAATCATCCTGCCTTCTATCTCTCATGAATTTCCATTCCATTTCTACTTCCCATGTTTTGACAATACAAATAAGAGGTATACTGTTAGTACCATTAGCATAAAGATCTAAAGCTAATTCAGTATGGGTTTTGTACTGCAAATGGCCCTATGGACATGAAAAAAATGGTTCTGCTTGCTTTTTTCTTGACTGGACTTACACTCTGTTTGGTTAGTCTGAAAGTGAGTTTAAGAGTTCTTCCAAGGTTAAAAGAACCAAACATGAATTTTTTGTTTCTATTAATTTTAATAGCAAATGCAGCTATTTGGATATATAGTATACTTTTCACCCTGTCTAGAGTACATTGAAAGAATTACTGTGATTCATGAAAGCATTTTAGCTGGTGAAGAAAATGATGCTATGTTAGTTGTCTTGCTTATTTTGTTCTTCAATAACATTATGATCACAATAAAGTGTGGGTCCTCATATTACAACACTCCAATTCATATTAGAGTAGAAAGTCATATATTTAACAGTAGTTTGCCATTTAGGGAATTCTGTGTTTGATTAAAATACTGGAAAATGGTTTTTTTAAGGAAGCAAGGAACACTGATATATTGAATCTGGTATATTGAACAGTTTCAACACCTTTTTAATTCCCATCCTGGTGTTAGGAGAGTTGTAGTTTGATTTTAGGACTAGGCTTCAGATGTTTCCATGGGTTTTTCTTGTAAACACAAATGATATTGTTTGATACTTACTTAGGCAGCAGATACCTGCACCATTTTAACTTATTTTCCAGCCACTAGTGTAATGAGGAGAAGCTGTCTGTGTAAGTCTTTACATTTAATCAAATGTTTTACAGACAAACAAAAGGCAGCATTTACTTAAGGCAAACTAAACAGTGAAATCTTCTTTAAACAAAGGAGTTGTTTACACACGCAGAGCTATTTCAATTAAATTACACTGATTCTGGAGAAATACTGACTTTAAAGACATAAGTTAGTTTCACTCCTGGCCGAGTCACACAGTTTATTTTAGCAGTTTACAATGCAATTTCAACAGGTTTTTTTTTCCAGACTGGGGTGATAAGATCAGTGACAGAAAAATATTTAAAGTGTTACCCTGTATTACACAAATGTTATCTCATTTCTCGTGAATTGTGGATAAAGTGCCTTTCAGCTAATAAAGATCCAGATTTAATATTTAATTTTTTGTAGGAAAAGTCATAGCACCCTGAAACTCTCTAATGTTCCTAGTGATCCTAGAACCAGTACCTCACAACACAACCTCAATAGTTTCCATTTTCTGTCTTTTCACTTGGCTTGCCAAAGTGATTTCCATGTAGGATTATTTTCATCAAATAGAAAATAAAATTATGTTAGAAATCACATTTGAAAGGAACAGTTTTGTGGCCTGCAGATTTATATGTTGGTTCACATGACATTTACTCACATAAGGACAGAATTGTTCTCAGCATCAGACTGGAGTCAGTCTTTGAAACTCACAAGGCGAGTTGCTCTTTACCTGATTTCACTTTTTAAAGTATATTGAAAACTATCCATACAGTACAGTCTGTGTTTCTGAACAGTCTGTGTTGCTGAGACAGTCTGGTATCTGCCTCCTGTTCTCCACTACCTGATTCCTGTTCTTTTCTGCTATTCTGACAGCCTGAAACATCATGTTCCCCCATATGATACTGCTGTACATATGTGAAGAATAATGGGTGCACAGATATCCTGTATTTTTCATGAGCAACAAGAAGAATAAACTAAGTTGTATTTTAAGTCAGCATGAAGGAGTGGTATTTCATAAAATGCTTCTGAAGACACACACATAACACTGTTTACATTGTTTTCTTTCTTTCTTGTTTTTTTTCCAAATCTATCCCTCTCTCCCCTTTTAAACAGAGGTTTGAAAAGGGGAAAAGAAGACTGAAGATGCAAGAGAAAGATAAATCTAAAACAAGCTACACTCTGAAATTAACTGGAGGATCCTTTCACATAGAAAATCTCCTAGAAATTGATAGAGGCCTACAGACAGATATCCCGTAGGGAGTAAGGAAAGCCTGTGTGTGTGAGGCTCTGTGTTCCACATTGTTACAATGAATCCACATGGCAAATCCTCTTTTCCTCCTTATTTTCTGCTTCTTCACCCATAGAATTTATTCACAGCATCTCTATCTGGATGTGAAATCCAAGACAGTGACATTGTGAAAAAGTCAGAACAATGGTAAAGTTGGCTTGTTTCATCTGCTGCCTTGGAAACCTCCACATGTTTCATTTTCCTCTAAGTGTAAAACACAGAGATGTTTAATACTTAAATGGTTACTGAAATTCCTATAAATACTCAAGGTAACAAATTAAGTCATTCCTATATCTCCAAATGTAAACATAAACAACTAAACAAAGAATATAATATAAAGCACAAAAAATTAAAGTAGTTAATATTTATATTATCTGATGAATAACATACTTAGTCTCTCTAGTTTATGTAGTTGCTACCTGTTTGGTTAGTTGTTATTTTCAAGTACAAACCAGTATAATTTTATAGAAACTTGTGGCTTTTTTAGCTCTTATTTTGCAAAGAAGTTAGTAAATTCTAAATATCTTTGAGCTGGTAAGATTGGAACAGATTAAGAGTATTATTCTAAATTGAGAAATGGCACAAATTGGTTACCTGCCTTTCTAGCCTATGAATTTAAACCAGTACAGGGTAATTTCATCACAGAGAAAAAACTTAAAAGAAGAGGACAGTGAGTGCAAGAAGTGAAACAGGAAACAGTAAGGATGCTTTCACTACAAAAAAGTGTTTCTGTACACATATACACACATTTTTGGTAAACAAACAAATGAAAAAAACAAACAAATGAAAACAAAAAAAAACCCTCTAAGCCCACCACTTTTTAACATAAAGTAGAATAAATGGGGTAAATAGATGGAGTCAAGGGAATTATTGATTGTTATAGTAGAAAATACGTTTACCATCATCTTATTTTGAGCTCCTTCTGTGCTTAGGAGAATAAAAGCAGATGCCTATACTGATATGGGTTTACATGAAAGATTCAGACAATAGCTCCTAAGCCTTCCAAATGTCATATTTGGACAATTACGAAGTAATAGTAGCAATTAGTGACACCTCCTTTACATTTTTTCTATCACTATCAAAAATAGCTTGGCTTGTGCCAATGTGGAAAACAACAACCTACTAACCATGGCAGGGGCAGCACAAAAATGCCGATGCTCAACAACTGATTGATGTAGATGTTCTTGTCAAGTGTGGCAAAAACTTTCACTCTGATGGCATTCAGAATTGAGTGTCAAAATGTTTGGATCAAAATCTTGCTATTGCTGTCATCATTCCAGGAGTGCATTAAGACCAAGGCCTCAGCATCTATGATCAGGTTTTCATCTTCTTATTTTCAAGAGCAGTGTCTGCTTATCCTTAAGTACGGAATGATTTAAACTGATCAAATGGTACCCTTCTGGTCTAACATGAAGCTGAGATTTAACAGTCTGCCTCTTTCTAGCCAAAGTTATTACCGATGCTTGGAATTTAAACGATGGTTTATAATTCCCTAGTTTGAAGGGAAGCAAAGATGGAGGCAGGATGTGGAAGACATGAGTGTGTGGCACACTCACTGATAGCAACACATTGCTTTTCTCTGGTGTTATTAAGCACTCCCTGTATGTGCTCAAAATGACAGATACTAAATTGTTCTGTAATGAACATACCCTCTCCCACACTCACTGCCACACATTTAGGAGATTTTTCAGGCTACCAAAATATCCTGATTGCTAAATTCTTTATTCTAGAGACTTCTTACCAAGTTTTTATAAACACTGGTTTTGGTATTACTTTCACATCCTTCATTTGAAAGTCAGATACTCTGGATCACTCTTGTATGATTGGGTAGGTGGCAGGGGACCAGAATAAAACTAGCAGAATTTCTGATCTAGTCAAATGACTTAAATAGCTTTTTCCTTTAAGATAAGCTATTGAACTGTTAAAAGTGATACAGCTTGCATCTTATTAACAGAGGCTGAATACTGCTTAGAATAATTTCTTCTTTTTGAAGTCACCTGTCACATAACTGTGAATATACTAAGCATTTCAACTTAAATCCTGTAAACATAAATGTTAATATTTCATAGATAATTTATATTGAAGGGAAGTGACAATGAAGCGATAATGATAACTGCTCTGGATACAAAGGCAAGCTCAAGAAATATAAGAAATGCCATTGCAGTTGAGAATTACACCTGTGATAACAGCAGAGTTGAGTACCTACAGTGATGCCATTGGGGTAATGACTTCGTGAATGGGGGCTGAAACATCAGGTGTACTCAGGATGGGTTTCATGGCTCAAATTTATGTACTCTTAAAAGATTAATTTTATTTTAGTATCAGCGCTTCACAGACTATGACACTTTCTTGAGTGCTTTTCTTCATGAATTTGAAATTTAGTCTAGGAATACATTTCAGATACATGTAGGATTTTAAATCCATAGATCTATTAAAATCATTAGAATGGTGGCTACTTACACCTGTTTAAGACTACAGAATTTATGTGACAAATATTTATAGACAATAGACAAAAGGGTATGCATTTTACCTTTCTTCCTAAAAACTATGAATTCAGAATAATAATAATAATTTTTTTTGCACATGCTTCAAATGTAGGAAGCCTCCCAACACATACGATTATATTATGGTCCACATGTGACTTGATATTCTACTAATAAAAGTAAAGTATTTTTTCAGATGTTAAAGCATGCCATGTATTTAAGTTTCATGTTTTTATATAAATCATGACTATGATGCTTCAATTACATATCTCAGAAACAGCAATTGACTTGAAAAGTTGGAATTTATTCCAAGTATTACTGAGAGTTTAAGGTCACTACCTTCGGTATGTTATATATCAGTAAAACAGGTATCTTCAAAACCTTTGAAATTCAGAGGTCTAGTCCAAAATTACTTTTTAGAAATGTTTTAATCTGGGGAGGGGGAGGAGTTCTTTCACATCAATTAAATCACCCTTGTACAGCTGTGTAGTTTCAGCCTACAGAACAACCCCCTTGCACTTTATCAGAGTTATAGTGAATAAGTTGTAATTAATCCTATTCAGAAGGCACTCCTTTTATACTGCCCTCTGTATCCCACTTCACTTTTTTTTTACAAACATATTCAGTCCCCTCTTCCATATGCTCTGCTACCCCCTACGAGAGACTAAGTCTTCATTCTCTCATCATCATAAAGGTCTCACTGATGTATGCAAATTAAAACCTTCCTAGCTGCTTCATAAGATTCCTATCCCTGTATTCATCCTTTAGCCTCCATAGTAACATTATTAGTATTTTCAGAACCAGGGAAAGGACAAACCATTTACTGTCTACATTTAGTGGAGTGCAACCCTTGGGTTCTTACTGACATCTTTTAACAGTATTACAGAAACAAAAGCAGCTACAGAGTGTGATACCAGCAATGTAAACTTGGTAGGGCATAACCCAACGTTCAGAACACATTGAGTCCCAACAGCCAATTTAATTTCAAATTGCTAATTAATAAATTGATATTCTCTACTATACCAGTGAACTGTAAAAAGAATAAAACGTTTTTTGATAAGAATGTCTTTGCAATAAATCCCAATTTCCTAACATAAACAATTTCTTAAAGCCACCAATTGTTTCAAATATTACACGAATCTACCAAAACCATGAAAGATATACAGCATCTTTTTCATAATAAATCTGTCCCCTTTACAGTTTAGAATCAAAGTAGGAATGTAATATTTTGTCAATAATCAAATTTTTTTGAGTGCATTCACAAGAATCCTTTTCAACAGCAACAGTTATTCCCACTAACTTTCCCCTGAACTTTTAGCCCCTTAAGGTTAGCATTCAGGAAGCTCAGCTGCTGTCTAACAAACTTAATTAATCAAAAAGTCATTTCCGAGCTGTAACTATGAGTAAAAGTGCTTCAAGTGTGCTAGCAAGCCTACAAGTTAATCAAAATGCTAATGCAGTACAAATTAAAGTTGTGATTAACATTTCACAGTAGCTGCTTAAGTGAATTGATCACACAAATGGGTTAAGCATTACTCATTTCCTCCAGCCCCAACTGGGAAAGGGTTTGTCATGGGTGGGGGAGGGATTATGCACAAGCAGCACCAAATCATCATTAAACCGTCACCAAGAAGCTTCCATACACCACATCACTGATTATCAAGCAAGCAAAACTCCAACACCACAAAGGCAACCCTCCATTCTCCCACATACATACCTACACAAGCAGGCAGCAATTCCAGCCCAACAAGTCCAGGTACTTTCCCTACAAAATGACCCATTGCTGCTCAATATTTGTAAGTGAGCATTGCCACACAGTACAAGCGCTACAAGATTTTTTGATTATTCTATTATTTCCACATTCCTAATGTGGAATAATAGCCATACAGCCATGAAAGCAGCCAGTATTTAAGTAAAATTGCAAACATTGTGCTGTCACTGGAATATTACTGCATACACAAAGAATACGTGTAGTAGCTCAAGAGATGTGGCCTCTGCTCTTCACTTGTTTCCGAGTAATCCTCTGCATTCTCTAGTTAATTTGATTCTCTTCCCTTCGTTCAGTAAAGCTGCCCATTTATTTATAGTTGCCAATGCAACCATTACACAAAAGCTCTTTCTCTGGACACTGCTGGACAAAGCTTGCATACACAACTGTAAAACAGGCCTTTCCTGTATCTCCCACCACCTGTCAGCAAACACTTGGCACACCTGTACTACCAACATGCAATATATGAGCTCCAACCCCTCTTAGGATGTCTAAGAACTTCTCCACTTCCTCATAAGCAGCAAAACAAAAGACCCAAGGGACACGGTTCTCCAAATCAATAGTTTTAGTGGCTGTTATGAACTGAGGAGGTTTGGGGAGGATGAGAAGTGCAGAGCTGAAGGACATTCTCTTTCTTTGAGTCCCAAAATGGCAACACAGGCTCCTTTGCCTTTGCATGGCCTGAAGTACCTTTTGTGTGCTACTGCTCCTTCTGAGGAGCCACCACCACCCACCCAGCACAGTCTGCAGTTTAGTACAGTAAGTATTTCATACATAAGCTAGCTCTGAGCTGAATTGGGCAGCATATTTGTGCAATATTTGACAACTCTGAACATGTACCACAAAGATATTGCTCATAAGACCTCTAGCAAAAATGCAATTTAAATGACCAGAAGCAACTTATTTACTTTAACTGTTTTAGAATGGGTAAAGCAGTATTATACACATCACCATCTAGCTAAGGAAACACAGTGCTTAACCCAAAGAGTATTTTTATTTCCTATCAAAATTAGATTCTCCAGAGGAGTAAAATGATGGGGAAAGACAGGGCATCAGTGACAGCATTACAAGGTCCTTGTTACAGGGATGTGCATGTTTCCTGTGCAGATGAGTCTTTCTTCTGCAGTTTGGAATCTGTTTTCATGTCCATCTTATCTCAGTGCCCAGCTACCCTACTGAGATGTGTTTAACACATCCATAGGTAAACACTTCTCAAAGGTTAGGGCTGAGCTCCACGGCAGTTCTACTCCTGGCAATTTTAAAATATTTTATCAACGATTATACTACAAGTGGAGGCTTGTGGCCAATCCCAATGCAAAGCCAGCAACTGTCACATTATTTCTGAGAAGAGACTGCCCTGCTGAATCTGAGAGTGACAGTATCACTGCCTCAATTATCCATTTCAATTAATGCAAATATAGGCAATAGTCCTAGAACAGCAGAGTAAGAACTGATCGCTGAATACACAGTCGCAAAATATAAGGCTTGACAAAGGAAGTAAGAAAAGATATTAGATTTAGTTTCATGTATTCTTAAATAAGATAGGAAAAAAGGTGGAGCATTGTCTTTGCAATAATAATTATATTTTATAAAAATATTTAAAATAATTTCATTAAAATTTTTATTATTTAATGTTCATTCTCCTGCAAGAAATGGAGAAATGTTTGATTTTGAGCTGCTACTGGAATGTTCAGCACCATCTTAATAACCCCTCTAGCTCTTCTCAGTAAAAATAACATAGAGTGCTAGGCTTGAAGACAATATATTGTCTATTGTAACTGTACTAAAGGTACCTGAGGCAAATAAAAATTAAATGAGTTGGCCAAGGTCACATAGGAAGTTGTGGCAGTTTTTTTGAGCCATGGGAACCTTTTGTGCTTTATCTATGAGAGCCTGTCACTGATAACAAACTAGATTTTAACTTGAGGTTTTCAGTGTAGAGCAGGGGTGTTCCTTCAGCCTAGTCAACGCCTCAGTGGCCATTCATTACAGAGATGGGAGTGGGAGCAGATAGGCATTCACATTCCAGAAGGTTATATATTGCTATTCCCCATATTTCTGCAGTAAAAGGAAAAGATTTTGCATTTCATCCTGAGTATATAAATACTAAATTTTCTTGCTATAATGAATTCCCTCTATATCTAACAAATGCTAACCATACGAAAACTGTAGCAGAATATATTTCTTCCTTTTTTTAATGCTAAAAATTACATTCCCCTATTAAGCCAGCACTGTAACTCCTCAAATTCTGTTAAATGCTAATGACTTCAATGTTTCATCGTAAGTATAAACAAGAGAATTCTAATGTAGAGCCAAAACTTTTAAGACATCTCAGGAAAAATTAATTTAAGAGCTGTTGCATAATTTTTTCATTAAAGGATAGTGGAATCTTACCTGGAATCCAGCAGCTACATTTACCTATTTACCTACCTGCTGTTAACATGGTTTTCTGTCTGACCAGTAACAATACTCAGCCCAAAGTCACTAGCGTGGAAAAAGCCCAGAAGACGTTGGAGGAATGGAAGGGAGAATGAAATGTGGGATAGGAAAGGAGCCATGGGAGGGAAGGCTGATTCAGGTGAAAGACACCACAGAAGACTGGAGAAGTTTAATAGTCTGTGATGGAAAGAGGCTTGCTTACATATAATGGCTAGAGATGGCAAATCTGCACTGCGGGGGACCTGGGATAAAGGCCTGCTGTACAACCACCTATAAAAGCTCTTTGAAAGATCTTTCTTGTAACAGAAAAACAGTGCTGATATGGTAAGTCTGTTATCCATGTACCCACCAGCAAAAATAACTGTTTATGTACAGGTCACAACTTGAAGCTTAGCTATACAACCTCAACACTAAAATAATTCATAAGTAAAAGACCAAAAATTCAACGTAACTCAAGAACTGATTCTCGCCTCGCTGCTGTATTTAACGTTTGGTGAGGCACAAGCGTGTGTTCACACACACAGAGAACAACACCCACCGAATCTGTTCATCAATGGATGCTTCCATGCTTCAGTTCCTTTTCTCACAACTAACATCTTTTTTTCTACCTCTGCTGACCCAGAGTTCATCAGCAGGTCAGTGCTAAGGAAAAAGGTAACAACCAGTATTGAAAGTGTAACCCTGTCTATTGCTTAGATTCTGGGAACTTTAACCTCCGTTTGGAAAGCGTGACTAATAAGATGGAACCAATAATCTCCCGAGAGATGTAAACCATGTGCCAACTTTAAAATACAAAAATGCTTGCATTTTTTTGTTTGTTTTTTTTTTTTTTTTTCAAAAAAGTTTTTTTTTAAAGATGACTGTGTTTATAACATCATGTAGTAGTTAACCAAAGGTTGGAGTGCCAAGGCATAGTATGGAATGGCATTTTCCTGAACTCTACTTTAGTTTAAAGGAACTGTTGAATGTTTTGGAGTTTTTTCTTCTAAGTGATTATTGTTTCTGAAATACCTATGATGCAGTAGCAGGACTAAGAAAATACATTTCTTCGCAAAACAGAACAAATACTCAGCAAAATATTTACTGAAAACAGGATTTAATTTACATTTTCCCCAAATATGTAATTACCCCCCTAATGCTTACGCCACAAACATCTAAATGAACTTTAAGCATGTGATTTCTTTGAAACAAAGGTGAATTTTCTCACCTGAGCAAGTGATGATTTTCTCTCTTAATAACTGAATATATAGAATAGCTGTTTCTACACTTTCAGCACCATGATTTCATTGATTCGAAATATTTGAAATAGACTAGCATCCAAGCACTGCTGGTTGCCAAGAGTAGGACTGTGTAGCAGTAATATCTGTGGTGTTATTTGCTTCTTACGTTCCCTAATTTCAGTTTTGCTTCACTTGATATTAGTATTTTAAGCTTGTTTTTATTAGTGTAAGGTTGAGCCTTATCCAAATTGCTGGACACTGAATTGCCCACAGTATTTTCTCTGTCTAGAGCACTGATTAATAATTTCTCACAGAGCAGTTTTACAAACTGCCAGGCTTGACACAATGATGTTTGCAGTTACCATACTGCCAACAGGCTTCAAACAAGAGCAAAGCTTCTGTCTGATAGTTGACAAATAGGTCACTGAGGATATTAAAATTTGAGCAAACAAAAACTGCAGGGATAAAGAAGTACTGGCTCTATTTTAGAGATATTGAACTCAGAAACATAAAAAGAGTAGCTTGTTGAAGGCTGCCTGGTCTTCAAGAACCTGTGAATGAGTCCTCGTGCGGTTCTGCTAAAGAGAATAATTCTTCCCAGGAGAATCAGGGGGTCAGTTGTTTCCTGTGACAGCTAGAGCTCACCTTTCCTGCTGTAACTGTAACTGAGCTCTTCAGATATGGAAGCACTCTATCCTGAACTCCAATTGCTGCTTTAAAATTCTTTTGAGGTGGCAGCTGTGCATGTGATTGCTTGTTACCAGTACTCTCCATGGTCGGTTCAGTTTCTGTGGGCTGCAACTGCAGTACAACTGTAAAAACCCACAAGTCTCCAGACTGAGTTTAAAATTTGTGTTTAAAAACGTGCTCTATGACTCTGTAATAATTGGGACGTAGAAGACGTATCTTTACACTAGCTAGAGAAGCTTAGAGAAAACTCCTGCATCTCATCCTGAATCACATTTCAAAACACATTATATTTGTGCTTGGGAGTGACTACAGTGCTTTTGAGTGCTAGAAATGTAGACGTACCCTGGGGAGTCAGGCTCTTGGGGGTCAGCAAAACAACCTGCAGGGACCACAGCCATGCCAGAACGACTCTCATACAACATTCCCAAGACAGAAGGCTGTTGCATACAAAGCAGAGGTGACTCTATGACAATAGATGCCTCCAGTCAGAGCACCACTGTCTTTAAGTTTGCTTACTTCCAGTTCTGTAAAGTGGGAACCATTATGGACATCTAATTCCTCCCTAAAAAAGGTTTTATAATATCATATGGTACCAGTTCTCCACAAGATTGCAAGAAATCTTCAGATTCTTCTATATTCAAAATATGACAACACTCTAACAACAAACAGCAAACCAACAAGAGTTGTATACTGAAATGCATTATGATACCTGGCATATTCTGATTGCTTGGTCCAGCACCGTCTTTGTATCAGTTGCATAATCTGGACAAGGCAGCATGGCATGACTGAAGTGGGCTTGCAGCAAGAGGTGTGTTTTTGTGTGTGAACTGTCAAATGAATGCGGATTGACTTCAATTGGAAGGTGTTTGGCCAGTTCACTGTTCATCTGATCTTCATTGTGTCTCACAGGCAGATCTGTGTACTCGTCAGCATTCTTTAAAAAACAAAAAAAGAATTATTAATCACTGTAATTAACTTCAGAATAACTATTACTGCTTGCTGAGGCATTAAAAGTATACGCATTTAATTTACGATAGTTAGATTTCATTGCAAAAATAGCAGCATTTAAATGTTTAGAAAGTGTACTTATTTATCAAAATCACACATGGGAAAACAATAACTAATATAATATTCTCAAATATTGACACACTTACAGGTTTTAAACCTTTTTTTCTTCCACATAGCTGATTTTAACATTACAGAAGAGGAAAATAAAAGCAGTAAAATAAATATATTCATTGGATGGATTCAGTAGTAGAAGATGACCTTCAGATATCCTACCTCATTGCCTCACAAAAACATGGTAAGGTTAGCTGTAAAGAAGTCAATAACTCATATTTTCAATTTTCAGATTTTATGTTTTTCTCTTGGTATTCAAAACCGAGTAGGTTTGAAATAGCTGTGATAAGGTTATTTTCAAATATTTTTTCAATATTTTGAGCAGTCAGTGTCTAAGCAACAGATGATGAGTGATCAAAACAAAGCACAAAATTTTAAGTAGGTGCCAAAAACATTCTCTGTGCTTCAGAGTGGGACTAATGCTATTCATGCCAAAATGAAAGCTGTGTAAGAACTTTCTCACTGTTGCCAAAAGAAGCTGCCCACCAACATGTAATCTAAATGTAGTTATAAGCAGCAACATCCTAGGGGCAAAGAGGAGCAAGTACAACTGTTTTGGTATCCCAGGCAGAGACTGTCAATTCTCCTGCTCGGAAAATCCACTGTCGTTGAAAAAAAGTTCAACAGAAACATCCTAAGAACTATAAGTTAGGCTAAAGAGTCAGTTTTGTGACTTAATTGGCAATTTTTTCCACCACAAAATCCTCTTGTGCATGTACGTGTCTACATATTGTTTGGAATGAGTTTCTAAAGTATAAAACTTGCAAGTAAGGTAAGAGTTTTATAATATGTGATAGCTTTTCCATCTGTAATTTAAGAGAATGTATTTCTTTTGTCATAAAATAAAAAGTCATTTGGGGAGCCTGAAGGGCAATGTCTTTGAACCTACAGGCTTAGAAGAGACCATTAAATTAAAGTGTTCAGGGTTTTATATTCCTCTTAAACTACAGATTCAATATTTTGCATTTGAGTCTTCAATCTCGTCAGACTTCCTGCAAATCCATATTAATGAAATATTCACAACAGTAACCAGTGAAGAGTGAGGTAAAGAAAAATGGCAATTTTACAACACCTAATTGAACTACCTAATTGACTTACAAAGAACCATATCCTCTCATTAATATCCTAAGACATAGAACCTTTTCTGACAACTCCTAAAAGCAGTTACATAGCTGGTTTTCACCTCCTTGAAAACTGACAGTGCAAAATTTTCTGTTTTCTTTAATGGTGCAAGGAAACTATGTCTAAACTGTGATATCAATGTAAAAGGAATCGCAACCATTAGACAATTTAAGGTTTGGAAAGAAAATCAGAATGTCATTAATTTATTTCATATCTCGACTGCAGATTAGAAGTGAAGACTGAATAAAGACAACTGCTGCTTAATCCTGGATGTCTCTGCTAGATCTCTTGTGAAAACTGTGGTCATTTATTCTCTGAACCTAAGGTCACAATCTTTTTAAGCCCTATAGAAGGCTGCATGTTTGCTTCACTCTTTTTATTTAACTGGCTTCTCCTTCAAAGATATTTTAAAGAATATTTACCAAGGAGATTTTTTACTTAGTTTTGTTTTGCAGTTTAAAGTAGCAGAAAGAAGGAGGATCAGCCAAGTCAGTCCAGACCAATTGGTACCCCTGAAAATGTGTTTTCCCTAATTCTTCCCCAGCACATGTTTTATTTACATCCAAAACACTCCTCTTATTTTAAACAACTTGCCTACTTAATTTCCTGTTTGTGATCATTGACTGTAAGTAAGTGAGGTTCATTTTCTTATCTGCATCATGTAGGTAATTAAAGGAAATTGAGAATGGGTAGTGAAGCTTTTATACAACTGAGAATGAAGCTGAATGGAGGGCACCGAGGTCAGCAGAGTCCATTATATTTTTACGTGAGAGGCCGGTATGTCTGCCCTGTCCTTGTTTGCTTAGTGTAGGCTGGACAGACTACTAACTGCAAATCTGTTTCTCTGATTTGCCCAGCTGTCCTTGAATAAAGACATCTTCCATTGCAAAATGTTAAATGACAGTGATTGACAACTTTGTGATGAACTCTGCTTGTAACCCCCTGCTACTGTTTTCAGGTTGCATAAGAAAAGACAGAATAAAGAAACATCCTTTGTAATCACCTCAAATGGGCCCTGCTGTTCACTCAATATTTTTTCATTTTAGTTTTCCTTTTCATTGCAAATCTCAATCTGTTCTGCAAAGGCTGCAGCTTCAACTATTCCACACAATACATAATATATATTGTTTTAGTACATCATATCTGAACACTGTTCTTACTTCCATGGGTGAGGAAACAGATCAAATTACATATCAATCATTAATCTTCATTCTAAAGTCAGGAAACTTAATGCAAGCTTCATAGTTAAACCACAAAGCACTGCTGTGCATTTTTCACTTTCCCTTTTTCTTCTCTTAAATCAGAGCTGTTGCAGCCCATGTGCAAATAATAAGTTTACAAGCACCTACACAGTTAAGCGCAACTTGGAGTATACCAGGAATTTTAGCTACAGGTTCTGCAACTGTGCATTTGGTAGTCATGTCACATCTCTCTCTCCCATATTTCTGTGATGGACTTTTCCAATAATGTCTTCTTTTGGGCATTAGAGACTGCTGCATCATTTCAAGGGTGTAGGAGTCACCTCAGACTTACATTTCAACCTGCATGTGATACAGGGTGGTCATACAGGAGACAGTAACTTGCACTGCCAGTGAGAAATGTCACACACAGACCTGCATAAACTTGACAGTTACATTTTACAAGGCCAAAGGGCTATTCTGGTAATTGAATTCTGTTTCCTGCGTAACAGCGGCCACAGAATCATCTTAAAGTCCTGTCTGCAACATCATGCTCCAAATATGCAGCTTACCATCACCCTTTATTTGAACTGTTAGAATAGTCCTAAAAGGAAACAACTCATCCTATTTTAAAATATATCTTTTGCAGTTTTGTGGTACAATCAGGCATTTGAGGAGTCAGAACAAACTAAAATTTAAATAAGGTATCCAGCATGGTGAGTACTGTGCTCCACAGTCTGTAGGGTTTAAACCCCCCCCAGATTTTCTTTCTACCCACAAAAGGGAGTAAGTTTGGCTAAAATTACTGATTTATAGTGAGAGCTGAACTATAGACTAATACCACTTGTAGATCTTCTAAAATGCTTAAAATCTCAAGCAAATACAACTTGCCACCTTGCCTGCAGGAGAGAAGAGGATACTTGTGGACCACAGACAAATGGAATCAAGGTGAACTACTAAAGTAAACTTCAGTATTAAGTTAAGTTCAGTCATGGGAACAGTAAAACTTATAAAGTTAATGAGTTCTAGACTTTAAAGAGCAGTTGATTAATTTGTAACAATGAGGGTCTAAACCAAACCAAAAATAGTTTCTGACATTCCAGAGTTGAACCAGTAGTCTTTTCTTTAGCAATGTTATTGAAACTGCCTTAGAATTGACAGACTGTCTCTATATTCCTTTCCTTCATATAGACACTGTGAACCCAACCACACCATATTTTCAACTTTAATAAACTTGCAATGTATTTTGCTCTCTTTCAAGTTTCTGATGTAGAAAGAAACAAGGGAAAAATAATTCTTAGAACATTTGCTATAAAAATACACAGTTGTTAAGGTAAAGTACAAAAAAATCTTGCAGCAGACTAAAATAAATAAATAAATAAATAAATCAATAAGTACTAAAATTAAATACCAACATAACAAAAAAGGAGAAAAGTAGAGGATCATTTTTAGCTACTATGGTAATTCCATTCTCTTTACCTGAAACTTGATTTAAATTACATAAACTTCTCTAACAGTCTAAGTACATACTGAGGGACTGCAAAAATCATACATTTGTGAATAGAATGAAAAATAAAAAATAAGCTGCAATAAATAAATGTGGGTGGTTTTTTACAGCTGTTCTGCAATTAACAATGATAATGCATTATGCATTTTAGTTCTCTGCTACCAGAAATACAATGGTATGTCAATATCTAACTTATTTTTCTAAGTGAAAACAGCATTTTTTGGTCTTTGGAAAACTGGATAGGCTGAATATAAGCTCAACAATAATATTATTACATAATTGGCTTTTATCTTTTGCTCCATCATACAAAGTGATACAGAGTATTCTAGTGCAGCATCCAGACCTGCCACATTGTACTACATTATGTAGGAAGCAGTTAGAATACAAAATTTTAAGCAACCTGTACTTGCCCTCATTTAGGTGATACCTACTTACCCCTAATATAGGATAAAGAAAAGAAGCATGGTCAAAGTAGATAAATAACAAGGACCGATAGCTTGAGAGTAGCTAGGTAACATCTGTCTTACAACAGATTCACAAATTCTAAATTTTTCTTTGAGGATAATTGAGCTTCTGTACTTAAAACCATTTGGAATTATTTCCATTTTTTATATATATACATATATATCTCCACTCATGTGCTGACAGAAATCTCATTTGATACTGTTACCTGTATCAAAAGGAAAATTTAAAAAATTGTTTAACTAAAGTTCCCAAGCTGATCTTCCTTTGCCCATGATCTTCTCAAGAGCAAAAGAACATATTATGTGACAATGAACATCACAAGTATATACTATGAAAATTATTTAAATTAACCAATGTATCTTAAGTATATGTTATTTTCATGTTTTCGAGTGTGAGTTTGATTTATAAGGAAAGACATTACATTTACACAGATGTATACTGACAGGCAGCTAGAAGATAATCAAGCTTACATCTATATTCAGAAAACTAATAAAGGTGAGGAAACGTGCTTTAAAAAAGAGGGAAAAAACCTATAAAAGCCCTAACTCACACCAAAAGGTAAAGTAGATTGACAATTGAGAAGTACTTGCTCTCAAAAGTTTACCTTTGTTAGTGATTCCATTAAAAACTCCTATTTTAAGGAATTTATTGGTAGCCTATAAATGTATGCATTTTGGTCTCAGTTTTATGAGACATAATTTAAACTTCCAAACGTTCGGGTGTTTTTTTACTCTTAGATATTAAAGGTCTATGACAATGTCCCAGTTAAAAGACACTTACAAACACGTTACTAGTTATAAGTTTTAAGAACAACCATAACACATGTTTTCAAAATTCATATTTCAGACTAAAAGGGGAAAAAAATTCATTTCTACCAGCTCACTCTGGTTTTCTTATGTAAAAATAGACTTTTAAGACAAACTTTGCAGAAGAAGTGCTCCAGATTTTCAGGGCAGCCTGGCAGGCTCTGCTAAACCACAGGGCAGGCTGAGGTTTTGTAGAGATCCTAAAAAATGGCTAACATGGTTCAAAAGAAGACAACAACTCTTTTCAGGCAAGATTAAAATATATTTGCTACATGATACTGCCATTCATCACAGACACCATGTTTACAAATAAGCTCCCTGTCTTCATATACTGCTTAACATCTCCCCATCAACTGCACGGGTATGAGGCACTGCCATCAAACAGCACCCAGTGTATCAGAGCCAACCCTGCAGAGCAGTTCCGTCCCCTCTGGGCCTTCCCAGGCCTTCCTTTCCAGGGTTGGTGGCTGTCAGGGAGGAAAGGCAGGAAGCAAAGCCCTGTGCCTGCCCTGAGCCACAGGGCGCAGAGGAGTCAGGGCCACAGCCTCGAGGCAGCAGCTGTCTCTGGCTGTGGAAAAGGGGGTCCCTCTCTGGGACTGGGGACCCTCTCTGCCCTAACCCTCTACTCCAGCTTAGGTTATGGGAAAATGATCTGGTCACTTTTTTAACACCCCATCAGACCACTCTTCTACTTCTGTAAAAATGACAGGAGGGGAACAGAAGAATATGGTAGAGAGCATTGTCAAAGGAAAAAGACCTGCTCAGTATCTTCTAAACCAAAAAGGAAATTTTTAATATATTATATAATTAGTATTTAATTCACTCCCAGAGATAACATATATATATATATATATAAAAAAATATGAATTCAAAGTGTAACATTAACCCAATTAACTGGGTAAGGGCAAAACAGAGAGGCTGGGTTACCCTGAGCTCTGTCTCTAGACTTAAGACTCACTAGAGCAAACACTGGAAATTTCCAGTTGGACACGAGAAGTTGAAGAGAGAAAGTTGTAAAACCCATCAACATGCAATTATGCAAATCCATTATGTTTTAAACATTAATTTGTAACTATCTTTCAGGATTTAAAATGGGCCCATTTCCTCCATGGGACCTACAAACATAGTTTATAAGTTACAAGCTGAAAGTTTTTACAATTCTTAAAAAGTTCTCATTTTAGTGATCAGAGAAATTAATTATTAATTAATATATGAATATGTTAATATGTCAATATATTAATTGTATTCTCAGACTTTTAACTTTAAGTAGACAAGTGTTTGATTTTTGCTTTTAAATAGTTGCATATGATAAACACGACAAATTTTACAATTACAGACATCATAAAAAGTACAACCTAGGGCAATGAAACAGTTGAGCGATCACTTAAAAACACCCTAAAGGGTTTAGATTTCACAAGTTCACCTCTCACTTAAAACATCCAAACTACAAACTACTGATGACATTCCTGATGACCAGAGGTCAGGAGTCTGAAAGACCTTTGCCACTCTGCACAGAGCAATAGGAGGTCAGCAATATTAGCTACCAGTAGCAGAGAGTGACCAGGCAGATCTGGGAACTTCTAAACTACAAAGCTAAATTACAGACCTCTGCCTCAGCATGGAGTTGATAAAAGAATATGCAAGCATGCTAGCATACAGGAGAGGAAGGATTATTATAAAGTAACAGCGATTTGACATGGGAAAGAAGTTCTTAGGAGTTCTATACTAACTTGAAAGTTGACTTTCCTTTTTTTTTTTTTTTTTGGTCTAGTTTCCTGAGCATATNTCATATAGACACTGTGAACCCAACCACACCATATTTTCAACTTTAATAAACTTGCAATGTATTTTGCTCTCTTTCAAGTTTCTGATGTAGAAAGAAACAAGGGAAAAATAATTCTTAGAACATTTGCTATAAAAATACACAGTTGTTAAGGTAAAGTACAAAAAAATCTTGCAGCAGACTAAAATAAATAAATAAATAAATAAATCAATAAGTACTAAAATTAAATACCAACATAACAAAAAAGGAGAAAAGTAGAGGATCATTTTTAGCTACTATGGTAATTCCATTCTCTTTACCTGAAACTTGATTTAAATTACATAAACTTCTCTAACAGTCTAAGTACATACTGAGGGACTGCAAAAATCATACATTTGTGAATAGAATGAAAAATAAAAAATAAGCTGCAATAAATAAATGTGGGTGGTTTTTTACAGCTGTTCTGCAATTAACAATGATAATGCATTATGCATTTTAGTTCTCTGCTACCAGAAATACAATGGTATGTCAATATCTAACTTATTTTTCTAAGTGAAAACAGCATTTTTTGGTCTTTGGAAAACTGGATAGGCTGAATATAAGCTCAACAATAATATTATTACATAATTGGCTTTTATCTTTTGCTCCATCATACAAAGTGATACAGAGTATTCTAGTGCAGCATCCAGACCTGCCACATTGTACTACATTATGTAGGAAGCAGTTAGAATACAAAATTTTAAGCAACCTGTACTTGCCCTCATTTAGGTGATACCTACTTACCCCTAATATAGGATAAAGAAAAGAAGCATGGTCAAAGTAGATAAATAACAAGGACCGATAGCTTGAGAGTAGCTAGGTAACATCTGTCTTACAACAGATTCACAAATTCTAAATTTTTCTTTGAGGATAATTGAGCTTCTGTACTTAAAACCATTTGGAATTATTTCCATTTTTTATATATATACATATATATCTCCACTCATGTGCTGACAGAAATCTCATTTGATACTGTTACCTGTATCAAAAGGAAAATTTAAAAAATTGTTTAACTAAAGTTCCCAAGCTGATCTTCCTTTGCCCATGATCTTCTCAAGAGCAAAAGAACATATTATGTGACAATGAACATCACAAGTATATACTATGAAAATTATTTAAATTAACCAATGTATCTTAAGTATATGTTATTTTCATGTTTTCGAGTGTGAGTTTGATTTATAAGGAAAGACATTACATTTACACAGATGTATACTGACAGGCAGCTAGAAGATAATCAAGCTTACATCTATATTCAGAAAACTAATAAAGGTGAGGAAACGTGCTTTAAAAAAGAGGGAAAAAACCTATAAAAGCCCTAACTCACACCAAAAGGTAAAGTAGATTGACAATTGAGAAGTACTTGCTCTCAAAAGTTTACCTTTGTTAGTGATTCCATTAAAAACTCCTATTTTAAGGAATTTATTGGTAGCCTATAAATGTATGCATTTTGGTCTCAGTTTTATGAGACATAATTTAAACTTCCAAACGTTCGGGTGTTTTTTTACTCTTAGATATTAAAGGTCTATGACAATGTCCCAGTTAAAAGACACTTACAAACACGTTACTAGTTATAAGTTTTAAGAACAACCATAACACATGTTTTCAAAATTCATATTTCAGACTAAAAGGGGAAAAAAATTCATTTCTACCAGCTCACTCTGGTTTTCTTATGTAAAAATAGACTTTTAAGACAAACTTTGCAGAAGAAGTGCTCCAGATTTTCAGGGCAGCCTGGCAGGCTCTGCTAAACCACAGGGCAGGCTGAGGTTTTGTAGAGATCCTAAAAAATGGCTAACATGGTTCAAAAGAAGACAACAACTCTTTTCAGGCAAGATTAAAATATATTTGCTACATGATACTGCCATTCATCACAGACACCATGTTTACAAATAAGCTCCCTGTCTTCATATACTGCTTAACATCTCCCCATCAACTGCACGGGTATGAGGCACTGCCATCAAACAGCACCCAGCGTATCAGAGCCAACCCTGCAGAGCAGTTCCGTCCCCTCTGGGCCTTCCCAGGCCTTCCTTTCCAGGGTTGGTGGCTGTCAGGGAGGAAAGGCAGGAAGCAAAGCCCTGTGCCTGCCCTGAGCCACAGGGCGCAGAGGAGTCAGGGCCACAGCCTCGAGGCAGCAGCTGTCTCTGGCTGTGGAAAAGGGGGTCCCTCTCTGGGACTGGGGACCCTCTCTGCCCTAACCCTCTACTCCAGCTTAGGTTATGGGAAAATGATCTGGTCACTTTTTTAACACCCCATCAGACCACTCTTCTACTTCTGTAAAAATGACAGGAGGGGAACAGAAGAATATGGTAGAGAGCATTGTCAAAGGAAAAAGACCTGCTCAGTATCTTCTAAACCAAAAAGGAAATTTTTAATATATTATATAATTAGTATTTAATTCACTCCCAGAGATAACATATATATATATATATATAAAAAAATATGAATTCAAAGTGTAACATTAACCCAATTAACTGGGTAAGGGCAAAACAGAGAGGCTGGGTTACCCTGAGCTCTGTCTCTAGACTTAAGACTCACTAGAGCAAACACTGGAAATTTCCAGTTGGACACGAGAAGTTGAAGAGAGAAAGTTGTAAAACCCATCAACATGCAATTATGCAAATCCATTATGTTTTAAACATTAATTTGTAACTATCTTTCAGGATTTAAAATGGGCCCATTTCCTCCATGGGACCTACAAACATAGTTTATAAGTTACAAGCTGAAAGTTTTTACAATTCTTAAAAAGTTCTCATTTTAGTGATCAGAGAAATTAATTATTAATTAATATATGAATATGTTAATATGTCAATATATTAATTGTATTCTCAGACTTTTAACTTTAAGTAGACAAGTGTTTGATTTTTGCTTTTAAATAGTTGCATATGATAAACACGACAAATTTTACAATTACAGACATCATAAAAAGTACAACCTAGGGCAATGAAACAGTTGAGCGATCACTTAAAAACACCCTAAAGGGTTTAGATTTCACAAGTTCACCTCTCACTTAAAACATCCAAACTACAAACTACTGATGACATTCCTGATGACCAGAGGTCAGGAGTCTGAAAGACCTTTGCCACTCTGCACAGAGCAATAGGAGGTCAGCAATATTAGCTACCAGTAGCAGAGAGTGACCAGGCAGATCTGGGAANCCTAGAATAAGATATTTTGACCACAGCAAATAAATACAAATGGAATGGTACAAATTCCATTTATAAAGTGAATTTTCACAATGTAAGAGAATTACTACATTTTATTGCTGTAAATGGTATATTAGAGTTTTTGCCTCTCCAAAATGCCTGACTTTTCTGATTAGTTCTCATGAGAATGCTTTGAACCTGCACATTCTGAATGTGTTATCATGGCTCCGTTTTCTTAATCTTAAAACCTAGATGGGGCAGTGACCCACAGTTTGCTTTCCCTGCAATCTCAAGTCATATTCTAGAATAAAGATTTAAAACTGACTGGTTTTGGCTGTACTGAAACTAATAGTATTGCACTACTACAGAAAAGCTTTTCAGTGCATGAACTCGGTAATCTGCTAACACGAAACTGGGAAAATCTCTCTGAGCGTACATTCAAAAGTCTCATTGTCATGAGAATTCTACTTCAGGTCCATTTGGATGTCTGCACTTTGAAATTGTGCTTGGCTGAATCAGCTGGCCCAACTACTGACTGAGATGATGATAGCAATAAAAACTGTAATAGCAAATCCTGGCACACAGCTTTCCCCGGGAAAGCGATCAGTCATTTTCCATCTTTGGCTTTGATCCTCCATTGGGATCTTTCAGTGCAGAGCCCAGACCCAGAGAAGAAGTTAACAGATCTCTGCATTAAGTTAATGCTACTCTGCATGGAGACAGGAGTAAGCTCTACTAATTCTTTATGTGAGATGGGGCCTGTACGTACTGTATATGTTAATGGTAAGCTGAAAAAGCTCTGTATGCTGAAAACCAGATTTCAAATCTGCTGACCTGTGGCAGGTCCCCTAGTGGGGAGCCACAAATGCACACTGCTGCATTTTTGTACTGGATTAAATTCCGGATCTAGACTACTATGTGACCAGAGACAAAAGGGAATAAAAAGTTCACAGGCGTGAGTACCTGTCATCATGTGGTGAAATGAGTAGCAGCCTGTGTTCAAGAGAGGCTCAAGCCCAGAATAACAGAACAATACAAACTGGCAGAAATATATGGGAAACTTGGAAGGTGCCTACATGCACAATGTCTTTTCAGCAAGCCAATGCTACTGGTCTCACTCTGAGCACTTTTAAATGAAAATAGTTTAATATAATAATAAAATACCACAACTCTAAGAGGAAATGACAGCTGTTGCAAGTAAATTTCAATAAGGGTAGTTCCCTGCTGATAAAAACTGGCACATGTCCATTCATTTCAGTGTAACTATGTGGATTAACATTGCTTGAAAATCTGACCCAATGTTTCGAACAACTCAAGAGCTACAAGGAAATACATAGATGAAAGATACTGGTAATTACAAGGGTGAGAAAGACGGGCAATTACTGAGGAAACAAAAAAGTCAGTAAAGGAAAAATATTTGAAGTCTATTATACAAATAGACAACTTGTGAGCATTTTGGGGTGCTTGATTTGACTTCTGTCAACATTTCTGTTATAAATGACAACAGGTCTGATACAAACAATAACATGGCAAAAATGCCCTTGTACCACAGTGGACCTTAACAGGACATGCCATTGCCAAAATACGATGTACCATGCACTACTAAGGCAAATCTAACCCTTTTTCGATAGCAAGTGGTAATTTTTCTTGGTGATGTTCACTCCACACAAATTTGTGAGAACACTGTAAACTCAGTGTTTCCACACAGACATATACCATGTCTTTCCTACCTGTAAATAAAGGCATTAATCTAAAGTACACTGTAAGATCTGTATTCAAAAAAAAAAAAAAAAGGAATGATAACTGATGATTAAGAGAGTTGCAGCTATTTTGCCTCTGGCATAAAGTTTTAAGAACTTCTTTTAAAAGACAAAGAAAACAGAGATTTTCAGGACCAGATGTCTAGGAAGATCCCATTTGGATTTGAGCTACTTAAATTTGCAATCATGTATTTATACATCTAACAGAGCTTCTGTTTCCCCTAGAATCTGAAAATTAACTAGCTTTGTAGCATCTTCCTTGATCTGCCACCCGTGCCCTGAGGATTAGAGACTCCACCTGAGCTTGTTTTACAAGCATAACAGAAAAAATTAATCTCTGCTGGCAGCGATCCCACTGGGATACTGATGAATAATGATATCCCTCTCTTGCTGCCCTCTCAGTCCACTAGAAAAGCCACTCTAACCCAGCAACGTGGAAACTGCTGAAACCATTCCAGCTGTGGATTAGCAGGCAGTCAAACATCCATCTGTTCTGTGTGAATCAAGAGAAAGCAAACATGCATTCTTATAGCTAAAGAAGTATTAAAAATTAGCATCTTATATGACTCCATGTCGTAAATATTAAGACAATCATATACAAAAGAAAAAATAACTATTAACTACACCTCATGTTGTTTACAATTGCTTGTTGCCTTAAGCAAATGATAAACCAGTTGAAATTCGTCTCCTTAACCTAAAAACTACTGTGATTCAATGATTTAATATGTTTAAGATAAAATTTCTTAATACTGTTATGCATCAGTTGTACCTAAAAATCTTTTGTCAAGAGACTTGTATGCACACATTTCGTAAGCGAGCATGGTGACATGCCTTCATCCTGCCAGGAGAAACATTTAAGAGGCCTGTTGAGAGAGGGATTTTAGCCATTTTCTCACCCCATAAGGTGAGAGGAATGGACTTAAGAAATTTTCTGAAAACGAGTAGATGAGTAATCTCTGCTGGCTTGCTACTCTTTTCCACTGGAACACAGAAAGGAAAGGCGGTGGAAGTTGGAATGTGGGCAACCCAATGAAATTAGTGATGTCTGTTTTGACTCTTCCATGGAAAGAGGACAATGGCCTACTATAAGTTAAAGAAAGCTGAATTTGAGCATTATCTCAGAAAAAAGTACTTATAGAAGTGCATAATTTGACATTTTCCCATACATCAATTCTAATACTTTGCTTGATGCCTGGCTTACATTCATTGGCTGAAGAGGTGAAGAAAATCTGCAACTGTTTGTTCTCTAAAAGCAACCTTCCTATTGTACATTAAATTTCCAAATATATATATAATTTTTTTCAAATGCTTTAAAATTTTTTCATATGCTAAGGCCTTTTGGTAGCAAAAATCCCTCTGCAATTTCTTCTAACATTATATGTAGCATACCTAAGTAGCTGAGAAATAAAATATCTTGTAAATATTAGGCAAATAATAGGAGAGGCTGATTTCTTAAAAGTTCATCTCTGATAATACATAACATCAACATTTAAAGTAAAATTCAATTTCTGAAGCTAGACAGGCCCCATCAGGAAAAAAAAGAAAATGAGACAAAGAAAGAATCTAAATGTAAATAGGAAAATACAAGTGTCAGATACTTCATTAATGACTGATCAGTAATCCTCTTATGTTCTTCTTTTTTTTTTAACTACTATGCTAAAGGAACAATATATGCTGGATATCAATCTTGTATGATGTAATCATTTCAGCCAAACCAATCCTTATCCTGAAGTTTCTGTTCCAATCAGAGAACAAGCTACAATTTGTCATCCTCCTAACAATTTTACAAGCACTCTATCTTTACAATACATCTATGCTGACAGAGAAGAGTATTTTTGTGCCCTTAAACAGCAGTCTGTATGGCCCAGTTGGTGTCACTAAGTGAACTGTATTCTGTGAAAACAAATTCACCAATATGATTGCTAACTGTTATAACTTACAGTACAGCTGTATAAATCTGTCAAAGGCAAAGGCATTATCTAGAAGGCAGTGAAGACAAAAGAACTGCAGGATGCTGAAGGCCTAAATTTGCTTATCCTGTTTCAACTACAAATTGGGAGGAAGAAAGCAGGTAGAACTTGAACTGACTTGCTTAAGTCATCTAAGACTTCCTGCTGGAGCACTTGGGACGTGAGAACACACAGCCATTTATCAAAGCAGCCTTGCAGTTTATAAAACATTCAGCTTTACCATATAAAGATGCTGTTGAGAACTTAAGTTTTGTTTCAACAAACACAAACATTATTTCAACAA
The DNA here is from genome assembly GCA_013398055.1 of Ifrita kowaldi. NCBI lineage: Eukaryota > Metazoa > Chordata > Aves > Passeriformes > Cinclosomatidae > Ifrita > Ifrita kowaldi. The sequence continues at coordinate 55,421 of VZRS01001244.1, forward strand.
ATATATTGTATATTTGAAAATATACAGCCATATGACATGACTGCTGAAAAAAGCATTTAATTTCCTGTATGAATACTTTGCCAAGTAGTGGCTGCATCTGCACAACTATGCATAATTTGAGATCTCACATGACAGTGGCTAGAATTCTAACTGCCAAGTGGTAGGTAAAAGGTGTTTGTGCTAAAACAAACAAAGAAATAAATGGTCCATGGCTGAATTGCATGCAGCCTTGAGCAGTCAGCTAAACCAAGGTTGCTCTCACTGAACTTGCTTCTAGCATATGTACCACGGGCAAACACTGGTTTGCCACAGATGGCAGCCAATGTTCCCCTTGGGAAGTACCACACCAGGACAGTACTTCTGCCTACCTGACTCTCAAAATACTTTCCACTGGTATACATGAGTGCTTTCCTGCTATAACTGCATCCTAAAAGGAATTTATTTCCTCATTTTTCTGACAGAAACAGTTGCTAAAGCAGGTGTTTAAAATGAGGATATATCCGGAGGCTACTGCTTTCTGCTACTGCAGCTATATACACTTTCGACACTTTCAAAAGTTTTTCCCTTGGATGTAGCACTGCAATCAAAGCAAATTAAAAAAACCTAACAACCCCCCCCGCCCCCATATTATATCCAAGATAACAGTTCTTGTTTTATGGCCTTTGTCATGGGAAATGTATGTCAGAAACTTATAGCTACAACTTTAAAATAGGTTCTAATTTAACTTCTGTGAGTATTGATCCAGTTAGTTTTGTTTTTGTTATTTTTAAACTGGCATATAATGACAGAAATTAAATAAGAAGATTGGATGGGGAAAAAAGGAGACCTGTAAATTGGAGGTTAGAAAGTCATGCATATTGGAGATAGGAAGGATTTGTATTTTCTGGTTTTGACTGTAATTCTTTCTTATTGATGCCATAAAAATGGAAGACTTATGCCATGTTCAGTTAGCTGTCACTGGTGGGCATTGTTACCTTGATTTACTAATGGACTGTGCTTTCCTGGAAAGCAGCCAGCATATTATGCTTTCATACTAAAACTCAAACAATCATTTGGAAAAAGAAGACCAGGAAACATTTGTGTCATGATGTTAGAAAAAAAATTACTAAACTCAAGTACTACAGCAACATTAAAAACTGCTCCATCTACTGGGACAAGAGAAAAATCAAGACTAATTAAATGTGTGAGTATCTATATAAGTACTCTTTCTGCTAAGTACAAGATATTTTTGAATATACTGGATATAGGTGATGAAATTTGGATGCTATTGAAATTCACTGTAGCATTTTGTTTTATTTTCATGAATCCCAACATCATTTTCAAATTTAAACTATTAAGCACACTGTGATACCATCTAGATGATTCAAGTGGGAACTGAAGCACAAATGTTTTAACAGAGTATATGGACTGTATAAAAATTAAGTAAATTATGCTGGAAATGCCTGTGTTTAGGATGAAATCTATGCATTGAACAGTCCTTGGTACGGATTTATTGTAAAGAAAACATTTAATGGTAAGAGGTAACAGTTTTCTTCTGTTAAAAATATACAAAAAATTTTTTTGTATTACTAAAATATGAATAATGGCTGAGGCCACAGTACTCACGTTCAAATTGTTGAGAGCGTACCATAGATGTGAAATCAAACACGAAAGTTCTTTAAAGGCTAGCATGTAACATAATTACTTTCTTATAATCTGATATAAATTTTACATTATAAAATACTTCTCTTCTTGACACTGAAATGTCATATTCAAAAAGATTAACTTAATGAATATAGTTTTGCTGTGCTTTCATGCCTGGAAGAAAATCATAGTAGCACCTTAATTTTCTTCTAAATTAAATGCAAATTTAATTTTACACTAACTGTAAACACTGACTGACTTAGGAAGAGCAATCTGATTTTTTCCTGAAATGATTAAAAAACAGAAACTCAGTTTTCTATAATATCTTTAAAATTCCTAAAAGCAATGTTTCTGCCATGGCTTGCAGGGAAAATATTACACAAAACAGATGACATTAGCTTCTTTTTTTGACAGTATTTTTGTAACGCATTAATTCCTCCTTCCCTGGTGTTTAAGTGGAGACCTGTTGAAAAGATGGTTTATCACTGAGTCAAACACCTTTGGCCCCTTCACGGGAGACCAAACCAGCAACAGAATCCTGATAAAGAAATGAAATTATTTTAGACTGAGTATAAATACTCACAAAGAATTGCATATTTCCCTGGTTAGAACAGGAATTGCTAACAGTGATGAAGAAAAAATAAAGCTACAGGTTAATTGAGTTATCTAGATCCTCATAGTACAAATACCTACCAGGTAATGAAAGACAGATAAGGCATTAAAAACTCTACTCATTTGCTATCTGTGTATCTTGAACGGGGAGTGCCTGTTTCATGAACCTCCTCCTTATGCCTTCCAAACCTGTGACTCCAGCAATGGCAGATTTTCTGCTGAGTTCCAAATTACTTAGTTTAATACAAGCCAGTGTAACCATATCAATTTTCAGAAAGGAATATAGCGAAGAGGCATGTGGATAACAAACTTCTATGTCCCTGTTTGTATCACAGGAAGACAGACATGTACACCCCACAATAACAAAAATACCATGTTGCTCTCTAAGATCCCTTTTCTAATGAAAAAACTCTCTCTCTTACAAACAGCTTACATGAAAGACGGCAGTAGGCACACAAAAGACAACCAGTTCTCTTTTGTGGGCAGAATTACAAAAAAAGAAATCAGGGACAACATGCAGATAAAACAAGGGATGAAAGATGGAGATGATGTTCTCCCCTTCACTGTCAGGTATGGACAGGTATGACAAATTGTTTGCTCTGTAAATAGGAATATTAACCAGATAACAAGGTAAGTGTAGTAACAAATCACCAACAATCATGAAACTAGTGGATCTAGCTATCACAGCCCTGATCAATCATAGACTTTCTTTCCTCAAGGTACAACAAATTGCTATTTGATTTTAAAAACATTTGCGCAGAAAAAGACAAGAATTACCCTAAAGTATCTAAAATTGTTTTTTACCTAGACCTCTTTTTAATCACTGCACCTAACTATCAGAATTAAAGGAAACAGTCTTCAGGCACCTCAGGGAAATCCAGCCTGTCAGTAATAATTCATGAACACTTTCTCATCAATAATACTTAATGCAAGAAGCACCATAACTCAACAGTGATTAAGCTCATTTGGATTACTACTGTCTGAGCACGGTTAGGAAAGTTTTAAAGAAAGCTCTATGGAAAAATATCAAACATTTTCTCTCAGAAAAAATTACCAGTCCACTAGCACAAGCCACTGACAAAAATAACTGAATCTGAAATTCCACTTGCTAACTGCAAACCCAAGACAGCTCCAACATCTCAGGTACAGATTTACCCAGAGGAGCAGGGAAACCGTGAGGGGACTGTTGCCCACCTATTTGAATTACTTATTACTGTATATTTCCTACATTACTGTTGGGCTGTTCCCATGCACCATGCTCCTCTTCATGTTATGAATACTCAACCCCTATACCAGACTGGGGAAAAAAAATTCATTTGATCTTGTAAAATGCTGGCAGATGATCAAAATGAAAAGATAAAATAAAACCAGAGAAAAGAACAGATACTGGAGAAGACTATGAGTGGTCTTCCACTAAGTGGAAACAAATCCTGCTATTGTGTGACTTTTTTGAGAGATCCACCAACACTAGAAACTGGATGTCTCACAACTAATTTTTCATGAGAGTTGTAAAGATTCCTTGATAATTCACTGGTGAACAATCCTGAATTTTGAACACTTCCATCAGCATGCAAAAATATCAATCTGAAACTCAAAATCCCTTGATCAAACCCAGATTTAAACTCCTTGATACAAGCCTAAGTTTCTGAATTCTTGAACAAAATCTTACTTTTTTCCTGGTTTTGTTTTAAAAAAAACTTTTCCTCCTCTCCAAGTTATTTTTCTATTTGGTATATATATCCCATTTGAAAAATCAAAATCAGGATTTTCTATCTTCAAATTGTTCACATCTGTCTTCCTTACATACATCAGAAACTTGTAAATGTCTAAAGGTTTGCAAGCTTAGGTAAAACTCCAACAAATAATAAGTGGATTTACATCTACAAAATCCTGCAACTGCATGAGGAATGCTTGGATGGTTATTTTTAAAAAGCACAGTCCAAAATTTTAAACTTTAAAACTGAGTGATCAGCAGAATAATCACAATTAGAATTATTTTTGTAATGGTAACAGGCCTTTTTGTGCTATAGCTACAGCTTTCAGTTTCAGCATCATTAAGAGATTCTTCAAATTACTTTTTAAACATCCTTTTCCCTCAGGATTTTCACTTATACCTAATTAGACTACTTACCCCATGCCATGTAATTCCCTATTGCCGAAACTGCTAAATGCTTCAATAAGAAGGAGGAGGGCAACAGTGGAGTGAGGCAGATGTAATGTCATTGGTTAACAATAGAGGTGTGAAGCAACTGCTGTAATTATAAAACTCATTAATGCACAGTGTTTAGGGGAAAAAAAAATCCTTGGCCATAACTGTTGAAATGGCACTTCTTTTCAACACTACATCAGACTGAAAAAAACCCTTTCAATTTACACCTTCAACAAGACAGAACAGTAGTTTACTAATTAAGAAAATCAATATCCACATAAAAAGTAAGCAAGAACTGTCAGCTCTAATGGCATCTAGCACTCGTACATCCTTTTCATCTTTAAAATTGATACATGAGGCACATTTTGACCCCTAAGCAATTTTATTTTAACTCATTCCTCTTGAGATTGTAAATGGATAACTTACAAAACTCTATTTTCAGGAAAAAATACAAAAAATTAAAGCAAGGTTAATGAATTTAAAATTTTACAATCCCTGCCCACCATTAGGGTCCTAAGTTTCATCTACAACAGAAATATTTGCCAATTACTTTTGTGATTCATATATTCACAGAGTTCAAACAGACGAGGAGCCCTGACTTAGGCAGCACTAGGTTCTTCTTCCATCATTCCTCTTCTTCATCCTGCTCATCAAGTAAGGCAGTGTTATGAAACGCTATCTCTGCTAATATTCTCATACTTTCCTTACCCAAATTTGTCTGAAAAGAAAAATCCTGACATTTCTAGGTGCAGAAAATTTTCACTAGAGAGGAGATTTTAAAGAGACAGAAGCTGGAGTAATGTTCTCTTCTTGAATACTCAGCATTGTATTATTTAAGTTCTGTTCACATGTGAGTATTCCTAAAATTTCAGTTATTTTACATACAGCATATCTAGGTATTGTTGATGATTACCATTTTGAATTCAGCTGAATGCACTGAATTGCATTTAATATAATTGGAATGTTTTCTGATAGCACAACAACAGATACTGCAGGGTCAGTGATAGCAATTCCCCTATTTAGGCTGTGTAACAGTTTCCATTATAAAAGATTATTGTGGCCTTTATTTCTGAGCTGTAACACTCCGAATGTTTGCAGCAGGCGCTTTAAATTTATCAGGAAGAAAAGTCTCTGTACTAGAAAAGTGGTTTTCCTAGTGTCATAAAATGCAGACCAGGTTTTTTTGAGTTGCAAACTGTTGAATAGCACTATTTTAACTTCTTGTATTTCTCAGAGAAGTTTTGGCAGCATGCCAAAACAATAATGAATATAACAGTAACATACATAAATCCTGTAAGATGGGACTCTAAGTTCTGAAGCTAACACTTAGAACATTACTGAATTTGGGTCACTTGTATAATGTATATAATGTAACAGAGACTGTACTTGTATGGGAGCAGAAATAAGTTTTTCTGGATAATATTCAGGTACTTCTTGTTTTGACATGTTTGTACAAGCAGAGTTACACCATTTTGAAAAAGGAAAACATGTAGTTTTAACTACTTAAGTACTTAAAAAGGAAAATGGAGTAAACCCTGATTCTTTTATGGTGAGAATGTAGTACTAGTGCATCATACATGGTGTCTTTGGCCTTGCACTGCACTTCCCTGTTAAACAGTCTCTAGACTAACTGTGGGAGATGCTGCTATTGCAGGTTATGGCCTCAAGGATTGGGAGGTGGCTGGGAGAAAGAGAAGCAGACATTTTAGGAAAGAGGTGTTTCCCATACGTTTCCCTTACTTCTTAAAGCTGCTGTATCTTCTAGATTGTCCTAGGACAAAGTGATGGTCCTGCTACAGATTTAGTGTGAGCAGTCATTACTCTGGCATTTCAGTATTATATCCAACTTAGAAAAGACAAATATCTGATTTGTATAGATCCTGAACACTATAAAGGGACATAAGAAGAGAAAGAGGTGTATAAAGTAATTTTGATGTACAGGTAAAATGAAACAGTTGAAACATCAAAAATGATTCAGGTATATTTCTCAAAACAACAAAAAACTTAAATTATAGATCACTGAAGAAAGGCTTTTCTTTCTTTTGTGTGTTTTTCTATAGACTTGTGATTTTAGGAGTAAAAATTATGTATTTTTAAGAAAATATCAGCACTTACGGTCAGAATTAAGAGCAATTCTTCAATATTGCTTTCAGGCTTCAACTGATCCTTGAACATCCCAATAGTTGGATGCTTCAAATAGTAATAGGAGGCAATACGGCCGTAAGTCAGGGGTTCAATGCTGCGATTATCCTGTTAGAAGAAGAATCAGAGTTCCCAAGTGGTTCAATATAACGTGTTCCTACATAACTGTGAAATATGTTCAGACTACTTTTAAGAGAGAACACCAAAAACAATTTAGCATCATAATTTAGCTGCAACAGTTTTCAATGTAAGTCTTACAAAGAGCACCACAGACAAACTCTAACATCTCACATCAAAGAATATGTATCTTGCTGTTCAGAACTTCTAGGAGCATGTATCCTACTGAATCTTGTGAGGCACAGATTAGCCTTACCTCCCCAACTTCAATACAGTAGGAGCCTTCCAAATCAAACAGGGATTTCTCAACAAGGCTTGAGAGGTACTTATTCATAGTGTCATGGCTCACATCATCCAGGTTATAGTAACTAGATAAAATGAGAGAAGATGCATTACATGAATATTTTTTGCAGTCTGAAGATTTTTAACAACAACGCCTCCTAAGAAAACTTACAAGGCTTCTACAATATATACATGGTACAGCAAATATCCACATTAAACAATTAAACGTAGTCCTTTATAAAGACTAACAAGAAATCCATGATTCTTAAATGGTTTGTGGGAGTAACTAACATAAGACAAGCATGTACATATGGAAAGATGGCAATTTCTCCATCTATTAATAGAAAGGTTGATACAAACAGAACTGAACTGGCTCTATTTTGTTAGTGGGAAAATTTTCCTGATTTCATAAGTACACTTTCCTGATAAGCATAAAAATGAACAAGCAATGCTAACACAAGTAAGAGTATTTTAACTTCAAGATGAAAGAAGAAAACCCACCCAGGAGAGCAACTGTCATTACATCCTGCAACTCTGAAAGTAAAAACTAGGCATATAGTGACATTTCTTGAAAAAGTAAACCTATACTAATCTAAATGTTGGTGCTTGTTGTTATATTTCTGTAACATTTTATTCTCAAATTTAGAATTGTTAAAAAAAGGAATAAGGTGTTTGTTAATGTGGTTACTTCATATATTCACTGTCAGATTTGGGTAAACTATACAGACACAATGGCTCTTGGTTCTCTGTATGAAGGAAAAATGTTTATAAAGTGTGCCAAAATATATATTTTTTTATGTTAGCATATAAAAAAGACACAGTGACTGAAGTTTGCACTCCTTAACTGTAGAACTTGAGGTGTATTATAAGATTTTACTCATATAAACCAACATAATTTCAGTGAGAACTACCCCAGATAAAAATGCAGTAAGAACTTGTGTCCCTAGATTCAGCAAAGGCACCGGATCAGAAAGTAACAATTAAGTTCAGTGAGTAATAAAGAAAAACTGAGCATGCTTAGAAAGTTTTAAAATTTTGAATTTAAGCAGAGCAATTAAATAATGCAATTTCAAGTCAGAATTAAAACAAACATAAAATGTGATGATCTACTGAATTGTTAAAAAGCAGAATAAAAAAGGTAGTCCTTGCTCATTTAATTCTGTCAAATACTGTGGCAGAAAAAGACTACTGAGATCAGCGCAATGATGAAAGATGCTCCTCTGTTCTACCTGGCTGCTTTACTAAAACTTCCTACTGTTTCAATGTACTCAGCATTCCCACTTGAAATAACCCCACTGTAATAGAGAGCAGGTTCTTTCAATGCTATTTTCTGCAGGTGAACAACAGGCTGCAAAACAGTGTGCTGAGATTCATTTTAGCCCATTTTACAAAGTTACAGCTGCACCTGAGTTAGTTTTTTAAACTCCTTTCACTGCCACTGGAAAGAAATGTGCACTTCCAGAATGCTATTCATCTGAAGTATTTTAAATATCTGCTTTAGGATGAGGTGAACCGTAATCAGTGATGAAAGAAAAAGAACTTTAGACAACCAGTTCAGTTGTTGATGCTATATTTGGGCAGATGAATCCCATTCTCTGAGTTAGACTGTATCATTTACTGTAATGTTGCTGTTTGCAAATTTCAAAAGATGGAATTACGTTTTTATAAACTACAAACATCCTTATATAACTGCTTAATTTAAAGAATCTGATTCGCATTATTATTTTCTTAAAAAAAGTTTTTACCATACATCTCCTTAAATAGCAGTAGCATAACCAAAAAAAGCCTGAATGCTAAATAGCAGTATTGTAAATTCCAGATTTTTTCCTCTTGCTATTAATCCCAAATCATGGGATTAATTCTCTGAAGCTTTGAATGTTCACTTATAATTGGATAAAGTTGGAGTAAACCAGTACTACCATAATAAAAAGATTTTAAAAATGTGTTCTGATAGCAGCCAGCTACATGAGACAACAACAAAGCATAGATACATGGCAGTGGAGTATTCAACTCTGTGACATTTTATATGGGCTCATGCTGAGCTGATCTGAAATACTTATAACACAGCTATTGTCCAAAATCAAACCAAACTACCAGAAATATTTGTATTGACTAAAACGTTTCATATGGTAAACAGCCATATATTATCAGCCTCATGCAAAGAAAACTCATCTGTAGAAGAATTACTCTAATAGTGTTTTTGATGCAACATGAATTTCATGAGTCTCCTTTTAAATTTACTTAAGCAATATAGTGATAATACAAAATGGTCACAATTTCTATCTGCCCATTTTATCTGCCTGACATCACCAATCACATTTATTTTCTGGTTATTGGCAGAAATTACTCTGTAAAGTTTTGTTTACTTTCTGAAAATAATTGAGCAAATTAGCTAAATAAGTTGTCTAAGGAGGTGAAAAAAATTTTCTATTTTATACTCCTAAACCACTAATGATTCATTATTATTTCTCTCTGAATTGAATAGAACACTTCTGAAATGCTTATAATTAAGGCACTTCCTTGTCATGGTATTCAGACTTCCACCATATAATTTCAGCACCTTTATTTGCAGTACCATAACATTGATGATGAATACTGATAAAACAAAAAAAGGAATGTGGGCAATACACTGAAATTCTTTTTTGAGTCTGTAATTTAAGACACCAATTCAAACAGCTTTGTGCTCTTGTGCTCTGCCTAATTTGCAGTATTTCACACCGAAGGTATAACTATAAAGGAATTTATAAGATCTTTAAAAAATTTTTTTGAATTTTAAATTTGCTGCTTCTTGGTAATTTTTTGTCAAAGCAGTAAATATCTAGCTGCCTAGTGGAAATAAAACAATGTAAAGAAAAATCTTAAATAGTTTGTAATCTTGAGTGAAGTGGTACCAGTATGTTTTAACTACTATCTGTTATGAGGCAGATATAACTTTGAGCACACCCACAGGAGCTTCTTGGTCATTCAGCACATTTTCCCCTAATGAAAATCAAAGTCATTCATCTTGAAAGACTGTGGTATAATCATTAGTGAAAACACAGGTATCATGACATTAGACTTCAATGCTCAGGAATAAATGCAAGTTGAATTCCGCATGCTGGTATGTTCCAAGTATAAAAACTGCATAATACGTGAGTTCCTCTATGAAGCAATATTGCCTAACTATTTAATTACAGATAAAGAATAAAAACAATGCAGTTTCATGCTCACTGCATTGAATCATCTAGTCATTATTTCCCCTTTGCTATAAACAGACAGCCTACCTTTTTATCAGCACACCATTTCATTTATTTCACAGTGAAGCCCAGTTTCACAATAATTGACTTGTCAGAAGCTCTAATTTATGAGGCTGGGCTCTGTAAGCCTTCTCCTATATTGGACTCAACCTGCACACAAGCAGGGTTGAATATTTACAATGCTGTTAACAGGTGCTGAGTTGTTTAATGATTCTAATAGCCAGAAGCGTACTGAGAAAGCCAGCGGGATCACAATTACAGGCTGTTTGAACACAACAATTACTCGTCCCCTGAGAGGTGTGAAAGTCAAAGGCAGTTTTATCCTAACAGCATCTAGCACATGGGCTAGACAGGCTAACTTCCATTAGTATTCCATAGGGAAAAAGCAGTAACAAACCCCGAGGTATCATAAAAATTTACAAAGTATGTAAAATTTAAACAATCAAAATCTGAAGGAACTTTTTATTGTCTATTAAATAACATATTTTAAATTCCAAAACCTCGTAGAGCTTAGCAAGCACAACAAACTGTGAAACATGAACTTATTTCTCTAATCTAAGGAAGTGTGGAATTTCATCAGCTGAGAGAGACAGAGAGACGTGCAGGAACATAAAATGTAGATGAAGTTACACAAAACATTTAGGATTTAATGTGAATGGTGGCAATCATTTCCTGTTTAGCTTATGTAAACCTGACCTGAGATCTCTCTGGGAAATTTTTCATCAGCCTTGAAATGGTCCTGCTATAACTGTCAATGCTGTGGAGTCATTTGTTACAGCACCATGTTTTTTATGTTCCGATTATACGGTGGTAATAGTGACACACATAATGAAAATCGGTGACAAGAGTCAGCCAAAAATATTAAAGAAGAAACTTGCTAGTCAGTAGGTCTTTTGAAACAAATGCACAGAATAGTGAATCCACAGCATTCACTTGATAGCAAGAAAGTGTGCTTTGTGAGATTTTACAGTTCTGAAAGCAGAATTTTGTTATGGACTAGTATGGGGGAGCACAGATAGTAATTTTTTTTCTAGGTCCCTTTACTGCAGTCATCATTTATACTTACTTTCACCAGCTTCAGCAGCTGCCATCTTCAAATAGCACCATGGAAATGGTACAGAGTATACGGCACAACTGATGAACATCCATACCCAGAGAAATACGACTCAATGTACCAACTCACTTCTGTTGGTAATGCATTACTGACTGGCTCCGGGGTCTGTGACTGGCTTGCAAAAACGTGTTACAGAGTGCACAAATGCTGCAGACACTAATGTCATCCTGTATTTCACTTCTATCATGTTTTCTTGCATCCGTACATTTGCGTATGCCAGGTAGGAGAAACAGATACATTGCTGTCTTTAATCAGCTTTTAGTACGCTGTACATTGTGGTCATTTAAGAACAAGTCCAATTTCTCTGACATCAGCAAGGTGTTTACCCCCACATCAGTGCTTCTAATTATAACATTTGCAAGACAGTTTATCTCCCAAAATGCGTTCATGAGAAATGAGAGGTAATAGGCACACATAAATTTGCTCACACATTGGTAAGATTTTTCTTTTTCCTATCATATATTCCAGCAGATAATTTGTATAGGAAAAATCATATTCGAAGAGTAGGAAGACAATTATGTGAATTTTCTTTCTGAATGGGGAGATGCAGGGTCTTCAGCTTTGTATTGTCACCTAAGATTGCAGCAGACTGGGAAGCAGGAGGTGGCTCAAATACCCAGCAGCCTGGGGCTTCTCTATCTGACAGACTCAGCAAATCATTATTTGTCTGAATATTTGGTAAAACTATACTGTGAACTACATTCCTGTACTTTTCACATCACTGTGATTGTAATAATTCCAAAGAACAAACTCTTGTTATGAAATTCATAATAATGCCTATAGCTGTCATTTATTATATATACATGCATATGTATCAGTACATGCATATAGGTCTAAATGTCACTGTAAAGAGCAGAGTCCTTCTGCAAAGTCTTTTGTGAAATATCTGTTTACCAAAATTTGGATATTAGTAATCACTGCATGCAACATACTTGCACATTCTAGCTTCTGTTAGTTTAGCTACTGACTTTCCCATTTTATCTCTTAATCTTAGCCAATTTAACTTTCTTCAGTAATCCTCCTTCTGACACAATTCCAAATTAACCCTAAAATTCTGAATAATTGATTTTGTCACCAAAAGACATAGGTATTCCATTCTGACTTCTACCATGAAATTGCCTGTCATCATAATAGCAGAAAATATACTGGACCAATATATAACCATAATTTGTATTCAAATGTTTTATTCACATTCTCAGCTAACCATAATGAGAAAATTAAAATTAAAGTAAAACATAAGTGTATGATGATAAAGGCATCAATCTGATATTATAATTTATGCTGTTTTATTCATTCACTCCAAAAAACTTTGCAAAACTGATATCAAGTGAAAAAAAACCCTTAATAATAATTCTCCGAATGAAATAATAAGTTTTTCTAGGTTTTTACAAGGAATTTACATTCTGATTTTGCAAGTGTGCACATGTACACAAATGCACTCTCACATATAAATACATAAATAGCCACACACATTTTAATAGGGATATGATGTGATATGTGCTCTCAGGATATCTAAAAATTAACTCTCCGAAAGAAAGCTGATTCTGCTTAACTTTACATATGTTGTAAATTTCTATTTCTCTTTTACTGCACATGTATCTGGAAAATATCATAACCTGATTTACAGAAAACATTTCCCATAGCCATTTCTCTTTTGTAGAATGTTGCAATTATAATCTTCCTTAAGGGTAAGAGAATGAAATAACCAAGGCATTTCAGCCAAGGAATGGAGACAGATGAGCCTTGCAAAGAACACGGCACTTTGCTGACCTGTCTGATGTGACCTTGACTAAGTAAAGAACATAGTGGCTACAGCTCTACGTGGGAAGGAGTACACATTGTACTGCTTGACTGAAGTAGTACAGAAACTGTGACTTAACATGCAAATTCAAAAAGCTCCGTATTTAGGATTAACTGTTTTGAGGGAAGGGAAGAACAGGGAAGAAACACTGGGTATGGAGACTGAAACACACTGATAAACATTTCATTTGGACCACCCCTGTCATTCACGTGTCATCTCCTGAACAGGATGAGCGTGACTAGTCGTCATGCCTCTGAACAAAACCAGCACTCAGCAACTCCCCCAAATCAACAGCTCAATTACTCTTCTTACCTAGACAGCTAAAACTCACTCTGTAGAGTTTGAGAGGCAGGAGTTCATCAAACAAGAAAATTAAAATGGTTTGATGAAAAGGAGTATTTTAACATGCAAAGACTTTCAACACCATTAAAACAACCATCATTACAAGTTTAACAAATCGTTTCAAGTTTGCCAGAAAAACTTTCATGATGACTTCATGTTTAGAAGAAACCTGGATACTTAGATGCGAAAGATACTTGGATCTCTATTTCACAACCATTACTTCAATAGTACAAATTGTAGGCATTCAGTAAGGCATTTTATGATACTGGATTGGAATAGGATGATCCTACTTTTATTTATGCAGCTTTAATATACAAGTAGCTAAACCTGTCAATAAACGAGAATATTAATCTTCTGCATATTACCTAAGTCCATTATTTTGGGGATTTACAGTCACATGCAATGACTTTCATGCCATGTGGGAATTACTTATTCACCACTAAGGTACAATCACCTGCTGTCTGGAAAATAGTTCTTGTTTTGCAGTGGAGAGAAAGTCAACAAAATTGCTTTGGGGCAGGACATGACAAAGAAGACTTCAATGAAGTGACAAGGAATGGGTATTGCAAAACCACCTAAACCAAAAATCAGCAATTGTGCTCCTACTCTTTTGAAAAAATTTAACCTAAAATCTTTGGATTACTAAAAGCTCCAAATAGTTTTTGTTTGGTAATATCAATCATTTCATATGCTCTTTTAGGGCACACTAAACCCCATTACCATAATGCAACTTATTCAGAGTTATCTCAACAATTGCTGATGTCTGTTTGTAAAACTTCTCAGTTTTCCTTGGATGCATCTCATTCAAACACTGACCATGCTGGAACTGCTTTCTTGGCTTTCAGGAGGTCTGAAAATACCACAGATAGTAGGTCCAGGAAAACTACTAAGTTTAGTAACTTTGGATAAAACTTAATACTATTATCATGACAAAGAATGGAATGCATGGAGATCCATCTGCTTGGCACGTAGAAATGACCTCTTTGAGAGAGTAAATAATATCCTTAGTTTTTCTCCCTGCATCACTAAATACAGAAGGAATGTTGAATACCTGCATGGATAAAGCAACTCAATTTGTCAGCTGTTCCAACCTGCATGTGTGGGGTTCCAATGCAAGACTCCAATTTCATTAAAAACTTCAATATCCATTGCAATCCTGCCATTATGGGCATGACTAGTCAAGACCTGTTCATCTTGCTTCTCACTACAAAGAGTCTAGATCTCATTATGAAATGCTTTTATTTTTTTCTTTTTCCCCCCCGTAACTTTCTTTGCACAATCATCTCAGAATAGCAGAACTTTTGCTTTGAAGTTGAAATTGTGATAACTCCAGATTTAGCTGTCCATAACAATAAAGAAACTGCAGAGAAAAAAGTGACCATCAGTCAACCTGCCAACCTCATACTCAAGCAGAAATCTTCTTTTATATTGGGAAGAGATTGCCTATTAAATGAAACAGTGATATTTCTGTATTTTACACTTACCTTTGGCCTATATGTTGTGTCTTAAAAAAATGTACCTACCACAGATGTCACATGATCAAAGCTTGCTAAAACCAACTAAAGCACTTTACCAAAGCAATTCTAGAGCAAGACATTTTAAAGTGACAGTACTTATTATTTATACTTAAAAAGTATAAAATCTAACATATACAAAATCAGAATTCAACTGACTGTCACTCTCAGAGGAGAAATACCTTCCCCATAAACGTATGCATTGTGTTAGCTATGAAGTGAGAAAATTGAATATGCTTTCTTTAGTTTATAGTTCTAATGCTCTGCATTTTTTATTTCCCAAGACAGAGGTTCGGTTTGTTTTGTGGAAGATTCTCAGAATAGGACTAGATGCAGAATTAAAAACTAATAAAGACTTAAAAAGAATTAAAGGAAATTATTTTATCACCTGCAGGCTCCCAGCATCACTTGCCCATAAAGTACCCAGCAGAAAATCTGGCCAAACGCTATGGACATTTAACATGATTTCAGAAAGACAACATGCTGGAGTACATCAAGACATACTTAGTGATCTAAATGGTTAATTCTTTATTTGCCACATTATTTTAGTGGGTGAATGATCACATGACAGATAACATACCATTTACCCAAAACAGTGTCATGGCAAAGGCAGACTATATTGGAACAGCTCAGAATGATCTGCATACCAGCTGGAGCTAGGCAGGATGATAGCAATCACTGAAAATATTGCACACATGGTTTCACCAGGATACCCTAATGAAAGCAAACTTTATCACAGAGGAACAGCTGATAGTTATTCTCTCATTTATTAGGAAAGTCCAAGTTTCAATAAATTTTCTAAGGAAAACTGGGTAGAACATATCAATGTGGGTAGCTAAAAAAAAAATATTGGATTATAAATACAGTATCTGAAGGAATGTGATAATCCAGAATTTTATTTTAGGGATGCTGATGTAGCCCTCTCAATAAGGCTATTTTATTGTTGTAACTAAGTGGTAAAGTTATCTGCCAAAAAATGCATTTATATTTAGAGAAAAAATTATAAAAAAAATGTGCACATGAGTTTTAGTCCACATGTGGGCCCGTAATGCTCCTACACTGAAGACTGCTAAGTATTCTAGGCTCCAACAGCAGACAGATCACCTTTGGATCAACTCTAACCTCAAGTTACCTTGAGATTAAATTGCATTTATATTGTATACTCACGTTGGGTTCATTATAAGTCGACGGAAGAAATAAGTCCAGGTGATATAATCCATTGCATCCTGCTTAGATGTAATAGTTCCAGCAGCAATTTCAGCATTCAAGTGGTCAGCCAGCACCTCTAACAAGCTGAAGAACAGGAAGCAAAAGGATTTAGCTGACTTTACAATCACAAAGACAGGTAATATATTTTGTAGAGTTGTCCATTAAAAGGTTTATTACTTTTAATCTGAAAATATTATATATTTATCTTCCAGTAAAAGAGAAGAGGGGAAGAAGGGGGAATGTAATTGCAAGGTCAGTCATCTTCTTTACATGATAGTGGAATGAAGCCCAAATTATTTTTTGATTGGACCAAACATGCACAAATTTAAGTCATTCATGGTACATATTCAGATGGAGCTACTCAGTGGTAACTCCTGAATATTGTATGTTGACCATATGATCATGCTGATTTAATCCAATAGAGAATCATATGGAAAGACAAACAGGAAATGAAACAGTGGCAATAGCTTAGCTAATACTTGACAAATACTTCAGGGCTATTAAAAATACATCAAAACTGCTTCCCCCAGATTTTGCCTCATCTTCATCCAATGTAAAAAAAAAAACCAAAAAAGAAAAGAAGAGCAGCTACTTTTACCCAGAAAGATTTTAAACTCAGAAACAGAATAGTAAAAGCAGTTTAAAATGATTCTTAAAAAATAAAATAGTCATTACACAGAACAAAGACCTCCATTAGGGTTCCTAATGAGATCATGCCTGGCTAGAGTTCAATCAGAGAATAGCAAATATCCTTAAGGTTCAACCTAATTTTTCTTGTATTATATCCTTTTTCTTCTCCCAATGTTCTTTTCCTGCTGCTAAAAGTAAAGAATAATTTGGCATGAGTAGCTGTTTTACTGCTCTGTACTGGTGACTGCCTGCTTCTAAGCAGCAGAACTGCAGACGTTCCACACAGATTGTCCAACAGAAACTGGACAGACGATTCAATAGCTATTCCACAATAATGGAATTCTGGTCTTTCTTCTGTTTCCAATGTGCTGTGTTTCAGACCCATGATCAGGGAGAGCACAAGGACTGTTATGAGTTGAGTACTCAAGTCTTACAACTCATATGTAAACAACGGCTTCTAGAAAAAACGTTAATTAAAAAAATATGAAGTTTACTTTTACAAATAAGAAATACCACACAAAGCTGATAAATCTGCTCTTTGGTAAAACAGATGGGAAAGCATTCCAAAACTAACAACCCCCCAAAAAACCCCAACCAGTTTCTCTTTGAAGATATGAAGCCTCTTATTTCAAATTCTTGATCATAAAAGAGACCAAGACAAACCTAAATTAATTGGTTCACAACCTACAGAGAACTTAATAAGGTTGTTATTAATATGTGACTTTTCA
Organism: Ifrita kowaldi; assembly: GCA_013398055.1. Taxonomy (NCBI): domain Eukaryota; kingdom Metazoa; phylum Chordata; class Aves; order Passeriformes; family Cinclosomatidae; genus Ifrita; species Ifrita kowaldi. The sequence goes on from VZRS01001244.1 coordinate 72,920, forward strand.
TCTGCAAATTTATCCAAGATGCTTTTTTTTTTAATAAAATATGGAATATTTCAGAACTAAAAAGTAAATATATACACACAAATGGAGCTACTTGTGACACAGAATATTTAAAGTCTTCCAAACACGAACAAAGGTGTGATTATTACTGTTGTATTGAAGATAAGATTTCTTTCTTTAGAAACACCACTTCCCAAGGAATAGACGTATTTCTTAGTTTATGCTAATGCCATGCAGTCTGGATATATCATCAACATTTTAATCACACCACTCTTTCCACTTATTAGCTATCATTAGAAGAAGTTCAACTGCTAGTCTTTTGTGCTAAGTGCAATTTCTGTGTTAAAAAATGTGTGGTTTCCTAAGGAAATGAAGTGTATGTTTCCACATTCTTTGTTTGTAAAAATTTTATGTCTGTCTGTGCACCACAGAAATTAACTTTCAAATACACCAGGCGATTTCAACTATATTTCAAAGGTGGACTGCACTCTCAAACTCCAACAAATTTCCTGAGCAGAGAGAGGTCCCATTATCACTTATGTTGAGGGATAAAGTTTCCTCAGGAGAACAATACTGTGAATTGTTCATCACTAAGAAAAGCTTTCAGTAATTTTCATGCTTTATTAGATGTCTGAGCATTGCTCCATGAAACGTTCCTCTACAGGAGACCAATGTAACTAGTTGGGCTTCTCATTGAACAACTAAGTATATTAAAAATATCAAAACCAAGGCAAAAATTACATTATGCTGGACAGCAAACTTTGCATCAACTAGGTTCCAAGAGGCTGCAAAAATGTGCTGTTTCTACATTTCTGACAAAAATACTGCAATTTTATAGGGAAAGATATGTTAAAACTGTATTAGTAGGAGTTTATAACATGTAGAGTTTTTGAACTTTAGAGATTTTCAAGAATGTGGTATCTATAATGATACAAATATTCTAGGTAAAAAGTGCTGGAAACCTACCTTGGTTTTTTCCTATTAGTAACTTATCCTGGAATTTCAAAGAGGGCTCTGAGAATCATGGATAGTTGTCCTAAACACTGCCCTTGAAGAACAGTTTGTGCTCTCACGTGTCTGAGACAACACCCAGAAACAGAGGGGCAGTTGTGGTATTATCTGACTGATGAGCTACTCATGGAAGAAAGGATTTTTCTATGTAAAAACACGTAATTTCTTTTTTTTTAATTGTCTTCCTCTTGACCCTAGTATTTAGGACTTATCCAGCACAGGAATTTTGTTTCCCTTTCCTCTATCCCTCATTTATAATATTGTTTATAGTTTGATCAGCTTTTCTGATTGCTTTATCTTTACCTTGATTCCACTGGGAAAGGTTCATAAAGGAATTTTTTGTAGAAGTCTTTCTTAATATCATGGACTAGAATGACAGCTTTCCCTTGGTCATCGAATTGTGGTCTGCCAGCACGCCCCATCATCTGAAGCACATCTGCCAAAGAGACAACAATGTTTAAACCAAATATTTGTTTGGATGTATAAATAAATGTACTTACATCTGTGTAATGTACAATACAGGTTTTTTGCATTACTTTGTCCTTGTATGCCCTATCAGCTTTGACACTTCTTATTTTTTTTTTCCATCTCAGACAAAGTTATGATGAACTTTCTGTCAGACACAATCTTCTTGTATACTTAAAGACCACCCATTGCAACAGAATCCAAACTTACATCTAATATAAATTGCCTCTACTCTCCTTCCATTCCACATCCATCCCTCATTTTATCCCATGCAATTAAAGGTGATGAATAAGAGAACTCATGAAGGCTACAATGACAATTGTCTACCATTTCCTAATTTTCAAATATTTGACTTCACACTTACACAAGTTCCTTATATAGGCTTTTTTGCTAGACATGATTTCCTAGGTTTTGAGTATTTTAGAGATAAAATGGTATAAGCAATTTCTAATTACTGAGTGCTACGATATTTACCGCTCAAACAAGTTATATGAGTTACATGAGCACTGGAGTAGAGATGGTTTCGTATTGTATGTTGTCCCTACATTACATTATAATATACAGATTTAAAAGTTGGCTCAGTCACTCTACCTACACACCATTATTTGTAAATACTAATTAATGACTTCTGTAAACATTGAAAATACTAGTTTATGCAAAACATGCTCAGCTTGCTACCTGGCCACAAGGACAAGCACATTTATCATCTATTTGTCTTCTCTTCATTTGAGAAGTGCATCTGCATAGGTTGTTCTGTGGCTCATTCAACAGAGCTCTGAATCCTTTCTTGTACCTCCAACTGCTATTCAACTTAGAAGAAACAATGGAAAGCAATTCATAAGTTTTACATCTTTAGTTTAAAAGTTTTTATGTTTTGTGTATTCCCTATGGGCTCTATCATACCTGCCCAACATGTGGCATTTTGAAAAGAGATTTCTTTGAGTTAAGAATTAGTAAGCTTTTGGCCCAAAGCTCTGTTAGGGAAGGAAAATCCAGAAAGTAAAGAATGGGATACAGCAACTGACTATAATAGAAGAAACAGACAGTCCAATGGTGGGTTCTTAGTAAAAAAATTTCACTTGTGCATAGACAGCAATGTTTTTTATCAGTTTACTCCTTTTGTTAGCTTAGGAGTGACATTAAGATGTAAAATGAAACTAGTTTAAATCTGCTGCTTCTGAATACGTATGTGCATAGGAGGGTGATGAAACAACTTCTTGCTGTTCTATGTGGTGAATTAAATTGTGCATAATACCATAAAGGAAATGGATTTAGGAAATTATTTTTGCCAATATCCACTATGTAATTATCCAAACCCAATATTTTTTTTTACTGACTATATGTTGCTTGGCTGCTCTTAATCACTGGACTAAACTCCTGAAATGTTAAATATGATCCAACTGGCTGAATAATAAATGACTGTTAACAGAGAAAAAGCCCTCCCCAAAACCTCTGACTTCACTCAAAGAAGCATTCTTGCTTATTTTGAAATTGCTGAACACTCCAGAGTGATTCATTCTGCCCTCAGCTGCTTCCTTGGAGGCAAATGCATTTCTGACACAGAAAGGTAACTTCAGGAGGGAGAAGCCAAGTAATACCAAGATGGAACAGCGAAGGCATAACTTGAGGGCAGCATTAAAGACAGTATTGTGAAACTTTTGGAAGTATTTCAGAAAGAAATTAATTACATTTTCATTTTATTGCTGCAGCGAAACTGTACTACCTATCCACAGAAGTTCCAGATGCATAAATATTCTCTAGAAAGTTAAAAATAAAAACGCTTTAGGCAAACCACACCACATGTTTCTTCATAAAATAAGGAATCTGCATTTTCTGTTGCAGTGCAGACAACAAAACCTGAATGCTTCCATCACAGATGGTGGTATTCCATCTACTCCCTCCCCTGCCCCAAGTCTTACTGAAAATTCGGGAATTGAACAACACCCAGTGTTGAAGTTACCTGAATTAAAAAAGGCAATAAAGAGTGAAAGTATCAGCATTCCCTAAAGCCTTTGTGCGAACTTTTTCAACAGATTTCTAAAACAGCATAGTAAGTCTGCACTGTTTACTGAGTCTCTGATTTCTTTTAAATATATTTTTTCTATTACTGATTTCTGACAGTGACACAGATTCAACATAAAATTTAAAACTTCCATTGATTTCTTTCCTCACCACTTTTCCTCATTCAGTAATAAAGCCAATCATCACTGTTCTTCCAGTCGGCATGAGCGCGATACGACTTTGCTGCAGAGACTGTTTTGACTAAGTTTACATCAGCCAAAGTCTGTCACAAAATACAAGTGTGCATGGCTAAGATCCCAGGTCAGACCAGAATCTTTGAACGAGAGAGCTGGTCTGGAAATTGATCCTGAGTTTCCTGCAGAGCACTAACCACTAAATTAAGCTCTATGATGGGTTACTTGGAGAAGTAACCCCTGTAGTATTTTCAGTTTGAGCTTTTTTACATTACTAAACTTCTCTTGCTGAAAAGACAGTGCATGGCAAAAAAGGTGCAAGCTCTGTATTTACCTAACAAATACCATTTAAATTGTCCTTAGATGTACACATCGTTAGTACAGTATAGGAGTATTTAATAATAAACTTACTCTTCTGAAAAGAGAAAGGGAAAACAGAACAGGAAACCTGGAATAAATTTAGCTTGTCCTCATTCTTCAAACTTAGTACCATCCAGACAAATATTCTCCCTGTCTGAACTCTGAAACTGTTCTTCCATGGCTCACTTTCTTAAGCTGGTTGAAAACACTGCAGAACAGTTTATGAAAACTGGAGTTTACTGGAGCCAGAAAGCAATGAAAGTCTGTATAAAGCCAGAAATTCAAATATTTATTTTAGCTTCTTATTTCTGGTCTCCCGTATATCACTGGAGATATCAGGCCAGTTAAGGTTTTTTGTTTACTACCAAGTGACTATGTATACATTTTATTTTCTCATACATGTGTGATTCAACTGTTGCATTTCAAATCATGGCTAAGTTCACTCTTAAAAATTTGTTTCTCTTTAGAAAAGGTTTAAAAAATGAAAAAAAATTGCATGCTTGAAAAGTTCCTTTTATACAATTAACTAGTTAACTAGATATGGTTTTATATTGTCCCTTAAATTGTTTAATTTCTACTTTGGGTGATACACATTAAAGGAATTTACCATGAAAAAAGATTGGCAAAACAGAAATATTTTCATTGCATAAAATCTTAAGAGTTCTCTTAAAACTTGCATTAAACAAAGAAACAAACTCTTACCTCATCTCTCCTTGTCTTTATCCAAATTCAGTAGTGATCAGCTACTAAATAATTCAGATCATTTGCATATGCTTGAAATACATTTTAGCATATGAACATTTCCATAATTTATGTGCGTACCTGTAATGGGATAATCCACGTAACGCCTTGTTTTTCCATCATAGTATTCTGTTCCTTTAACAATTACTAAATGAGCTGGAAAATTTACACCCCAAGCTAATGTGCTTGTGGCAATAAGAACCTAAGACAAAAAAAAAGATTAATGAGGTATATGTAACAAAAAGCCAACTTTTAAAATTCCATGTAAAACTCATTACATCAGGATTCAAAAAGAACACATGTACCTGGATTTTGCAGTTCACAAACAATTCTTCCACAGTTTTCCTGTCCCTTTCATGCAGACCTGCATGGTGCATGCCTATTCCAAAAGCAAGTGTCAGCTTCAGATTCGAATCTCTAACTGTGACTATAATGTCATTCATCTGTAACAGAAAGAACAATTACTTGTTTTAAAACATATTACTCAGAAATTTCAAACTTTTAGGTTTCTTATCGTTATTTTTTTATTTTTGTCAAAATAAAATGATAATTCGCTCAATGCTGTTCATACAAGCAGGAAAACAGAGCCTTCTTCAGTCTCTGAAAAGACTGGTTTTGTCTAAAAAAATAAAACTATATTAACAATGGGGGTGGAATACAAAATGCACATTACTTTATTGACATGCTAAGTAACACAGACAAGCAAATGAAAATGCTGAAAATATCTTGACAGGTCTGGCAAATACTGTGCACTCTGTTCTGTGTTTGTTTAATGCAATCCCTAGTATCAAAGGGGTTAGAACTGGTATAAAAACATAGCAAATCCCTGCAACCAGTAACGTAGTAACAGTCATGAAAAATAAATTTGGCTCTCTCTAATGCCTTTGAACAGATAGACATTTCCTCAGTTTGATAATTTTGCAATTATTATTCATCAAGAAATCTTCCTATTCACATGCTGAAATGCAGATGAATTTGAAAATTTTTTTTGAGTGTGAGTTTGTAATTTATGGACTCAAACCCTGTAGTGAAATTCAACATTTATTAAGTGAGTTCATTCAAAACTTTTAGAAGTCCAGATAGAAAGCTATTTTTATTACTATTACTAATTTTTTCAAATCTGATGCCAATGACTTCTTAAAATCATTTTTGCTACTATCATTTTAACTATCTTTCTTGCCTACATTTTCAAGTCATAAATTTCATAATAAGCTTATTTATTTTTGTAGACGACCTCTGTGAAAAACCTCTTAGTAATAACAAACAAAACTGTCTTGTTAAGTGATTCTACCCTTCAAAATTATTTTTATTGTTTTATTTCTAAGGTACTTTAATATTTTATGTGATTTTAATATAATTATACCAGGAACTTTAAAATTTATGCTCTTATTAGTGGTTTCCTGGTGCCACCAGCAGTGGCATGATGATATTGCATACTTACACCAGCATCATTCATGGTCATGGGAGGTATAGCAAGGTTAGAGAAAAAAATAGTAGTGCAGAAGAAATTAGTCAGGGTAACTGAATAATTTGTACATAGTGTTCAGCCTCATCTCAGACTGAGTTCTCCACAATACAGAGATATGACACCTGTATGACTACAGTCATGTCTTCATTTCTGCTTAGGACTCTGAGGTGTTCCACTTCTGATGTTCAAAATTGTAACCTCTCTAAATACTTCCTGCGTTTTACAATTCTCAGACCTTAATGTGAACTGAATGATTCACATATCTAAACTCAAGTAACATGTTGCTGCTATTATAAAAAGAATCCTTAAAAGGTACAAAAAAATCCATAGAATATAACAGTACATATTGAGGATTTTAAAACAAACAAACAAACCAACAAACAATATAGATTTTGTAAATCAATCAATTTTGTCAGGAAGAGCAATTGCAAAGCATTTTAAAAGTCTATTTGTTGAAGTAATCTTGACTAACAGAACCACAACTGATGGCAGTAACAGAGAATCCAATTTAAAAATAAAAAGTTCAAGTTTTGATAGATCAATCTTGTTAATCTGTCCATGGAAGCTCCTAAACTTTATTTCCCCTCACAATGCAGTTGCCTGGATGTTCCTGAGAGCTTCCTATACTATAAGACACGGAAGGTTTGTCGTATAAACTGATCTAGCACGTATAAAAGAAAAGGGTGCTTACAGAAGAAAAGAGTGAAAGGGTCTATAAAACGCTGAAATGAAAGGGAGCAGAAAGAAAAAAACCCAATGCGTTGAGAAGAAAAGAGGGGATAAGTCCATTCAGCAAAGGGAAGCAAGAAGAGGAGTAGATTAGTCGAAGATAGTAAAGAGCTGAATGAAAGGAGGATATGTTAAAGGATAAAGTTTATCTATCTAGATACAATCAGCAAACCTTTGATTTCTCTAGTCAACATGTAGACGTGACTGCAGTGTAGACAAAATGAATCATGACCCATCTTAAAGGGTTTTTCTTCTAAGACTAAAAAATATCTGCATAAAATGGGAACACATATACTGTTTTCTCTATGATTATGACCATCAACATACAATACTAAAAGTATTATCAAACCTATTAATGATTTTTTTTTAATATGGGTTTATTAATTGGTAGTAGTACTGCACAGGGTCCTTATGCCTATGTACACACTTTGAGAAATAATAGCTATATGTGTATATTTAATAGGAAATTAAGATGAAAAAAGTAGAAAACAAAATTGGTAAATATGTGAAAAATAAACAAAAAAATTTTTACATTTTACAAAATTTTACATATTAGTCAGTTTCTGTATTCATGAATTGACAAAAGAAATTACATCCCAAAAAAAATTTATTTCGTTATTCACATCAAAAGGACATGGTATTGGGAAAATAATGAATCGAAACCCCCTTTTCCTCTAGAACAGCACAGGGATCAAATTAGCTGATTGGGATTAGTCTATAGCGATTAGACTGCTCCTTCGGCACACGTGGTTTTACACTGGGAGCATTTCCAGCACACAATCTGAGCTAAACCTTTCTGCCATAGAGTTGCCAGCATAAAACGTCCTAAATTCACACTGCTGGGAATTTATTCAAAGATGTTCTTCTTGCTTTTACAATCAGTGGTGGTTATTTTTTTTCCCCTCTGACTTGTATTAGAGCGGCAGCCTGTGGTGCTGTTAGTCATACCTGCAAAGCAGTGTAATTTACCACAGGAAAACTAAAGAACCCTTAGCAGGAGCACTGGTGCATTTACTGCTATCCTGTCATTTTAGCAGCAGGGAATACTAGTCATTTTTAGCTGACCCCTTACTTTCACATAAATCACTGTAATAAACATAACTGTTCTACCCATAGGCACAATCCAAGGCTTAAAATTCTCATGACAATTTATTTAAAAATATAACTCCCTTATGTCAGCGTACTGTAAGAATATTATAACTTTCTGTTAAGAAATAATGGCACAATTAATAGGTTCATTAACCAGAAACAGAGCACTGTGACTATAAAACAAATCTAACATTTCTGCATTGTTATGACTCAATTACTATTTATCTTTCTGAAAACAACTGTAATGTTGTTTTACTCACAGAAGGATAAATGAGATATGTTTTATCTTAAGAACAGAAAAAAGTATATTAAAATAATACAAGGAAATATGCATCCTACCGGCACTAAAAACCCTGTACAACACCAATGCAAGGAACTTAATGCCAGGAGGGGTTTTCTCCTGGACTCATAGACAGGCAGGATCAGGCCCATGCTGAAAGGTTTCGCTATCCTTCATAGCTTTTTTTTGGTGAACAAAGGAAAATATCTCCTGAAAACCAATTTGGGAATCTTGCAGCATTGCGAAATATTTATTTTAAAAAATAAACTTTATTTCTACATTTTCTGTTCTAATTTCTGAACAAGCTAGATTTTTCCCAAACTATCAAATAGTCATTTTCTTTGTTCCTGCACATATGTAAACTGTTGAACCATTTACTTTAAGCTAATAGAACTTTTTTTTTATATTTTAAATTTATTATACTTAAAAAGCTTTTGTAGAAAGATAGGATTCCATTTAAGCAGATACATTACCCTGTGCCTGAAATACATTCCAGTCAGAGTATAATTCAGCAAGTTGATGACAATGCTGGCTCCAAAAGAAAGGAGGAGACCAGATTGGACAAGAATGAGCTAACAGATTGTGCAGCCCAATTCTGTCCCTTTGAGTGTGATATATTGTTTCAAGATGCTAAAACCCCATACTTTCTCAAAGCATATCTGTTGTGCTGGTTTTCCCATTTTCACAGAATCCTCATTAGGAGTACTCTCTACTCTTTTCAAAGCACGTCAGACTCAGACCATATGCCACTGAATAATGCTTATCAATTGTCTAAAATGCCCAATAGAAGAAAGACCTGCCCAACAAAGGAATCGTGAAAGTTATGAAGTCTTTTACAAAAATAATTACATATTTCACATCTGCTACAGATGTTAAGTGAAATAAAAACATCTCCTTGTTATAACTAAATGTTAATTTTTATGACACACTTTTGTGTCATAAAACCAACATCTTGTAGAAGGAAGTTGAACTTCTATAATGAGTGAAACATTAGAAATCATTCTTGGGTACCCTCCTGATCTTTAAAGGCAGAAAAAATAATCATCTTACAAAATTATTTTTGATGGAAAGTTGGCTTATACTTCAGAACCATCCTACACAGAACAAGATGCCTAAAACAACTCAAATAAGATAATTCAAAGAACATTTTCAAATGTAGTTTAAACAGTAGAGATTATTAAATCATATTTAACAATAAATAATAATACATTGAAGTATAATAATATATTAAAACATTTGACACTAAAAGACACATTTAAATGACATCAATATACCTGTTCATGACACAGACCAGATTCTTCTATTCCTGTTTTATAGCACCACATTATCTCAAAATATTAACATGGATATAACAGGTTCTTTGATTTAAAGGTTAGAGAAGGAAAAGCCATCTTTTGTCTTTCCAAGAATTCTTACGATTTTTTTGTTGGCTTTGGGGTTTTTTGTTTGTTTTTGTTAACAATGCAAATCAGAACTATTGGTAAAACTTCATTCACTTTCATGCATATGTCTATGTGTATTTCCACATAATGTACAAACACATATGAACCAATCCATAATTAGTGCACAGATGTTTATACACTCACATGTCTAAAATGGCAAAATCAGGATGGGTCTGATCCGTTCTTTTGGTCAATGAATGTTCTTCATTCAAGGACCCTTGAATTCGGTGGAAGCAAACTATTGCCTGATATGGATGCTATTGAATATTACTGTAGGTATGTTTGTGCTAAAGGATATCAGTTATTTCTAGAGGTTTCACAAAGAACAGTCTTAACAAGATGCAGACGGCAAAATGATGCACAAAGCAGAATGCAAAAAACATTGTGATTAAAGTTAAAACTATGTACACTGGTACATTTCTTCTCCCTCCTTGCACTGTAAACATAAAAAAAAAAAAATAAATCCAAGTATCTGGACAGGGAATAAATTTTTAAAGAATCCCCACCAAACAAATAAGAAAACACCCTGCTTGTCTGCTGGTGAGTACTGCATTCTAACTTCAAACAATAAACCATAAATACTACTTTTGTACTTTTGTTTTAGGTTAAAAAACAAAAAGCTGTAAAAACATTAGAGAAAAATAAATAAACTGAAAATTTGATTCTTATAAATTATGTTGTAAAAAGATTGCAACATCTTCTGCCACCACAGATGCAGATGCATTTTCTGACAGAGAAGGACTTGCTCCTCTTTAATCAGCTCCTAATGTAGAACAGTATAACTGATCTTACCCAAGCTGACCATCAGAAACTGGTGGCACCGTCTGTTTCCAAAAGGATAATCTGAGCTATCGTCCCTTTTAACAAGAAAAGTAATGGGTCACAAGCTTGAACATGACAGTCCTGGCTGACAAGACCAAATTAGAATTTTAGGTAGGAAGTGTGTATCTAAAAATCCTCTAATGGTTAAACAAAAAATCCAGGGCAAGCATAGTATTTTCTTTTTCAATGGGCATGTTGGCATCAAAGAACAAAAAAAAGAAACGAAGAACCACTCTATTTACAGATGCAGTCTCCACTTTGAGATGCACTGTCCATTCACATTTCTGTCATGATGTACCTGTGCCTGAATAGTATAACCAGGACAATCTTTACAGAGTCGTATCTAATGAAAAGTCCTTGCTATTATTGCAGATAGCAAGGAAGACAGCTTCTGCTGCTGCTTCTTCACTCTTCGGTGAAAAATAAACTCAGTCTTGGGGCATATTGTATTGCTCATTTTGGAATGTATGGACAATGCACCTTACAGAACAATTAAAAAATATCTCTAAGGCTCTAAAGGTAACTTCTCTTTCTTTTCCTAGAGACTGCCCACTCATACCCGGGCAAACTGTGGCAGTCTTGCTTAAATCCAGAAGAATATCTGCATGTGTAATTGGAAAATGTAGGGGTGAGCTTTAAAGCATCAGCTACAAATCCTGGTAAGTAGGGTATTTCAAACATCATTGGAGGTTTCCTTGGTCAGACAAAAGTACAGGTAATACATGAGGTCTTTGAGTGGCCATTTCTTCACAAAATGCATGCACATAGCCTGAAACATATTTGGATAGAATCTATTAAACAAATTTAACTATTGTAGTGCAGCAACAGGTCCAGCAGAACTGCAAAATGGAGCATTATTAGAAACAACAAATTTCATTAAGTACTGGCCAGTTTTATGAAGATGGATTGCTGTCTCAAATTTCTGCATACCTTTCAGCTTTCTGAATACTGTAATGGGTATGATCCAAAACCTGCACATCAGACATAAAATTCAAGGAAAGTGTCCAGGAAGAACCATTCCCAAAACCTAATGGAGCTGCCTATAACATATATATTTTTCAGTAGATGCATGTATAAGAAAATTCCTTCTTGACTAAATTCAGTTGCACCTGTTGGATAATGACTCCTCTGAGGGAAAGAACATCTTGTATGATTCCTCCATAATCCAGGCATCATGTTATCTACGTTGGTGGCAACGGTTGAAGGGTTGTTTGTATATGTCACGTATAGATACAAATATGTATTCCAGAAGGTTCGTGCAAGTTCATGTCATTTGAAACATACCTGATTGATATATTGCCTAAATTTGATATTTGGAGCTGGGTGGCAAAAATGGAGGTAGATTTGCCTGTTACCTGAGAGTACAGTGAAAAGCAGCCTGGAAGTTTGTGAACAGAATCATTCATCACAAGCTTCAAACAAGAGCCTGGTTTACCACCACAGGGAGAATCTCTACAGAGAAGATGAGGGAAGCTAAGATGATGGTATTGCTGATAAAAAAAGATCCAGTATTGGTAACAACATTAACCAGTACTGGTCTCTGCTGTATTCCAATCTCTTCCCCACAAGGCCTGAATCTCTCTGATACCATCACAAAGAGTAACAAAGAAAAAAACACTTTTAATGGCTGTAAGAATCTGTCTCTACCTCAACATCAGCCCCTTAGAAGCTATTATGGATGGCCCTGTTTTACAATACTTCAAGAAACCTTATGAAATCTACTTACCGGGAAGCTAACACAAACAGACGAGCTTTTAGCCATCATGTAGCAAACTCAATTGCACCATTAAATAAAACTTACTTGTGAGTTCTTAAAGGAATCTTATGTCAGCCAAAATTAATATTATACAAATAAGGCCGACTGAAGAAAAATGCCATGGCCTGCTGTACAGCTTGCTAACTTTGTATACACCCATGAAAAATCTCATATATCTCAAAATACTTCACAGTTAAGAATTACAACTATTTTGAAAGTAATGTAATTTGTCTGTAAGACCCCCTAAAGGAACAGTGGTTGGCAAAAAAAACAAATGTGAAAAACTGACAGGAAAAAAATTGTTGTTTAAAAGGCAACAACCATTTAATTCTTCTAACTGGTCCATTTCAATCCCATATGGAATTGAGAAACACTTGAAATTTTGGACAAGGGTTTAAGACATGGAATACCTACTTAAAGTATTTGCTAGTTCTACTTTTCAAACTTGAAAACAATCTGGGGAGAATTTTGTCTATTTCACCTAGTCTAAGCCTGACCTTAATATTACTTGAGATTAAATTTTTTAAATTAAAAACCCCCTAAATTATGATTAGGGTTTATTATTATTAGGTTGTTATTATTAAAAAGTTAGGCAGGATATACACTATGTACGTAGCACTTACTAGTACTTTGTCCTTTGCTTCAATGTCAAATGGAACCCAGGCTAATCATGCTCATTTAAAACACAAAACTACAAACTAGTCCCATAATTACCCAAAGAAATGTCCACTTGAAATTGTGGGTACTTCAAACAGAATTGTGTTCTGCATAATAGTGGTAAGATATAACAACTTAGAACATAATCCTCAGTCTTTTACATTTACGTAATCAGAACTGAGTAACTTGGTAGGTATCTCATGCTCCAAACATTCAGCTTATTAATTCAAATACAAATCATATGCAAATGTTATTAAACTAATAAATGCAAAGTCTGCTTGTCCTTGTTGGCTCCTATTTCAAAACCTTCAGAGGCTTACTCTGAAACATGAAATTCAAAGGCTCCTAATAGAAAACCCTTTTCCAGCAAGTGAAGAAGCTTCAGTTACAGTTCTTTTTGGAATAGCAGTGGCTCCCAGGACATGGGGAAACCATTCATATTAATGCAACTCATTTAGGGCAAGCTGCCCAGTGTATATTCTAATTGTAGGTGAGATTACTACAGTAAACCAGCACAAGGTACTAGAGTACTCTACTAAGTAATAATAACTTGGATATGAGATGTTTCTATTAAGTTCAAGAAAACACTAAATAGAGGTTATACAACTAGAAAAGCACCATCAAGTTAAGATATGCTTTAGTAATAGTAGTTTATCAGCCAAGACAGCCATTTTCTATTTTAAAATCCATCCAGAACAGGAAGGATAAAGATGTTATGCTTTATCTCTGAAAAATCACATTTTATTTTTTGGCAAAGAGCAAACAAACACAAACAATATAATGTAGAAATCTATACTTTTTCGCATACAATATTTACAATTGTATAACCATTGATAAAACTGTTTATATATAAAATTCATACAGTATTAAATATGGATTTTATATTTATGATTTCTGCATTTTGCTGTGTTTTGGCCCTAAATTATCACAGAAATTCCTAGTAGAAGATCTGCAACAATTAGAAAAAGCTAGTCTCCAAAATCTAGAAAATCTGAATATCAACCAAAAAAACCTGTTTTGCAGCAATGATACACTATAATCAGGACCATTAGTGTAGAAGGAAATAAATAATAAAGTATTCAGAGCAGGTGCTGAACTGAGTGAATTAAATATAATCTGGTATACAGTTTGAAGAATGCAGATAAAAGCGAACATTGAATGGTTGTTTATTATTTAGCCATCATTCACGTTTTGAAGTAAACAAAAGAAGATTAAAAAAAAATGGAAGAAAATGTTATTAAAGATTATATTACTTGAAAAAGAATAAAAAAAAGCTTTACTCCAGCACTGTTTAACATCTAAGTGTTTGACTTTGCAATCTTCATGTTCTTAAAACAAAGACATTGGCAGAAGTTTTTGTTACTTTTTTTATATCATTGATTTATTTCATTGATATGCAATACTGAACCATTGCTAAATGATTGGTTCTGCAGTATGTCCATCTAACTATGAATATAGATGGATGCATGTATATACATAGGTACGTGTAATCACACAGATGTATACACATATACATAATGCATCTCATGAGAAGGATGATTTTTCTCCCAAAACACTGAAAGAGATTTGATTTAGATTTCAGCTCAACATCTATATGTCACAGATGTCCAGCTGTAAACTTTAGAGAGCACTAGCCCTCTTTCTTTTAGTCTTTGTCTTATCTTGGTATCAAAGACTTGCACCACGTGATAGATGCTGTCTGGGACCGTGGAACTAGCATTAATAAGAGATATGCAGGAAAAAACAAAGATAAAAGAGTTTGTGTTCTGAAGTTCAGCTCTCACACAGACGCTTCTACAGCCTTAATGCTGACACTACTTTTAATACATAAGGAAATTTAGTACATGCACAACTCTTTCAAGATCTACCCTCAAATGGCTCTTTTGTTTTAGATGATTTTTTTTTTCAAGCAAACATCAACAAAATAGAAGCAAAGCACAAATAAGGAAGGTGAAATGATTCTACCTCTCTTTCATCCATCTTCAGCCATTGTTTGGGATCATCCTCTGTGGCTAGGAAAGCTATGAGATCTAAGGCAGTAAGCCTTGTCTGACGTCTGGATGACACAAAAATAAGAACAGGCTTGGCTGGAGAATGACTCCGAATTGCTGTTGAGCAACACAGAATTTGAAAATTAGACACTTTAATGACAAAAATTAGAGTTTCTCTTTGCAATCCCACGACAGCTGATAGACCACTCTGCAGATGACATGCAGGGATGTCTACTGACTCTCTATTCTGCTGGACGGATAATGGATACAACTGAGGTGAAAATAGACTGCCTCTGAACCAAAGACTATAAAACTACACTTTGCTGAGCCTCAGTTGATTTCCCCTGCTACTTCAGTGATCACTGCAACCTAATTAAGAGAACCAGTTATGAAAAATACCCAACAAAACACCACAAAACCTAGATGAGCTTTCGAGACCTCAAGCTTGCGAAATTCTCTATCTCAGCCTAATAAGTATGTTAATGTTTTTTCTACACTATTGTCTCAGACTAAGTGCCATGAAGGTCTAAAATTTGCTTTCTGTCTGACCCAGAGCTCAAGCTGTATCAACTCATGTCAGCCTATGAAGGATCACTTCAATCTACCAATACCAGAAAAGGTAAAAAAAGTTGAAAGTGACTTTTCAATAGCCACTGTGAAAGTGGGCATTACAGTACAAGAGAACTTTGTTTCTGTGTTTACTAATTAGTCTGATATATTTAAAGCAATTATGATATATTTAAACCAGTTATGTTTTAGGACTTTTTTAAAAAGATTTTGCTTGCTCAGCCAATCTTCGAAAAGTTTCAGCTTGCAGTGAAATTTTTATGGTCTCGGGAATAAGTATTGCCATGAAAATGTTAAAATAACCTTGACTGTATCATGTCAAACAAGTGGGGAACAGAGTGTGCGATAAATCATATTTATAGAGATTTTATAACTTCAACAAGCACTAGAAGTATAAACAGGTGTACCTAGAATTTAAAATACTCCCTCTAAACCACTTACAAATATGTTTGTGTGTTTTCTCATGTAATTCTCATTCAAGCAATTAAATTTATGTATTGTTAATTTCTGAAAACTATTTCATACTGCCCACCAGCACATATTATTCCCCAGTTCCTGAATACTACCCAGCATGTGCTCCTGCATATACACATGCGATGCAGTTGCGAAATTATTGGAATAGGATAATTCATGTGTGTTTATATCTTACAACTATATACGCCAATATATCTATATATTTTAAAAGCCCAACATCTAATGGATTTTTGTTGCTTCAGGAACAGGTGTGGCAGCATAGCCCAAGACAGATTTATTGTTCATTAGTGTTTTTGTACAATGCTCTTGTGGAGGTGTAAATAATCCGAGCTGTCAAGATTGGTCTCTAGTCCACAATCAATACTTTGCTTCTGTCATAAGGCTAATTAAAGCAGCTAAAAAGTCCCCTCACAAATGTCACCTCACAATCAACAGCAGTTCAGATTACAAAATTTATTTTGGAGGTTATTTTTAATTGATATAATAAATATTCCTTATGTAACCAAAACCAAACATGTTCAAATAAAATACAAGAGAGTTTTTCTTAAGTCTATACTGCTTGCCAGCTTGGTTAAGAATAAAAAATTGGAAACAGAAGCAAATCTGGATGCACTACAAATTTTGAATTTTATGGTTATTGCTTTGAAACTAGAATTATAGGAGGTTAGCCTGACTTGCAACTTCTGTTCACAATTTTTTAATGCTTACATGCAGTGGTCCATATGAAAATACCTCAGCAGATTAATAATAGGAATGGTTTTATTGCTTTCTAAATTTCAAATATTTTTACACAAATATTTCTTTCTGGTGTCAAACACTAAGAGAAAACACATTTTATTTCCCCTTCGCTAACACTAATTTTATTCTTCTGTGCTAAATACATTACATTCCTCTGTTACGTGTTGCATTTGCAGCACACTTTATGTTTCAGACAAATAGCATTGGGCCATTAGCAGAGCAGATTCCCCCAATACACGCCAAGAGTACATACAGTAACACATGTTGCAAATGTGCTGCAAATGAACTGTGTAAAGTCCCTTTTTCTTTTGCAGAAAGAAGGAAAAGGTCTAGGAGCTTGCTGCTTACCCTGAAAAGCAGGTTTGTTCATGCTGGCCATGCGAGGACAGTAATGCTGGCCAGGGAAGCCCTGAATGTGCACCTCCAGAGGAACTGGGCGTACTGACGGTCGGAAGTTGAACAGACCCATCTACAAGAGAACATTTTTTTCAAGTTTAACCTTGAATTATCTTATCAATTGCTATTTTGTTTTTCTGCAGGACAAATACATATCCATTTTCTGAAACTTTTTTCATACCTGATTAATGTTTAGCCAGTCAGCAAGGTCTCTGGCATTTGCTAAAGCAGTGGATAAACCAACTACTCTTACAGGCTTCTCTGTGTGAGATGAGATAAAGTTTGTTCGAGACACAATGACTTCCAATACTGGGCCTCTCTCATCCCCTAGTAAATAAAAAGTCAATTAAAAAACAGAGAAAAAGAAAATGTTCAGATATCAAAAAGTATATTTGCATCATAAGTAACAGCATACTCCTTTAGCAATCATTTAGCAATGATTCTGATCAAAAGCAGTGAAACATGCTCACCTAGAAGATGGATCTCATCTATGATAAGAATGGCAACCTTCTGAACATAGCTTCTGTTCTGCCAGCTTCTGCTGACACCATCCCACTTCTCTGGGGTAGTAACAATCAGGTCAGCTTGGGCAATAGCTCTCATATCAGGAGTCACATCTCCTGTCAACTCTACAACCCTGTAATCAAGAAGGACAGTGGCTTGGCTTTACAAAGCTTTAAAACATCTTAATATTCAAATATTTACTCCTTAACTTAAATTCTTAAAGGAGGAAAGAAACAAAATTAAGCAAAGTAATTTTGCTTCTTGTCAAATACCTTTAACAGGATTTTCAAAATTGTTTTAAGTAAATAAATCTGTCTCTTTCTTTTCCTAGTAAATACCACATAAACACCAAATACCATTCCTTAGCAAAACCATATAAAAAGAAGAGGACAAATATGAGTCCCAACCAATGGTTAGTTGTTCAAAATGAAGATAACGTAATACTGGTATGATGTAATGTGAGTCATAGCATCCTATCATAGACAGGATGAAAGCTTTCATGGAGGCTACCAAGTTGCAGCCTGCTGTTCTGCGTAGATCCCTGGTTTGAATAATGAGGCTGAACTGCAGTGTGTATTGCATTTGCTGGTGAAGGTCCATAAAGGTGCAGAAATTAGCCTGAGATTACTTTTTGAAGAGGATTAGAAGAGTTTTTCCAATTGTTTTCAGCATTTGTGATGATCCATCATTTTAGATGGATCAATTATAATGAGTTTTTGACATTTCAATGACACGTTCTACATCCAGTTGAACCAGTTGAATCTAAACCTAATAAAAATTCCTCAAAGTAATCTGTATCTTCTGTTCAAAATTTCAGACACAAGTAATTGCAAATTTCAAAAAAGAAATATTACTGTAAGATATTTTATCTCATTGCTGTGATAACAACAGGAATATTACTGGTAATTTCATGTACACAGAACAGCATCTCTTTCTCTTGTGACGTGCTTTGAGCTTAACTTAGGAAAAAGGCTATATTTGGAAGAGGTGAAGGACCTAAACAATGCATCCTATGGATAAAAATTTTAATTCAGGAAACTGTAATTTTGGAGTAAAATAAAGTAATGGCTGAACTCCAACACCTGGGATGATCAGCAGGAATTAATGTTACCACGGAATAAAATTATATTAATTTATATATGAAGGACATAGTATGACTATTATTATACAGTTCATGCAAGTCCTGTATGTTCCTTACAGCTGAGGTTTCTAACGAGAGCTTATTTTGACTTATATTTTCAATTTCCAAGGATATTGTGGACTGAAATCTGAGCTTTGTACTTTTTATATTGGCAAGTAATGAGAACAAAAATAGCTGGGTATCAAAGTGTATCCCTCTCTTAGGTTTGATTTTGATCTATCACTTTTGATCTATCATTTTTGATCTTAGTTTTGATCTATCACTACAGTGACTATTGAAAGAACTTTTCAAGTACTACAAATTTGAAGGATAGTATAAAACCAAAACCCTTTCTGAAATACTCATAAGTATTTTGAGATTTCATTCATACTTGATGAGCTGTTCTTTTGCTTCTCAATTCTCTGATTAGGTAAGGAGAAACATACTTTTTACCAAGCTTTTCTTCAATCCTAACTTTCCAGTCCTCAATCCTCTCACGGACGAGTGCTTTTAAGGGTGCAATATACACTGCCTGCAAAAGAAAAGCCACAAAACTAGAAGTTAAACAAGAAACCTTTATTAAAGTGTACCTACAACACATAGTATTTGTGAGATTTGAACATACTCATAATCTATAGAATAAACAAGGTCTGAGTCCCTTAAATGACCTACAGCAGGATTATATTTAAAACAGACATAATGCTTGAAAATACTGTTTTGTTTCCTGAGCAATTAATAAGCAAATAAATTCAGATAAAGAATAATTTCTTGAAATTGAAGTATTTAGCACACCCTTTAAAATAAAAACCCACTTATGTAAATAATGGGGTTTTTTTGCCATGACTATAAAATCTGCATGTTAACATTCTGGAATAGAAATAATCTGAATTTCTAGCAAGCAATATCTTACCTGATTTCTAGTTACGTCATTAAATTATTAAAACATGACCAATAAAATAAAAAAGCTGATTATTTTAAACAAAATGTCACAATATTTTTCTCAAAGAAGCCTGCAGAGCAGAGGGGAATATGCTCACATGTACAAACAATATTTACTTATAGATTTATGGTTAAAAATTTTAAAGCTTTTGAACATGAAGAAACTGCTACATGAAGAATTCACATACATTCTTTAAAATATATAGCCAGGCTTACAGCTTTATTAAAACCTAAAAGATATATTCCTTTGAGAACTGACTATTTTGTATGTCTCACAGATAAGTAGAAAGTGTATGAGTGACTTATTTACCTCACTTGGACTAGCAAATTACATGAAAATATTTAAATTTAAAGATGATTAAGGAATTTATGTACACAATTTCTGTTAATAGAAAGGTTATACTTTTCTAAAATCTCCCAGTCAGATACAAATATCTTTTCGAAAGACTTTAAAGCTAAAGTGTGGTTAAGTAAGACAATATGGCTAAGTCAAGAAGCAGATATATACTCAGTTTGAAAACAAAACTCCAAAAGGTGAGTTATTCAACTTTTAGGCAATTTAAAACACAGGGGGGGAACAGAAAATTTGCTAATAGTAATTAACTACAACTTATTTTTTAAATAATAGAGAGACTGGGCTAGTTGTATTCACATGGAAGGGAACCAATAGCTATAAAACAGTACCACTGCTAGTAGAAGGAGATTAAACCAGGAAATGCAGTTAAGTAAGGATGAAAAGGAAATCCAGTGTGCCTGCATGCCATGTTTGTAGATTTAACTCTAATTGTCAATTGACTAAAATGAATAGTTGAAATAAAAGCACAATGTACCTAATGCAGTACCATTTTGCATCCACACACATATAAACTGGAGAAAATAAAATTCAGTTCCCCATATTTTTCTTTTACACTTTTTTATTGCTGAAAAAACACACATAACAAAATGATTCTAGTAAACCTATTTTACAAACCTTTGATGTGGGATACTTGTTAAAAACTCTAAAGATGGCTAATTCAGCTGCAACAGTTTTTCCAGAACCTGTAGGCGCTCCAAGAAGAACATTGCAGTCTGTGTGATAAAGAGTATGAAATATCTGTGTCTGGATAGGGTTGAAGTGTGTAAATTTGTACAAGACTTCATATTCACGATGTCCCAAGGCTGTGATAGGCAAAGGCTGAAGATCCAGAAGCTCTAAAACCACAAAATAATTGTAAGTGGATGACAAGAGATGCCATGACATGACGTAGCTTGTTATGAAGATAAATATACTAACCAGTAATTTAGTGGAAAACCATTTACACTGAAAAATGTTTTACTTAGTATCTCATATGACAGAGAGTACACATTTGTGTAATTGTTCACTTTGATGAAGAAAAATGAAAAGTTGTTTTTATAGCTCTGAAATCTTTCTGCAAGTAATTTTTTAAGTACTCTGATAGCTGTGAATCAGTTATTTGCATATATTAGTATTTTTCTTATAGCTGTTTTCTTTTTACCCACTTGCAGTAAGTTCTAAACTCACCATGTTAGATCGTATGCATGTCCAGCTTCTTATGATAACAAAATGTGGAGTATTTAAAGTTCAAGGGGAAAAAATCTATTTAAGAAGGAAGGATTCTTTGGATTTTCCAAGTTGATGGAGTAACACAAATCAGATGAGTACAGCTAAATTTTGCATCTAATCCTTTAAATGTATAATTAAAGACATAATCTTAATAAACAAACAAACAGCTTTTCAATATATAATTCTCAATATATCTTGAGGGCATCTGTTATCCAAATAATTAGAGATTGTGGAATTTGGAAGATGATATATATAACCAGATTGGATTTGGAATCCTACCAAATTAAGGAGACTGCAGCGATTCTGCTATGCAGATGCTTGCTTTGAAGTTCGGGTTTGTTTTTTTTTTGTGGCTGGAGGTCTCCTTGTCTTTTCAGGGTGCTTCACATTAAGGTATGACATGGGAGTCATAAAATCTACTGAGGCAATGATGCCTAATATTCTTCACATGCTTTTCACTGATACCTTATGGCTGTTTTATCATTCCCACTGAAACAGTGATTTCTTGGGTTCTGTTGAGGAGAAAGAAGGGTTTTTTTGCCTAGCAGAGCCTCTGCGTACTTCATTGTTGAGTGGGAACCAGATGGGAATTGAAATCAATTACCATAAATCCTAGAGGCTCCATAACTGGTGATGTGTAAATATCTTTCTGTTTCTTCTGAATAGTAGTCAGTGATCAGTCAATTAGATAAAAAGGTTACACATGCTTTTCCAGACAGCGTAGGTACAGTATAACAATAGCTAAACACTTCACAAACACATGTGAATTTATGCATGCCAAAGGACAACACCGTATGAGAACTGTGCATTTCTGAAGGCACTCACTTAACAGACTGCTAGATGAGCCAAATGTAATTACAGTGGAAAGGTTTTACAATGACATCAGGCCCAATGCATGTATAAAGCAATTTATGTATCCAGAAAAAAACGAAGCAAAACACAAACATATGCTTCTGTGCCAAGTGTTAAAAAAGGAGGGGGAGGGGAAGACCAAAACTTGATGAGAGGAAATGTGATGTTCAGTGCCGTAACAGTATTTGGTATAAAAAATGTATCTCAGCAAAAATAGTAAAATGTTTCATACTTTCAAAATTTTAGCATTGTTTGTTCTTTGCTGAATGCCATTCATAAGACAGTCTAAGATTATTTTTAACCAGCCCAGAAGAAAATTAATGCTTACAAGCACTAAGCTAAGACATACAGTAACACAGAGATTTGCTTAGTTTTATATGACAGGTTCTGTTTTCTTATGGTTTATAGAGAACCTGGAGAAACTGAAAGGCTGGTATTATATTGAGATGAAATGAAAATTCCTGCATTTTGTTCAGGAATTGAAAAGCTTAGAGAGCTGGAGGAGAAATATCACGAAGTGAAATTCCATAAATGTCTCTACAATGACGCAGAAGTAAGAGTTTTATTGTACTACCATAAAAAAAACCCCAATATCAGCGATATCAATTAAAGCAAAATGATCAAATTTGGAGTTACCTGTGTGGGGTGGATGTCTCTCTGGAAGGATCAAATGTTGAAAATTTATGATACATACAGCCTCTGCTCCTAACCATCTATCAGACACAGCTCGGATGTAATATTGAGAAGGAAGAGGCTCAAAAATTGGGATTGTGAACACCAGCAGCTGAGGTTCTTTAGTAATGACCTAATACAGACATGCAGAGAATAATTACTGCACAGAAAAATCAGTAACTTGAAAAATCATAGTTTGTCTCACTTTCATAAGCATTGCTAATACAAAACAATAAAGTATGTGTGCAAATGTTTGCATCTTTATAAAATATTTTACTGCCTGGAATGAATTTTGTTTCTGTAGTCTTCAAAAGATAAAAATAAGACTGACTCTTTGTCTTGTTCTTTAACAGATGAAACCATTACAGTCTTTCTTTATCATCTGAAAACAACTATCCCAGCAAAGGAGGACGAGAGAAAGGGACATTTGAGCTTAGTTGTGGAAGTCCAAGCTGATCAAGTATATCTGAATTTGAAAGCTGTACTGCTGATTTGAAACTCTGCTTGACTGTTTGACCTGACAAATCCGCATCTCACTAACTTTGTTTCTGTCTTGCTATGAGATTCTGAAAGAAGTCCATTACCTGTTTCTTTTGAATGATGAAGTACTCTGAATGATAAATGTGATCATTAGTAGGGTCTTCTACCCAAATCCACCAGGGCTCTCCAACACTGCCATGTACCTTTATGAGTAGAAAAGATAGTTTAGTTTTAGTTGTAACAAGATTCTCTAGGTTTGCTAAAAAAAGTGGATGCATTTCTGAAAGACATAGGCTCCTAAAGGAATACAGAAATACAAAAATCAGAAGTAACAGAAAAAGAGCATTTTGAATTAGATCATTCTGCTTGAAGATTATGCTTTAATAGATCAGTCTGCTTGAAGATTTTGCTTTAATAAGGGTTTGCTTAAGTCACATACAATATAAATGAGCATGATACAAATGCGACTGAAGGTACTGCCTCAGCTGTTCATAAATAGACTGAACCCCCAGGGTTCCCTCTAGGCTCCTAGGAAAGAACACCTCTTTATTCCTCCCTGTACTTCTGCCTTTGGCTTTTGTATAGAGGATTGTCATTTGCAATTGTCTGCTCATTTTTCAGTCAAAAACATTCTCTCAAGAAAAACTGGACACTGAATTGTGACATTCCTCTCGTCTCTCTCAACCCCTCTCCTCTAGAAAGATACAGTAAGTACATTCAGAAAGCTGTAGATGTAGCCATTGATAGAGGTGAAGTGAGAAGAACATAAATAGAGCTGTCACTTGATGATTTCCCTGCCATCTGGCAACACCTCTTTGTAAACCTGTATTTTTGTTTGCTTTGCTGTATACCTTACTTTGCAATGCCAGCAATGCCAGAAATCATAGCTAGGTGTGATGCTAAATTAAGATTTTTTGTTTCTTTGTCAGAATAAATAACCTTTGCAAACATTTTACTTACATATCTAGGCAAGTAAGAAAAATGCATAGTAAAGGAGTATGGAAGACATACTATTAAATGAATGTGAATTTCTGGTCTTTCTGATGAGGACTGTGATAAGTTGCAAAACCAGGAGATGAAAAAAAAGTTGGAATTTTTCCTAAACTTAATAGCAAAAAAGACAAAGTGCATAGTTGCTTCTAATGGCAATTTTAATGCTCCAGGAATCTGGTATTGATTCACACAGCAGAAATTATTTTCAGCATAATTCATTACTGTGTCTGTCGGAAAACAGTCTGTACTGGTTTGTGAAGACAAAACTATGTACAAAGAATAAAACTAAGGTGCTTTTCTTTCTTTTTTACCACAGTTGCACAATAGACAAATAGATGGAGAGTCATTAATTCTTATTACATTTGAATTTCACTTGCAGCTTCATTGGGAACTGAAGCAGTGCAACTGAAATGACACGCAGGTGACATTTTGAAAAATGACAGCGAGACTACTATTTCGTCAGGGTTTAGGAGCATTTAAGAGAATTTAGGAAGGCAATTAAGTTCAAAGCTCAGAAATTTTATTATTAACTGTAATAGCAACCTAATTTTGGAAAGTCCCAGGAAAAAACTGCACGGGGTAAGCAGGAAAATCTGGGAACAGGAAACACAACATTTTCGTCAGTAATGATTCTCAAGAACTCTGGGGAGCTCTTAAGAACTGGCACATACCTGTATTTTGGGCAACTGTCACCCTAAAACTATATGTGTGATATGTGATTCAGTTAATTAATATTACTTGCATTATTCTGCATTTCTGCTGGACTCCTCCTGGATGCGCTAAGGCTTAATTGCTCTATCTGGGTATGTTTATAGTCCTTTGCTTCTAACAATAGAATAAAAATTTGGGATTTGGCTCACATGATTTTCCCGAACTAAAGAGCTCCCTGTACTGTAAACTAGAGACCAAGTTGATGTCATATCTCACGACTACAAAAACATATCTTCTTTCTCTTGTAATGGCAAGTGCAAAGTTTGCGATGAGATCATTATAGAATTAATTATCCAGGTAAAGGAACAATCTTAAAACCATGAAATGTTAGTCAAGCAGGGTATTTCAGCTAAGCATGGTATTTAAAGTTTTCATAACTGGTTTTAGTTGATTACTGCAATTCTTCAGATGAAATTTTTTAGCAACTAACTTTTGTACCAATTACAGCTAAAACTAAGTTTCTGAGAAGCTTGCTAAAATAATGTGATGATGGAGAAGCAGTTTCAGAGTGTCTACGCTTGAATTTGAGACAGTTATTCATTTTCAGAGACTATAAAAATTAAACAGCTTTAGTTATTTACTGTGATAGAAGTTTCATTTACTGAAAAAACAGGAAAATCAACACCACATTACAGAAAAAAAAAACCCCAAAACTTTCCAAGTTTTTATGATTACCACTTAACAAATTCACACAAAAACAGCTCCATATACTTAATTCATAAAACAATCATAATGTTTCCAAAGCAACCATCAGAAAAACTGTGTAAAGGAGTCATGGCAGAAAATAGACTTTTGACAAAATTTTGCTCTAAATTTAGAAGTTTAGAATCAAAACAACAGTACAATTTTGTGTGGACCCCTTTTCAACTTGTAAAGATATAGAACCTAGATTTTGTAGAAAAACCCAACAATGGATTGAGAAATTACTTTGTATGAAGATAAAGTTTAATGCGAAGAAAATGAATTTTTTTTTTATCTTTAACAGATTACAGGTAAAGTGGATGAAAGACCGAACAATAAAAACTTGTTTCAATCCTAAAAGTAATGCTTTTTTTCCCATCTGAAGTATTGCACATAAATAAGGCAGAAAAAAAATATTTCACATTATAGTTCTTGTTAGGAATCCATTCAAATATTTCTTCAATGAATCTAGGAGACAAGCAAAATCAAACTTGCTATATTTTGATTGCTAATCTCCCATTTATACAATAACTTGGTGAAACTTCCACAAGAAAATAAAACACCTTTCGACAGGGAAAATAAAATCTAAAGTAATTTAAATGTTCGTGGAATAAAACTCTCATTTACTTATGAATAAGGTAAACTTGTAATCTAAGGGATTCTGAAATCCACATTTCAGAATAAGTAATCTTAAGCATAAATCTCCTAAGTGTAAAGGACGAAAATTATGTTTGCCCATTGAGGTATCTTTTTTTCCTGTAGAAAGTTTCAGAAGTAACAGCAACAATACAATGCCCCCATGTGGACATTTATATTTCATTTAGGTTTATCTTAAATGTTTTTCTAATGAACAGATTCTGAATCAAAGGATGTGGGTATAGCTAAACGTGCAACTGGTACAACTCCTTTATATATAATATACAAAATATAAATTTGCACCATAAAATACAGATGAACATAATTTATCTCAGTTTTTTTGTTCAGACAAGTCCCAACAGAAAAAAGGCACTGATATTGTGAATGTATTTTTGTGAAGCCAGGAGGAACAGAAGAACCTGGCATACATTAACTGCATTTCAAGGCTTTTCTGTGTCTGACATTCATTCATAGTTCAGAGAGCCATTCATGTCTCCCTTTTTCTTGTTTCTCCTTTCTGGCTACATAACTCTAATCTCTGTGTGACTACTGTGAATATTCAGTATTAAGCATTTGCCTCAATGTGTTATAAACGGCCCAAGGTTATAAGGATTAACAGAAATAAAAAGGTGATCTTTGCCTGCTTTCTTCAACAAAAGTCATAAAAGTCATTCCATTCCTATCATCAAAGTTGCTTTTTAGCTAAAATAAATGCTTTTTTTCTTATCCAAACAGCTATGGACTCCCAGTGACCATTTCCTTTACTGAAGCTAAACTAATGCTTCTTGTCCTGCCTCCTCCTCCCTCTTTTCTTACCTGGTCATTCCACGTGAAGTCAGGAGCGATGTTCAGCCGAACTCGGAGCACTGTGCGGGTGATTGGCTGGATCGTAGCTTCCATTATGATGGAGGGTATTTGATGGACACACTGTTTTACCTTTAACCCGATTTTCACATGATGCAGCATATGACCTGCCAAGAAAACATCAGGTGTAAGGAATTTGCATTTCCAGGAAAAAGCATACAACTCTGACTTTCAAATAGGCTTTTAGAGAGAAGTATTATTGCTTGCTTGTTTTGCTCTTGGGTACGCAAATGTCTGACTCTCTTGACCTGGCATGTCTGAATATTTTGTAATACTTAACTTGAATTAGCAATTTAGAGCCTTGAAAAATCAGTATTAACCCCCCTGTTGGCTACAACTAAGGGGTTAAAATAACTATTAAGAATTCACACTGAAAACCTTATGTCAAGCTAGTTCCCTCTCCTTCACAGACTTTTTGACCAGGCTCTTACCAAGACATATAGCTCTTTCTCAGAGCACAAATACCAACTTTTTACTTGATTTACACTTCTGCAATTTCTGTGTAGTGATTCAAAGCAGACAGAATAAAAGTCAGGTTTTCATAAAACTGAACAAAGGTACTTAAAAGGTTAAAAATGCACATAAGTAAACATCTCACAGCAGCTCTGATCTTTCAGAATACACCAGGGCGTAACTGAGACAAAGAAAAAATTATCTTTTTATTTCCTATTGTAATCATGGTAACTAAGGCAATAAAGCGATTATATTTATTTAGAAAAATGTCCTACTTTTATTTTACAGCTCAAGTCTCTGTTCCCTTGCTCTTCATTTTAAATATAAAACAAAGTATGTAGCAGTGCTTTCTTTTTTTCCTGAAACTATTCCACCTTCTAGCTTATTTAGGTAAAAACTGGCTTATTTACTACATTTTCACTGAAATTGTTAATGTAATTATGTGGAGTGTATTTTAGATTTTAATTGTGATGGTCATAAACACTCCCTATTACAATCTACCTTACCAATAGCTACCGATATTTTCTGATATCGCTGTGTGGCTCCTGTGCATACTTACTTAAATTTTTAATTTATTTAAAAAAAAAATTAAAAAAGGAGAAAAAGACCTATTATTTGCATTATGTGCAAAGTGAAAATGTCATACAAACATTTTCTTGCAATTACAAGACATTTAGGAGCATAGTATCTTGAAACTGCTATTTTTTTCTATTGATACTGACTTTCCCTTTTCAGTTTTTCTTATTTAGCAAATTGGCAGATAGATTTGTCTCACACACGTGTTTATACTCTGAAGTAATGAATGATGACCTTGCTTAAGAATCAAACCCCTAAAGAAACGTTTTAATACATATTAAATCAGTTTAAATTGCAGTAGGTAAAATAATTGCATTTCCAACAAGTGGGTTATTAAAAACCAAACCCCTTATGTTGGTACACCTTGATGATACATGCAGCATTATAGCAAACTTGCACAGTGAATAGCTTTTACAATTAGAGGTAAAACTTCAGAAATCATGTTAAATAAAGGCAGATGACAAATATTCAAAGGTATGACTCAACAAACCTATATAGGCAAGTACACTTTTTCATGACAAAAATCTCTTTATCACAATGTGTGAGGTGAACTGTTTGTGCAGGACAGCACTGAGGCTTTTTTACAACTATGTGCTAGGGGAAAATAAGGCTCCTCTCCCAACTTCAACAAAACACTATAAAACTTTCTCCCCCTAACCCCCTCTTTTTTGTTTAGAAGTCACATTATGAGAAACCATCAATTTAAGAAATATGAAAACCCTCTAAACAAAAGCTGCCTGAGAAGAGAGGCATGTCAAAAAAAAAAAAAAATTGCTTATTATACATCGTTTGTCATCTGCATTCTGAAAAAAATCAGACTGTTCATCTCAGCTAACACAGTGATTTCCTGGCTTTCTGGAAACTCCATGGTTACATTGCAATAGCTCATAGATTGGTGTTGACCAATTGATGGTACCCTGGAATCCAGGATCTGTGCACACAGCATGCTCTCCACTCACTGGGAGAGCTGGCACCCATCTGACGCTTTCATCTCCCCCAAAGCTATGGGCTGAGATAGCCAGCTAGCTCCTGTCTTTGTCACTCTGTCTCCAAGGTCTCAATAACATTTAAAAAGGAAGAAACACTGAAGACTGAAACTAGCCCTGTGGAGTAAGAAAACAAGGCAGTACCTGGAAGTTGTGCCTTTTCTCATTTCAACATGGCTTTGAATTCAAAATAAAAATAAGGTGGCTGCCAGGCAAGCACTTCCTTCACATGCCTCAGAAAGAGAGGCCGGACAGGAGGAAGTGTGCCAAGTAACCGCTTCACAGAGATACACAGATCAACTTTCTTTGATATTTATAAGGCTGGAGAACATGAAATATCATCATGTATGGTCAGCAGTGACCTATTTTCACAGGCAAATCCCATGTCTCATCTACTTTCAAACTAAGTTAATATAAACCAAAACTAGACAAATTGCAGTTATATATAGATACATTTCCATCTTCTCAATACTTTTTCCAATACACTGAAGGAAGTAAAACTGGTTTTGTATTTTTGCACAGAATTCCCTGCTTCTCCAAGTGTGGGTACAAGGAGAAAGAACAATTAAAAGAAACCCAAACCCAAACAAAACAAAACCAACAAACCAAACTAAAAACAGCTCCACAAAACCCAACAACAACAACGAAATAAAAAACCTCACTAATACAATTAATGGAAAAGAATACTAAGCACTACAGGACATCACAAAACCACAAAAAATTAACAAATGTGAATTAAAAAGTGCTATAACACTTTTGAATAAAAAATTATAACACTAGCACTTCAAATAAAATGCAATGTTTTTAATACATTTAATATTACTATATTAAAATGCAGTCAAAGTAAGCTTCTAGAATTTTGTCACAGTCTTTTGGTTTAACTTAAATTAAAATAAATTAACTTAAATGAAATAAAAATATAGCCTCTAATTCTGCAAACTTTCACATATTTATTTAACTTTTTCCAGCCTAGATTAGGCACATAACAAAGTTTTCTAAGCTAAGAATGTAGTTCTCCTGCAAATGAAAGAAATATTAAGTTAGACGTGACAGCTTCTAAGTGGTACGAATGGTATTTTTATTCTAAAATTAGATTTTTCAAAAAATGACAGTTTGTTTAGCAACAGGTTGGCAATAGCAGGTGCAAACAAAGTCCAAATAAAAAAATGCACTAAGGAAAAAGAAATGCATTACAAGTGAATTTTTTTTTTCAACTTGTACCAGCTGGTGGGCAGTTTATGCACAACAGTTTACACAGACTTACTAGAAATTGCTATTATGTCTATCAGTAGGCTTGTGGATTTTCTCATTATTGGATTGTCAAAACCTTTAAAAAATTTTATTAAGGTTTTGCTGCAATGACACCAGTGACAATGAATTCTCCATGTTCAATGAAAATTAATGCAGTCTTTCTGAAGAAGACCATTTACTGATAGCATATGTGGATATAATAATCTGTTTTTATTCTTTTTCACGTTAATAATAAAAAAAAAAGGCCATAGTGTGCCAACTGGCAAAAACAAACAGAAGCCTTTTATAGCAGTGTGTTATGTAATGTGGGCAGAAAGGGCAGCACACAGGTCAACATAAGTATGCATATATAAACATATACGTAAATACTTATCAACAGACATCTCCTTTCCATCTGTGTTCTGTGACTACCAGGACATGGGCTGGCCTTATCCTTAGAGCTATTTCATTTTAGATGCTGTGGAAACTGGTCAAAACCTTCTTTATTGGACAGACCATATTAATACATGGTACATGGCTACATGGCTTCCAGATCAGAGCGGGAATATTGATTCATGGCTCAGATTTAGTTCTTACTTGCCCATTAGTTTCTAATCATTTAAGCAGATCAGCCTTGCTGGTTTCTCACCTATTTCATCTTTTCTCATGTCCTTCATCTTGTCTATAGTGAGATTCTTCTCTTCCAGCTTGGAGAGGACGGATGGTGGTAACACTGAGAACTGCCTCAGAGGGCTCACCCAGCCCCACAGCCGCTTGTCAATGACTTTGCTGAGATTCAGTAGCCGATATGTCATGGCAGGCCAACGTTTCCTCAGGGCAATCTCAAAAAGAGCTCGAACAATACGAGCTGCATTCTGGAAAGTGAAAAGGAAAAAAAAAAAAGCAAAACTGTTGTAATTCTCTCAGTATTCTTTGTAAAATGAAAAGGATCCCATAGACTCATCTTTGACAAACCATAACAATAGATTTTTCTTTTCAAACGAATTTCAAACATTTTTGAAAACTACTTTTTCCATGACTGTCTAGTGGCAGAACTACTTCATGGTTGCATTCTGAAATTATGAAAAGAAACGTGCAACCAATTAAAATTGTAGTGTCAGGTCTGCCATAGAACTTTGATCACAGTTATACTAACATTACGGAGTTCTAAATTTATTATGTATCAATCACTTCTGAAGCAAATTCACTTAATGCACCCCCCACATAAGAGACACCCGCAAATTCACTTTACATGGAAATTCAAGTTTTTTCCAGTTTATGCTTCTATAATAGCATCCCATTTCACACTGAATTTCACAACATTTGCACAGAAGTTTAACAGTAGTGACTTTTTTTAAACATATTACTATATTCTGATAATACTGTATAACCAAACTCTACAAATATGCTTTGGACTTGGAAAAATAATTATTAACATAAGTCTGAATGAGGTCAGTCTTATCCAGAAAATCTAAGTTATGATATTCCTTTCATAAACTTTTCAAGCTGTATTATGAAGCTATGCTTTTGGTTTTTTTTTTTTTTCCCCTACCAGTACTACGTCTGGATTAGGAATTATGTTCTTGATTCATTGAATAGAATATAATCATTCCCTACTGGCTCTGCTATGCCAACAGGAATAAAAAATAGAAAATTATTTGGTTGTGATAGGAAGCATATGTTACTAAAGAAGCACATTCCTCTTACTTATAAAGGATGAATAATTTTCTTAATAGTCACTATCCAAGTAAAACAAAAAAAATCACACTTTGTAGCACTGGTTCCACAAGTACAGTTAATGAAGATCTGAGAAGAAGACCACGTTGCCTCACTAAACATGCTATAAATAAGATAAATAAAAGCAATTGCCTTGAAAGCAAAGATTAAAAGGACCATACTGAAAATGATTTTGCTGTGCAAGTACCACAATTTTTATGATGTGCACAATCAATTCAGCATTTTCTCATTTATAGCCATACGTGCTACAAAATACAAACATTTCTGAAGAAGATTATGCTACTATGAAAATGTTGCTAAAGAATATGCACCCTTTTGAATATTTAAATCTCATCTTTAGTACCAACTAAATGCAATTTTGAGATTAATTCTTTCCAAAGTAGTTTTGTAAGGATAAGGCAAAAATAATTCCATGAAACATGTTTGCTGACTGCTGAAAAAAAAAAGAGTGAGAGAGAGACGGACTAAAAGGTAAAACCTTTTTTGGGTCACAGTTGTCTAAATGGATCTCTGGGTCATGACCCTCTATGTACATGCCCGTGTGGTAACTAAATGTGCGTAACCATCAACCTGTCAGGTGTCAAATGAAGCCAGCAAACAAACACATAGACTGGTATGCAAATCTGCACATTTTTTGCTAGATTACATCTAGCAACAGAATTAAAATAACACATCCTTCTTGTGTAAACTAAGATATATGAATCAAACACAAATTATGTTTTGCAGAATGAAGTATACAAATACACAAAGCATAAAAATAGATTACAACAGTTTTTCACATTTAGAAGAAAACCCTAAAATTTAAGAATATAATTTCTGTGCAATCACAGTTAGAGCTACTAAATATAGTAAGAATATAGGGGTAATACAAACAAAAAAGGACATTTATAATTAACAAAAAAATGCCATAGTCTCCCAAAGTAGCCTTTTGCAAAAGTTTTCTGTTTAAGTGTTATTCCACACAGGCATGCACACACACGGGGCTCTGATTTTCAAATGAACTTGCATAAAAATGCACAAAAAAGATGCAGATCAGGTCCTACTTATATAATTGTTAATATTTGGGACAGTTGAAACAGCAGAAGACAGCAACAGATAGGTAGAAAATACTCTTTTTACCTGTGCAACATATGCAGAATCCGAAATAAGGGAGAAGCTGTCCATCTCCCCTCTGCTAATGTATGTTTGAAGGAGGATATTAATTTTTCCATAATTGTTTTCCACACCTCCTGGAGCAGGAAGTTCACAGAAATCATTTAGTAAGGTATCTAGCTCTTCTATTTCTTCTTCTCTTACCTAAAACACAATTATACATTATGAAGAGGCTGAAGCAATTTGATAAAAATTTTTACACTGAAATCAAATTTTCTTTATAACATAGTTACATTACTTTTAAATAGAGTCTCTAGTTTTAAGGAGACAAAAAATAAAAAAAAAAAGCAGTAAACCTACATCTTCCACAATGTAGCTAATAGACCATAATTGAAACTATCTTAATAGGGACACAATTACATTTTGTTATTCATCACCACCTATTAAGGTTGCCATTGACATACAAAAATTTGATATGCCACAAAAATTGAATCTCATGACCTTACCATCCTTCATCTGATGAGATTTCATTTTTTATTTGACCAGAGTAAAACCTCTGTCCATCTGGATTAGGGCAATCTTGAATTAACATTAAATGTACTCATTATAGTTACACAGTTTGCATGTGGCATAATACATTTTTAAACTCAAAACTGAGAAGTACTATGATTCATCATATTAAAATTTTCCCTGTTAATAAGATTAAGTCTTAATATGAGTAAAGAAATATTAATATCTATGGTTTGAATAATGCATAACATTTCACATTCTAACTGATGACCCTTACATGGCAAAACTAGCATAAATCTACATATTCTTTGACTTACTGATAGTCTGTTAGTGTAGAACTTATTTAAAGAGGGTAAATGTTTGGTCCCTGCAGGGAACCATCTGAAAGTAATTTTCATTTGGACCTGACTACCTGACATACAAAAAACCCTATGACAATTGGGTTAAAATCCCCAACTTTCTAGTCACTAGTCCCACAGGAAAGAAAGACGTGAAGTACACAACCATCATAGATGACTCCAGGTTCAGGGGAATACTATGCTCTGCTTACAACAGCATTTTTGATAATTTTTTTCTGCTCTTGCACAGCAGAGTTCAGGTCTAATCCAGATCTGTATTTCAGCTACTGGTGAGTTACATATCTCAAAATGCAGAATTTTTAAAGGCATTACGGAAACATGATTCATTTATCAAAAGTCACAACTTCTATCACACAGAGGGGCAAATCCTGGGTTATTCTTGAGAAAACCAGTTACTAATTTTAACATTCAGAGCTGCGCAGCAAATGAATTACAAAAATCTGGAAATGATGGTGCACTGATACCATATCATATAAATCTGAGAAAGTAAGCTAGAAAAACTGTGCTTTAGTCAAGAAGCATCACTACTAACTTTATTACAAATATAGAAACATATCACATTTTCCATATGCTTTCCTTTTAAATATTAAATTACGCTAAATTTAGACCTAGTAAAGCAATATCACTATCATAAAAAAAACCCTTCTAGCTTGGAAAATGTTCCACGTATGACTGTGAAACCTCACTGCTTATTATCTTCTGTAATAGAAGAGATTACAGCAAAATAGAATTTCTCCATTAGATAAAGAGACAGTAATACCCGGACAATGTGTGCAAATATGTAAATATGTAGATGGTGAGGGATTCACGCTGCCAGCTCGCAGAGTCAGGTGAATGAGAGCCAACTCCGATCTGCAAGTCGTATAATTGTGGTAAAAAGGCAATGAGCCCAAGCTAACAAACCCTGTGGAGTCTGGCTCATACCTCTGTGAGACGGAAGCATGGGCAAACAAGCTCATGCCAGCCTGGAATGTACTGCCTTGTGTCCTACCCACACAGGAGGCAAAAAGGCAGGTTGGAATTGAACTGAGTACAATAGTACAGTAATCTTCTAGCCTGCATAAAATTTGTTATGAAAATTTTCTAGATTTCAAATTTGAATTTATGAGAATTTATCATTCCTCCAATCTAATATTGTTCCCTGCAGGAAATATATCAGAGTTCACTTCAGTGAGTCCTGCCTCATTCCTGATAAAGCAAATTGTTCAGGGAGACATCCAATAATACTTTAAAATTCAAACAGAAAAACTATCTCACCCCTAGGCACACTATTCAAATGGACACTTAGCTTCACCTGAAGAGCTGAAAAGTTCTTAAAAGCATTTAAAATAAATTCTCAAAGATCCGTAACTAGTTATTAAATGCGCACTATAGCTCAAGCTGAACTATGTATAAATTTGAGTGAGAGCATATTATGTCTACTTAGAAAACATTTTATAATGGTGCTTAACATTTAACAAAACTTGTGTCTGTAGACAATATTTATGGAGTAAGAGCCACAGAAGTGTATAGTTTCAAGATATTCTTTAACTTTACCTTTATCTGTTCAAACTCTTCAGCTTTTGATACTATAGCAAGAATATCGCCTTCGGTTTTGTGAGCATCGAACAATTCATTGAAAGTCTATTAAAAACAAAAAGAATTGATTTATCACTGAAAATAAAAATACAAGTACAGCAGGAAACAAAGAAACATTAGCCAAGATTTTAAAAGGCATATAAGGCTAAAATGCATGTTGTTGGAAGATCAGTGATGCAATTTAAACAGGAACAAATTTGATAATGACTTTCCAGCATTTTCAGAAAAACAGCCCTTCCCAGTCCCTTGGCAACCCCAAAATCAAGAGACATGCAATGTGGCCATTTAAAAAATAAAGTCTAGGACATATCTGAGTGAATAAATATGTGAGACTAATTACACACAGTGACAGTAAACAGTTAAACATTATTAATGTTGAGTCTTCAGCTTTTATTCAAGAAAAGCACTTATTTGCTAAAAAAAAAAAAAGGTTTTAAGATGAATGTGTACATCAAATCAAGTTTCCAATACTACAAAATTTTGTACATGTTTACAACACAATCTGATTACAGGGCCAAAAGCTGTTCAACCTGATAGGACTTTCTCCCAGAGAAGGTCGTCTGTTATCAGACACTACACTTCAATGTGCTATCATGTACTAATAGCGGCACACATAATGGATATCACATTGTTTCTTATAATTCTCCTAAAGAAGTCAAAAAGACTATAGAAATTTCAAATTTCACATCACACTGAGTCTAATTTTTCAGTATTGCTTGATATTTAGTTTCTCTCTTTTTCCTATTTCCTCTCCCCCCATTTCGGTAAATATGATTTGAAAATGCAGTGAACAAATCAGATACATATTCTGTAATATCTTACAACTATTCTAGGTATACATCAAAAAAGAAGGAAAAAACTTCCAGAAACAGAACATCATCTTTTACCTCTATAGTATTGTATTTAATATAGTAGTGGCTGGCAGTTCGGCCTAAATCTGTTGAAGAAAAAAAGCCAGTTCGTTCTTCAAAGCGAATCATGCGGGCTTTGTCCAGTTTTCTGCCAACTTCAATTACCAATTGTTCTCTGTGCTTTTCTAGACTTGGATCCATCTAGACATGAAACAAACACATTTATTTCCATAAAAGAAGTGTTAAATAAATATTTTTCTTGAGATAACCCAGTCACACAAAGTCAAAAATCTGATAAAAGGAAGGTACAGTTAATAAGCCATGATTTTCTTGAGATCTCATTAATAACCATTACATAGACATTATTAACCAAAACCTGTATGTACAGGACAAAATAATCACAGTAAAATTTCTTTTAGAATTGTTTGAGATAATGTAGACCAATATTAGTGGCATGATTATGAAATAAATTTACATTGAAATTTTTGAAAGATGTTTTAGTGATAACATATTCTTCATTAAATTATCATAACTGTATCACTTCACAGAACATGTCATCTTAAGGCATCTTCCGTTTATGAAAATGGCTGAAGATATACCTTCCTGTGTAGCCGACTTGAGGATGGCTTCAATTGCATCCACAATAGATTAAGCTTCAAATTGAATGGCTTAAATGTTTACTAGCAAAAAACTTTAACATCCTCAAAAGGCTTTGGTATGTTAATTGGGATATTCTAATTACTGAGTTACAGACGTACAGTAACATTCATGTTAAAAGCACACCAAGGAGCTTCCTGTGCCGAACACCACTTCTATTCATAACAAAGTTCAGGAACTTGGACATTTTGTCCAACTAATAATGCACATTATCTCATTTGTACATAAAAGGCTGGGTAAAACTCCCATCTGAGTGGGACTTCTGTATAATTGTGTGTTTCCACATCAGTCACCTGGGATACCCACACTGACAGGGATGGGTGAAAAGGGATTCAGTTACGTCAACCCTCTGGTATATGTGGACCTGAGACACGGTCCTAATTAGACAAGCAATAATTAGTTGATAAGACTAAACCACTGTTCTAGTCCACAGGCAGTATTCTTATTTCAGGGCTCGTGTATAGTTCATATTTCCTACAGAATAAGCTATTCCAGCCCTCCTGGCAAATCTCTGACAGAGATACATGACCAATACAGCAAAAACGAGCCGGCTTGGAGAACTGTTATGCCTTGGTTTGCTCTGGTTTTCCCTGGGCCAGGATTCAGTTTCACCTTTGTGCAGAAGTACATCATCTCACAAAGGTGAAGCTGCAGACAAACGCAGTCATCTCCACAGAGCAGCTGCAAGACTAGATCCTAATATTCCATGTTTTCCAGTTACCCTGAAGCTGCTTCTCCTTAGTTATGGCTCGCCTTAGTTTCAAGTCAAAAGCTGTCATGGCAAAGGTCTAGACTTCTTTTCTCAATAGTAAGTCATGCATCGAGGTCAGATTTCAGAGCAGAGCTGGTCAAAAAAAGAGTGATCTAGATGCCAGATGTTCAACATTTCTTAAAACTATTGTGGGGGAAAAATTTAAAAAATATCAAAATGATTCCTTACTCCTTTGGCAGTCCAAAGTACCTGCCAATCTTTTGCCTTACATAAAAGCTAAAGCTGCAGCAGCACACTAACATTTTTTACAAAGTTTTAACTTTAAAGGAAAGGCCACCAACTTGAAAAAGCTGTGAAAAAAGCTGACAAAATTTGAGTCTAGAGAATCCATGGTTAGCACCCTTCTTGTTGAACTTGCATAATTAGAAATCCCCAGAATAAAATCCAGCCTAGAACAGCTTTAAGCCGTACTCTTAAAATAAGCCTTGGCATGTCCAGGGAAAGAAACTGAGCAGGTCTGGAGTATGCATGTGGAAATTTAAGAATGCATGATAAAGTACATTACTATTCATGATAAAGTACATTATTATCCACACTGTTTTCTCTAACTTACTGAGAGAAATGTTGGGCACAAGCTCCTCTAACTTTTATATCTAAACATAAATTTTATGGTGATAAAAAGCTCTGAACTGTGGGAACACAAAAGAGTGGAACAAAAAAGAGGAGAAAATAGATGAAGGAGTTTATTTAATCCAGGTACCTTTCCTTTGGAACCCCAGAAGTATGAGAAAATGCCTGTAATTCATATTACAGGCTTCATTAACACAACATTTGTGTTTTGCTGCACTTTTTCCTTCTACTCTTTGTTTCCTCTTGCTGCTCATCATTAATTTTGGCCATTTTCACAAATCATTGAGAGGCATTACTGGCATTTCTGGCAAACAACTTGAAAAATCACAAATCAAAGCAGTGGACCTGCAGTAGCCTACTCGTGGGTGTAGCCCAGAAAGACCCTGAAGACAACATGTGGGGTACCAAAGATGTGCATCCTATTGTGTGGGTGCCCTAAGGTAATTACTGGATGTAGTGAGCACCAGTGGAAAGGGAATGGAGAATGAATTTGCATGACCTCAGTCCCATCAAACAGCTAGGAAATGTGATCCATGATGGATATAGGGATTCTGAATGGATAACACTGATTGTCAGTCAAAACAGAGACAGAAACTGGCACACTGCAACATTACTAAAATACAGCAATTATAGGTACCTATTATGAAAATTGATACCTATACCTAGAGTGGTCTAATTGACCAAATCTTTGTTTATACCTGCATCTGGCACTACAGCACCCATATACTACCTAGCACACATTAGATTTGAGGTTTAAAACTGGTTTATCTAGAAAATAAGGGGATTTGCATTGGTTTTGCTCCTACATGAATGGGTAACACTTCACATTGATGTAATTTGTTACTGCCTTAACTCAAAAATATGAATGTCTAGTATAAACCCATCAAATCAAAAGGGGTAGAAAGAAGGTTGGTGAAGAATATAACAAGTGCTCGCAATCTCCACTTTCTCAGCAGCTAAATAGAAACACTAGACCAGGAGGAAGGGGAGAAACTCCTGTTCGTTATTTTTGAAATTTATAAAAAATATTTCTGCTAGTGTTTTATTGCTTTTTTCACCACTTATTATCACAAGGGTTACTCTTCTTTTAATCTAGAATTTGATAGTGAAACAAAAAAAGGAATTTATATTAATGGGACAACATCATTCTTCTCACCAGCAAATTAATTTTTGCTTCTCATTTATCTGTTACTTTGTGGTCTGTGTTATATAGTGTTATAGTAACACATGGTAATGTACTATACAGCTTTTATAGAAAAGAAATTTGAGATGGCCAGAGGTCTAAAGGTGTCTGCAGAAGCTTCCTTAAACAGAAGAACACCTCTTTTTAATGCGGTTTCCACTATCAGAGACAAAAAAACCCAAAAATCTATCTCCTGACATATACCTCTACAAGTCACCATGACCTAACAAACTGCTGCTCCAATATCAAAATAAATTACAAAGTCACAAAAAAGATTCTTGACATGAAATAAACTGCAGTTACCACACAGCTGGGACTTTGGCCTGCATTAGGCTCAATTAACCATGCCTGACTGTGTTAACATTAAATGCTTGTAAACAGCTGTACAAAGAAAAAGGTAATGATATTTAGATAATCTGCAAACTATTAATCTTCCTAAAAATTACAGATAATGGAAAAAATGTGGAAAAAACCCCCTTATGTAAATGTGCTGTGATTCATATCACTGCATGGAACACTTGTAAATAAACAAAAAAATTTCCAAACAAATGAATAAAAAAATCATATAATTAATAAATCGTATGAAAGACAATATCACCTAATCAAAAATGTTACTTCATAGTTTATGAGATATT
The DNA here is from genome assembly GCA_013398055.1 of Ifrita kowaldi. Classification (NCBI taxonomy): domain Eukaryota; kingdom Metazoa; phylum Chordata; class Aves; order Passeriformes; family Cinclosomatidae; genus Ifrita; species Ifrita kowaldi. Next base: position 113,303 of record VZRS01001244.1, read on the forward strand.
ATACCATGAAGCATTCTAAAAATAAAGTTGACGGGGGAGGGGGATTCAAGCAATGCAAAAATGCTTTCTTTTATCATTTATATCTAGTCTACAGAACTGAAACACTGAAAACAACCTAAGTTACAGTAACTGTGTGATAAGAATGAATGGTGTCCGTTGGAGCATAACTTGACCAGTTAAAATGCATTTTTATGTGAACAGAAGGGGCCTCATAATTCAGTGTTAAAAACACTCTGCTACAGAAAATATCTTCCTTTTTCTAAGCACTTTAAAAGAATTGCTGATGTCAGGTTAAGTAGAAATAGCAAATATTTATCTTCACATCAGGGAAGGATTAGAGACCCAGAACAGGTTACAGATTTTTTTAAAATGCATTTTATACCTGATAAGCTTTGTGACTGATGCCATATACTAATGGATTTGCTCTCATCCGTACATAAAGATAAGTGTAACTTATCCACTTTACTGCTTCTTCCACATTAGTTACCGTACCAAGAGCAATCTGGAAACAGGAGAAGAGACAAAATTAAGTATATATGTTACAGCTGTACATAAGCATTTGGCTGAAAACACATGGAATTCAGAATATTAGCATGAGATTAAAGAAAGTGTTGGGATATTTCCAACTTAAATAATTTTGAAATAATCCTAAAAAAATAACTTGAACAATTTATGCACCTTTATCTTGTGAACATCTAATAACATGGGTTTCTTTGACACAATATTATAGATACAGTGACCATAAACAGTTTTCCTACACCACTTATGATTTTTACAATTAAAAGATAATATTGAGCAAGCTTGTTATAAAAATAAAAAAGACAAAACAAAATAATTCTGTAGTGGATATGGCCAAGGTAATTTAAAGAAGAGTACTTGAAAAGAAAAGAATCTACATTTAAAAGATTAATTTCATCATGCCAATGTGAAAGCGCTATCAGGTCCTAAACAAAATGATACCAACAATCTTTAGGTTTTTCTTCCTCCTACTTAGCAATCTCTTCATACACAGTCTTTATAAGTTTTCTCCTTTTGTAGCTGCAAGTCAAACATACAGGTACCTGCTACATTTTTGTTGTATCAAAATATAACAAAATTGAACAGGTAATATTCACGTATATATGTAAATATGGTTATTTATATTTCAAGGCTAAATCAGGTATACCAAACCACTTTTTTTACTAAGTGACTTCTTTTTGTTTTTTAAATTCAATATGTTTACCACCAAATTGTTAACCACACAGACATTTTTACTTGATAACTTCAGCTCTATTTTGTATTGCTTACATTTATGTGAAGCATTTTACCGCTTAATTCCAGTTAACCTGATTTTACCAGAAGAATTTAATATTTCCTGCATGTCCCATGAACAAACCTTTTTTAGTTGTTGCTGGTTGTTAAAACAAGCAAAAGTCCCTCTTACCAAAGTTTTGTGATCCATTACTGCATTTTTAAAGCTATTTCTTTTTTATTGGTGTTTGGATTTCATATAAATGTTCCACGTGACTTGGCAGAAATAATAAAAAAAAGCCTACAGAACTAAGTGAGTACATATGCATGTTCAGACTGAAATATCTAGACCTTAACAACAATATTGACATTCTTTTTCAAATAACATAAATATCTGGTAAAAAATAACAATGAAGGCCAAATCTGCCTTAAGTTAACTTAAATCCAGCAAAACCTTGTTAATATCAATGTCTAAAAGCATGGAGTAACTCCAGGCTTTGTTTTACACATTTTTCAAGTGATATTTTGTTCTTCAAAAGCATAAGGAGTATGCTTTTGAAAGTATACTCATTTGAAAGTATACTCATTTGAAAGTATACCCATTTTTCAAAGTATATAGCTACATAACACACTGAAGTAGCTACAAAAGTATCCAGTTCTTCACAGACTACTACTGGGAAAACATGGAATAGAACCCACAGGTTACTATTACTTGATTTGTACACAGGTTATTTTGAGCATTCGGTTTCTTTCCATGACTCAAATATCTTTCAGTGCACAACTTGAAATAGCTTAACAACATAGCCCAATAGTAGCATTTTCAACAACCACTTTCACAATCATGAAAACATAATATTCTCATCACTGAGGACCATGAAGTCTGACAAAAAACAAAACAAAACACCCCTCACTTTTTCTTTGCCTCATTTGTTCAAATATCTGATTCTATTGCTATTCTATTCTAATTAATTATTTTCATAAGTTAAAAGCAAAACTGAAGGAAAACAGCAATTGTGAAATACAGTTGGGTTTCAGATACGGTACTGAAATCTAATACTGCACTTTCGTTCTTCCCTCAACTTCAGTAACTACTATGCAGTCAAAAAAATAGAGTAATTTCTAAATATTTGCTGCCATCTAGTGTTCAAGTAAAGTTCTTACGGACGGAAAATTTATCCTTCATTAAAACACTATGATCCAAGTTTGCAGCACTTCCTCAACCGTGTAGCAGGCATTTAGTCACAGATGGAATAATCGATGAGTAGAAATATCTACAATGTTGACATTGTATTGTTCAATTGCACCAGATGTCACAAAAAACTTTTGATTTTTCACAGTTCAAATGCAAACAATGGTGTTTCTTCACTCACAGAGCGCAATTTTGAGTATTATATTTATCCAACTCACTGTGTAATTTTAAATAACAGCAATAATCAGCATCACAGAATTTTAACTAATTTTGCAGTAACTGACGTTGACATCATTGAGCAACGTGCTTCGGTGCTTAGGAGCATTTATTGTTGTTTAATTTCTTTTTGCCTTTTTTTTTACAAATGCTATCCCACAAATTTTATCTAGTTGAACGATATTTCAGAGGAGGTGGTAAAAAGTGTAAACAGACACAAGTAGCATGGCTTTTGGGGGGCAGTTTTCGAAAAATTAATTTTTTCTCTCTGATATTTCTATACAGATTAGAAAATGGCATAAAAATACTACTGATAATACCTACTGAACTTATTGTATAGCATAATACATTCTTTTTTACATATATGTGTTTTTGTTACAAATATAATGTCTGTTATTGCTGTATAATTGAGTCAGATTACACAAGGAAAAATTTCTATATATGAATCAAGTATTTGTTGTTAAGGTAAGAGAACAAGGAACCTTTCTTACAACCTAATAAGCACTTTTCTGTTTGCTTTGGAAACCAGTGGATTTTAAATTACTATTTCAGCACCATAAGACTATGGCCTTATTCCTGTAAAGTTTTTGAAATAATTTCTTAATGCTATTAGAACTGTCCAAAGTCAGACAGAATCTCCTGTGCTTTGCCCCACACCCAGAACAGCCATTCAGTCACCCACTGACTGAGTGATTTTTTTTTTTTAGGAAGGGCTCTGAAGGAATTTTTCATCTCTTCTGAGAACCCTTTCTTTCAAGACAGAAGATGAAGAGGTTTGTCCAGAATAAAAAAGTCACCACGTTCTACATTCCTGTCTTCAGAGGGAAATCGTAAGCACATGCAAGTAAAGGCACACACCCTGGGGAAGGTATACCTACTGTCCAGCACTGCAAATCATTTCCTAAGCTCTCTGGGGAAAGGAGTTGTCCCAGCAACAAGCTGGAGTCCAGCTGTGGTTGTCAGGGAGGGCTCTATCAGGTGGAAGCCATTAGGGAAGGAATGGTGACCTGCATTGTATGAGCTATTGATGATAGTTCCCAGAGAAGTTAAAGTTTATAGTCTAATTAAACCACATCCCCTGCATCTTATCTTTCTTCCTGTATTTCCAGAAAATACAGCCGTAGGTATTTTCTGTTTGCCAGCTGGTCTACTGCCCCAGAACTTGCTCCTCTCAACTAAGTACCCTAACCAGCTGTTTATTTTATTCCTTTTTACATTCCGTTATGCCCACTGGCAGAATTTCAGCAAAAAAAGGAAAAGGGCATCTCCATGCCTACGCTGATCATCGCTGATCATTTACTATTCTGCTAATTTTTAGGAGAAAAAAAACCCACAAAACCAACCCAAAACTCAGATCTGCAGGACAGAATACACAGTGGACATTCAAAGTCTTAATTTTGGTGTCAACTCAATGAAGTTGGATATATTTCAGGTTTTCCCATTTGTAGATCTTCTAAGAACAAAAGCATTGAAGCATCAAGATCAGCTGTCTCCGAAGTTAGGTAACAGCAAGTGCTGAAGGGCAAAATGTGGCAATGAGGAACAAGCATCATATAAATTTCTCCTAAATTCTCAAACTATTGCATCTCAAGGTCTTTAGTAAAAGGCATTGGCTTTGCACTTGGTATCTTTAAATGGATTTTTATTCAATTTTTGGACAGTTTTTAAACTACTTTTCTGTTTAGAAACAGCTCCCCGCAGAGAGTTCCACAGTTTAACCACCTAACTGACATCTTTTTGTTTTGTAAACCTGCCACTGGCTCATCTCAGCCAAAACATCCTGATTCTTGTCCCAGGAGAGATGCAATCTTTTGTCATATTACCTCATTTATTACTTCACAAAACTCTGTCATATAGTCTTGATTTGCCTTTGTTCTCTCCCTAAGCATACAGAAAAACTGGTGTGTTCCTTTCACAGAAGCTGATTTATTCCTTTGCCCATCCCATCTGAGAATTTTCTGCTTCTAGAAAATTAATTTTTATATGGGGATTAGAAATACTGCGATTTTTTTGCACTATTGCCCAAATTTTCCCTCCTGCACCACATAAGTCTACGTACAAAATTCAAGGCTCTGGATTCCCCTTAGCAATTGTGTGGCTAGGAATATATGCTATATTATCCCAAATATCTGAATAATTCTTACCATCTACCTCTTTCTGCCAAGAGACCTGGTCTAGATAAAAGCAATTTCATATTCTTGAGGAAACATGAAGTCTTCCCATACTTCCAACTGCTGCCTTCATTTTATTAGCCCTTCTTTCAGCTACTGGTGTGTCCATAATAAATTAAGAATTTAAACAATTCAGCAGTGCTTCTGGCCTTTAATTTGTTTCTCTTTACAGCTAGAGAATAAGCATTTGGATTTCCTGAATGACTTGTAATAAAAGCAGATTCTGCTCCTACAATATGTTGCTTTATTATACATCACTGAAGATTTCCTGGTGCTAACAACAGGTTCTGTTATGGAGAAGATGACAGTGGTCATCAACATACTGTCTGGTTGCTGTAACAAATCAGTCAAAACCCATATATTTTGTATCCATACAGTGCTTTGTTACTACCAAAAGGGTAGAAGATGAATGTGCTTCCTAAGACTGTCTACTGATCCAGATGATGTCATATGTTTCCAAACGTATTTTTTTTCCAAAATGCTGGAGCCTATTGGAATAGTCATCTCCAGATAAATGCAACAATTTCTTCTAAACCACCTGTATCCTTCTCAGACGATTCCCCTAACTTAGATCAAATCAGCATGCAAAGAAGTTTAGACTGACTCCAGTTATAAGGAAATTATTAAGTTGCTTTCCAAAAAACGCTGACACAATAGCTCCTTCTCAGTACTCATAGTATTGATTACCAGTAATCTGGCAGGTATTAATTTTTCTTGCATGTTATGACAGAAGAATAGGTAATATCACATATGTTGCTTTCATGCCCTTGCTACACTGTTGTACTCCATTGCTATTTCTACTAACAATCATTTATCAGAGTGATTAACAAAATTCTGACTGCATCTTCAGCTTCTGTAACTGTATCATGGTTATGGAATCTCGGGTAATTTTAAAGCCATGAGTACACTGTTTTCAGATAACTACCATTTCAGAAAATCAGAAAAAAAGACTAACTTTCTAATATTTTTTAAAAAGTAGAAAAATCCTCTGCTGTGAAGGAAAGCCTACCCAACCCTTGTTTCACTGTCTACTTCATGTATCTCAAAAAAAAGGACAAAGCTCTTCTATGAAAGCTGACTGGATTCTTTCCTTGTGAAAAGGCACACAGTATCCCAAGACCAGATCACTCTCTCCTGACTTATTGTGGAGCTGAACAATAACCACAGGTAATCCTGGCCTACACAACCAACTTTAGAATATAAATTTTTACTGCTAACATGTAAGTTGCTACTATGCAATTTTAAATAACTGAGTATCCATCCAGTTCCACTTAGAGAATATTCAGAAGTGTCTACCTCCAGGATCATTAAGTGTTGTCAGAAGGAAATGGTTGAGAGCAATATATCTGCCCCTGCAAGTATGCCTGCCATTTACTTTTCTTCTTTGTGGCAGAAAGAGAGATGGGTTAATTGCAAAAGTGATGAAAAGCTAAAATAAACAAATACATAAGAATTGTGTAGATGAAATAACAAGCATCTTTAAAAGCCTATTCTTAATAGACCAGATAAACTACAAATCTTTCAAAGTGATAAGCAGTTTTATGTCACTGGACTTCTCAGTTTAGCTGAACTGCTTGACTTCAACTGAAAAAATGTCCAGTGCCTTTGAAAAAAAGTTCAAGTCCATTATTCTCCCATTATATTGCAGTCAAACATGTGAATTTGTTTATATACAGAAAGACAGGCTTTAATTTTTCTGTGGATTTTATTTTTCAGTTATGCAGAACACTTACTAAATTCTAAAAAAACCTCTCCTGATTAGAAGGTAAATGCTGCATTGCTATAGTTTTATCTTAGTGGTATTTTGACCCTCCACCCTACTTTAAATACCTACTACCTTTAGTAAAAGACCCCCACGTTCACATCTGTAGCAGTTCACTTAAACATACACACCTACACACTAACAGTAATAAAATATGCATAAAGAAAATTTTATTAAGTGTGACAATATTGCATTTTTGTTTCAAATAATGTCAATCCCTTAAAGTTTGCTAGTTTCTCTAAACAAATCAAAGGTTACCTCTGCGTTTAAGTTGTCTGCAAGGCTTTCAAGAAACTGGCTTTCAATTGGGTTCTGCTGTGTAAGAAGAGTCAGGTAATGACTGAGTTTATCATGAGTTGTAATAATGATGCCTTCTCCGAATTTGTCAAACTGAGGCCGTCCAGCTCGACCAAATATCTGCATGACATCTAAAATTCCAAGGTCAACAAAGGAGCCTCTTTTTGCAGCATATATTTGTGTTCCCTGGTTGAGGAAAAGTTAATAAAAATTAACATAAATACACATGACTATAATCCTGATGAGCTGAATACTGAAATTAGGCAAATACAGCATGATTTCAGAAGTGTACTTTAACTAATCCTTTCATAATCTTTGATATATTTAAATCTTTACTATACAAACTAGACTCCCACTGGAGAGAATCAGTTTAATGAGATATAAATAACATTTCAAGTCAATCAGATATTTCCCCTCCAGGCCCAAAACTCACAAGAGATATTCCTATCTGTACTTCTTCACAGGTTTCTTCCAAGACAGACAACCCCTTGCGGAGTAGGGAAGCTCTTACCTTAATAACAACAGCATGAGCAGGCAGATTGACACCCCAAGCAAGTGTAGCTGTACAAACCAAGACTTTGATATGTCCATTAGAAAACAAGTTCTCAACCAAACTTCTGTCTTGCCGCAGCATTCCAGCATGATGAATACTAAATCCATCTGGAAACAGCTCACGTAACTGTTTATTTCTGGATCTCTGTACCTAGAATGGACAAGAATAATAATTAAATTCACTTCTAATTACAGCACAAGAAGTATTATATTTAAAAAAAAAAAACAGAAAAAATTTGAATATTATTATGACCCATAAGAAAGAAACTTTTCCATTAATGTTGGATTTTTCATCAATGCCAGTTGGTGATGGTTTTCTATAAATTAATTTTTCTATACTTATTTTCCAAAGGATACACTTAATTGTTTAACAGATTGTAAGAAGTTCAATCTTTGTACAAAAGCATAGTTTCACTTAAGTGGAGATTCAAGTTAGCCAACAGTGAGTAACACTGAAACTGAGAACTCACTTATCACTTTTCCTTAAAAGCAACTCTTTCAGACTGTGCAGGCAGCTCAGACAGGCTTGAGGCAGCAGGACACACACTGTACTTAACATCAAGGAGGGGATACCCTTCCCCACCACCAGCCATTGCATGGGTGCAGCACAGCCTGAATCAATAAATTCATACCATCGAATCAAACTTCTCATCTACCCCTCATTTTTCCTTTCCCGTACACAGGAGACCGGGATCTCAGTCTGCAAAACCTCCAGCCTCCTGCAGGGTATGAGGCCTGTGAGCATTATTTCTGGGTGCTGGCTTTATGATGCTTTATCTAGACTGAACACTGACTCTAAGTTGTGAAAAACTAATATACTTCCCTAATTTGTCACAAACACTTCTGATTTTCTGCCTGTCTCTTCCACATTCCTACCTGCTGCACTAACTGCCTTCCAAAATCAATTGCTGCTAAATATGACACCAAAAGGGTTGCGGTAATGATGACTCTAATCTTTCTCTAAATCACATTTCTTTATCTTTGTCCATGGAGAATCTCTGCTTTTCCATAAAACACACAAAGGTTAAGTAGTATTTAACTCTCACTGTATTTTCAGCCTTTCGTATTACAGTGAATTAATTCTAGATAAAATTAGATTATTATTGTTGTTATTATTGATGTTGTTATATCTTCACATTTACCATTTCCTGACACACTGCCACCAAAAAGTTGATTTATGGGATACAGAGTGGGTAAAGCAAAGCAAAACATGGTTCACAGCACTGGCAAACTGCCAAACATGAACAATAAATCTCTGCAAACACAGAAATAAATAGGGAGATGGGAATGCAATTATAAAGGAGGACATGAAAAGAAAAATATTGTAGGAAAAACACATTTCTCACTTTCTCAATTATCCAGCTTCTCAATATCTGATCTTTCCTGCTTTAGTAGTAATTATTTACTATTCATTTAAAGGAAATCAAACTCAGCTTTTAAATGTCACATGACTTTTTGGCAAATTTAATTAACTGCTGCAGTGCTGAAAAATGAATAAATAATAAATTGATAAAGTGGCCCTGCAGTTCATGAGGCTTATTCTTCATGAGCTAACAAATGGAAACAAATATTTCATAAAGAGCACAGATGCACCAAGACTTGCATTTATTGATTATCAACAACAAAATTCACAGAAGGTTGTGGAAAATTCACTTCAGCTGCATACCTGAGAATAACTGTGACACAGAAATTTGGATTGATCTTGCTTATACCTGGAACTTGGTGTAAGCATTTAATGATGAATTAGCTTTTTTCTTAAATAAGTGATTAAACAACCATCAAAAAATTCACTTTTTTTAGTAGAACTTTTTGTACTGGTGTCACATGCCTATTTTATACATATTAAAGTATCTAGTTTTCAAAAGGGCAATTGTTCAATATAAAAAACATTACACTTTAAAAATTATAATCTTAGCAAAAAAAGCAGAATCCTGCTTTCAAATCCTCACAATTTAAAAATTGCATACCTATGTAACTTGATTGCTTATGTTGTTTAATGTTTTGAAAGACAGGGCAATACAGCAATGGAGAACCAATAGTAAAACTGTGTACTATATATAGAAGAAAACTATTTGTTTATGGTTTTAGAAAGTACAATTTCATCAATTCAAGAGAAAGGAACTTGTGAATATAATGAAAAGAAAGAGGAAGGAGAAAGGTTTGTGACAGAAAATGTATTAAGATATGGCAATGGTAGTCTGACTATAATTCAAATACTTGCAACCCTAAGCTTAATCAACTTATATTGTTTAAAAATATGCAGGTACAGCTACATGCATCCATCTCGTTGCATTTAGAAAGAATAAAAACATAGTTCTAAAATCTACCACATATTCTAAAACATCTTTGAAGTATTTAGTATGTACAGAATTCATTTACTGAATCTGTTAATTGATTCAATCTATGAAGTGCTAGACTTCTAGGTTACACAGATAACAGGTTAGAAATATATGAAATAATTTTTTTCCAAGACAGAAGACTATGAACTTTTTTAAATGAAAAAAATCACAGCTCACTTTTGACGTAAGAAAAAATCAAATGCTGAGGAAATAAAATTGCTAGTTATTTTGGGTGATTCTATCAACTGCACAGAAATGGAATTAATTTTCTTCCCCTAAATTTGTGTTCACTTTAGATTACAAAGACACAAGGCGAGTTAGTTCAGGAACAATGACATAATCTAATTTTATAAAGTTCACTTGAGAAAATAAAATAAAAAACCAATTCCCATATCTCAGTGATGCCTTGAAAGATTGCTCACACAGTGTATCATTTAATGGCAGCATATCTGCTTTTAAAAAAACCTCTTAAACTCTTGTGACAATGAAGTGCATGGCTATTGTATTTAACCTGGATTTTAATGTTTGCAGAGACAACAAAATCAAGAACAACTAAATAAAGGAAGTGAAACTCTAAAAAGTTATATTGCTTCCACCTTGCTCTACTACAGAATAAAACTAAAAGGACTTGCTTAAAATTTATACAAAATGTTACTAAGTGCCTCAGGTGTATGGAGAAGTTGTGATTATGAGGTATAGCACTGGTCTCCTGATTAGAATTGATTTTCTTTCCCCTCCCTTATTGCTCAAGAGGGCTGTAGATTTATGACCTTTGCTTACTTGTGTGTGTGCATCTAAAACAGTATGTGTTAAATAAATTCCCAGTTTAGCTTGCTGCCACCTATATTTCTCCTTTAAACGTCTTGAATTTCATGCAGTTCTTGATTAAGACACATTAAAAATGCCGCAATTAGACATAGAAAAATGCCCTGCTTAATTTTAATGAGAAATGATGCATACACAGCAGGAAAAAAGAAAATCCAACTTTTCTGCTAAAGACTTATGAAAGATAACACCTTTCCTTTACCCTTTTCATGTATCTGGTATCACAAAGGTACCATCATTCATAAGAACTGTAAGATGCATGCTCTTTCAAATACTCACACGGTGAACTAAAGAATGAAATTTTTAATAGGCCTATAGATGCCTTTTTTCTTATTTTATATAAAAAATAAGTAAAAATAGCAATAGAGCTTGATTATGAGAAGCAGCTGCCAATAAATTGCTTCTTGATAAGTGGAACATGAATTTATGGTTTGTTTGGGGTTTTTTTAATCTCCAATTGCTACCTTCATCTAGGACAAACAAAGTAGATCACCACTACTTGCTATGATATATTTGTTTCTTTCTGTAGATAACTCATTTTTCTTTCATGCTTCCTCTTTTTTTGATTTTGCTTCAAATTCTGAATTTGGGTGTTTTTCCCCACTAATAATGCAGTTTTTGACTCATGTATTTTCTTTCAATAACAGAAATGGCACAGGCTATTCTAGCATTTTTCTCACGATCCCCTTACCATAGCAAACTTCATGCTCGTGACCGTATGACTCAATCATTGTAATTTCCTTTCTGTGGAGTTCACAATAGGGCAGCACTTGCAGTTTGTTCAGAATGCACCATTATATTTGTTCACTGGTTTGAGCAATTCCGAGCAATTTATTCCCATCCTCCATTCTCTGCACTGTCCTGACACCCTGCAAAGTAGCAGCTCTTAATTTTGAGGCCTCATTAGCCTCACTTGATGAGTGTCGGAGCTCAGATAGCACAGACATCACAGACACCTACACCAAAGGGATCTTTTGCTACAGCTTTCAACTGTGTGATGAATACAATTCAAGTATAGCCAAAGTAACTACTTTGTAACTTTGCTCAAGACATCCAAAAATGTAATTCGTAGGTTGACCTTCTAAACTGTATTAAGTCCCAACAAGGGAAAAGCCTTCTCTGCCTCCTTCATATTACTAACACTGCTGAATATGCTCTGCTGGTTCATTTTAAGAATACTGACTGTCTTTCAAAATTTATCAGATCAGGGTAGGATGGAAAAAGTGTCCATTTACTCCAGAAGTAAAGGTGAGCAGACAGAAGCAGAATGAAAAAAGGGAAGTTGAAGAGTACATCCATGGACTTATTCCTGTTCTGTAAATATAAAAAAACTAGGTATGAGAGAAACAGAAAGAAATTATCAAAGGACTGCATGATCATTCACCATTTTTGCTCTTCAGAATTTACTACATTCATATTGCATAATAATTTATCTATATATGTAAAAGTTTTACTCCTTTATTGCCAATTGCTACTTCAAAGGGGAGAGACAAAAACTTGGATAAGGTAAATAAAACCATAAGATTTTTTTTTTTTAATATGAATTCAAAATACAGTAATTTTTTGTTACAGGGAAAAAATGTGAGACTCCTTAATATGCATTGAGAGAAGTATATGGAGCCTAGAGAAAATATTAACCCGTGAAAGATAAGCAGTAACATTATCTGAGAGTTTTTGATAACAACTGTATGGAGAAATACAGATCGGAGTCTGAAGCGAGAGAAAAAGGTATGCATTTGAGGTACAATGATTTTACTTGAGGACTCTCCTTTTATGAATTATTAGTTATTCATATTATTCCACTTGTGTTGTCTGCATACTAATTAAGCTATCAGCAGCTGTTTCTAGGACAAGGATAAAGCAGCACTTTATGGGGTATCAGTAAGATTACTTTCCTTGCTCTTTCCTGGCACCAGGAGCATTTGCTTCACTGACTGCTCACCCTGCAGCTGGGTCCTATGAAGAACCCAAAAACTGCTGAGAGCTCGCCTCACCAGGATGACACACATGACCTCGCAGATCGTTTCTGGAGGGATGCAGGCTGCCCAACATGCTATTCTACTTAATGAGTATGCATGCTCATTCTCTACATCTTCACTTTTTTAATGTATCTAACTATTCACTTTGTATAGTTATCCTGAAGTACTATCCCTGTTCAACACTTATTTACTGGGATATAATTAGTTGGTACCTGGCAAGACATTATTTGAAGATGGTAATTCTAGCAAACAAATGTGAATCAGTTTGAATTTCTCCTGGAAGAGTCAATAATCTAATTGTCTCCCTCTGGCAATTTAAGTTCACTGTACTAAAGTTAGAATTTTTTACACCTGTGAGTTACTGTCTGATCAATTTACTGATATCATCTCAGTAGGTTCTGTAAAGTGCTCTAAAAACACCTCTGAAGGAGAAAGAAAGGAGAGTAGTGGGACTGCTCCAATCAGAACAGTTTAAAAAGAATTCCTGTAAATTATACTTTGATTCTCTTTTTGATTCACAAAGGAAGGAGGTGTAAGGCAGAATTTCTGGCACATTTTTTCTGTTGCCCTGGCCTTACCACAGATCCTAACCTATTTATTGCATAAGGTTGTGTTTCATCCAGTTGGTACCTTAGGAAGTGATGACTACCAGTTAAAGAAGGGATTGGTATGGTGTCCAGAATTGTCTTGCCTTTTTCAGCGTGTTCTTTTTACAGTACACTGTTACATCATAGAAGCCCCATGTTTTTTTCATTGGAAAAGTTACATGGTACACAGAGAATGAAATATTCTATGGGAAAAGGAGGAATAGCCTTCAGGTTCAAAAACTTGAGCAAGAGGTAAACATTTAATGTAATCTTTGATTCCTCAGGTCTATTATCTATAATGCATTAGACAGAAGTGTTTACAGACTTCACTGATCAGAGAAGCTAAGGAAATGTAGTATAATGTTTAATATGTTGCTTTTTTGAGCCAGCCAGACAAGTCAAGAATGAAAGAAACATGAATGCAAGTCTGACCATGCACAAATGATGGATTTGCAACAAGTCACCGGGGACATAGACACAGTTTCAAATTACCTCACTTAATGCCCAGCCAAAAAGGCCTACAGAGCAAAAAAAGGAACTATTTGTACAGACAATGCACTAGCTCAGCTTGAGCCAGAATTTTATAACATGGACCAAAGTAACCTAACATTTCACTTCAAGCCAGACTGCTGTGCCTGTCTTAAAACTGAATGAATTACTGATTCTCAGATAAAAGGGTTCAAGAACTTAGACTGAGAAATAATTCCAGCAGTAGGTTTAGACAGAAAAGAAATGTTCATTATAATCACCCAGCTTAAGAGCCACCTCTCAGTGAAAATACCAATATTTTTCCTATATTGTACAATACTAAGCAGTTTTCTATTGTTTATAGCAAGTCAATAAAAATTATATAGATACATTTTTGTACTGCTTCAGTATGATGAAAATCTGGACTTCACCAGATCTGTGACACCAGTCTGTGACTAAATAACCTCAAATCTTATTAAGACAAGTGCCAAAACATTTCAGTTTAACAACAACATGAAAATGCACATGAATTAAGACTGAATTAATTGTATAACATCACAATTTTAAATTGCATGCAAAATCATTTTAGTCAAAATCTTATTTTCTTTCTCATCAGTTTAGAATTCAAACACTCTCTTTCTGGGAACAGATGTAAGAAACATGTAAAATACAGCAAGGTATCTATTTGTCTCCAGCCTTTGAGACAAATAAGTGCTGTTGTCATATTTGTTAACCACTAGGAGTACACAGATGAAAAAAACATCAATCTTGGTCTGTTTTGCTGACAGCAGAAGTTTTCAGTATGGAGTTATAAAACTACCCGGTAGGGAAGATATACAGCATGGAAAGAAATTGATACAGAGAGTGTTTGATGACATGCAAGGATGAAGTTTTACTGGTTTCACTTTGAATACTCACAACCTCTGGAGACCTAGTTAAACCTTCTGTTGCTGTGCTTAACTGTGCAAAGATTTCAATATTTCTGCTTCAACAGGAAACTGATACTGCATGGTGTCTATAAAAATATGTGTTATATTTGAGAACACCTCCTTTGCTTTGTAATACTCAAAATTGCCACTCTGCTGAGCCATGACAAGACTGAATGTATTTTCAGCCAGAAACAATGAAAGCAGGAAGTCTTTTAAAGTTCTTTCCAATACTGCTGCAGCTTACTTAATACATATCATAATGATTTTTAGTGCAACTCCTCCTCAAAGGCTATACTGAGACATTATTAACCCTGCAAGAAAAGTATTTAATGAACATTAAGTGTATTTCTCATTTCATAATTAAACCACAAAAGTCCACTAAACTTCACATCTATGCAAAGTGACAGACTGAGGATTCTCCAGAAGAATGGAATTTTTCCTCACAATTCTTACAGGTAATGGGAAATGTGCAGTATGAATTAACAGTTTACATGGTTTTCAAACAGTTGTAGACTGGCGTCATTACATATGACCATGAAAAGCTGAAGCTTATCTTAAACGAGGAAAGTAATTTTTAGAGAGATGAATGCTAAGTACTAAATGTCTTTCGGTTTGGTATTGTGGCTTGGTTTCTTCGCTCTTCTAACTTCTGTCCTACACAGCATGGAAGATAAACATAACAATACTAAGACATGAAAAAAAACCCAGCAGTCAATAAAGATGGCAGAAATTCCTAAACTAAAAAATGTCACAATTATATTTGCCACTCATTAAGTAACTTGAACTATGTAACTTGAACTTTAACAAGAAAAAAACAAAACCAAGAAGAAAACATAAACAAACTGGAACATCAGGCCATCTGCAGCACCAAGCTTTTCTCACTGATACCAGTTTAATATGAAGACCCATAAGAAAAGTCATGATGTAATTAGCACCACATAAAGGTTTTGGTTTTTTTTATTGGTGTGCTAATATTAAACAAGTCTCAGAACTAAAGACATTTTATTCCTCCTGTGCCTTTGCTATTACAAAAGAATTTCAGGGATTCGTTAGTAACCTTTGTAGTTCAGGGTTGCCAAATGTATAATCTCACAAGACAAGCACTTTTCAGAACTCTGTAAGGGATATGAAGGATCATACATGTTTATGTATTTTCACACTGCAATGTTTATACAGTAACATCTGATTAATTATATTGTGGTAACTATTTACATTATTTGATAACTAACAAAAAAAGTCTATTAAGAAACTAATAGACATTGAAGTGATGAGACCAGTAAAACCTGATTTCCTACGAATTTTATGAATTTTATATTCTTCGTGCCTCTGTCCCAACTCAAATGGGACATCAGACTTCCCTAACCTCATCTCTCCCAGCGTTATTTCACTGCATTACTGTTTCACAAACTTTTCCACTGCACCCTCAGGACAAAAAAAGTACATCTTACAAATGGAATCTGTAAGGCTTATGCTGATTTTCAACACTATGATCCAGTTATCACTAACACCTCTGACAAGGATGTCTTTTTTGCTAGTTTCATTCCAAATTACTTGCAGGCTACTCTCAAGTTCTGGAGCTTCAGTGCACGACTGTGGAGTCTGTGGACTATCGAACATCATTCAAAATCAGTTTTAAAGGGAACATGATGTCGTTACACACCTGAATGGGTCCAAGAGTAGCACCTAATAAGTGACAGAACAAGAAGGTTTCTATCATTATGCTCTTACAGCCAGCAGACTTGGGAATTTGGAGTCAGTTTGTCAGCTAAACTGAGACAGCTATTAGGCTTGCTGTCAGAGGAAACAAGCAGATGCAAGAAACCAGCACTGTGCAGTCACCTCCAAACAGCTTAATTTTACCCCCAGACCCTGTTCAAATGTAGGGTATTTTCCCATAAACCTCTGCTAAATTACAAGATCCCTTGTAGTTTCAAACTCTACTGAAAAAAATCAGGGTTTTTTACCGCCCTCTCTTAAAAAAACCCCTCCCCTCAAATGCAGCCTTTACAGTACCAATATTTGATGTTACTTACTAACATTTTGTTTGATACATCATGAAGCCTGCAAGATAATTGCTTTGCAAAGTTTAGAAATCACAGAGATGAACACATTTATATATAATTAGATATAGCTTTGAAAGACTGTTTTCTACATCTACAGCTCTTTAAGCATTTACATAACCTAGCACATATACCTCCCACTCAAGGCTGATATTTTGAGCAAATGAAGACTTAATTTTCTTATTCAAGTAATTTTTATAACATATTTACAGGGATTTGAGAAAAAAATACTGCACTGATGTTAATTCATCCATCTGCCTTGGGGTTTATAAACAAGATTAGAAATCCTCTGCACAACTGAGGAGCTTGCTACTGTTAAGATATTGTAATTCATATACTGTTATTTTAAAGCAGGGTATAGAGGTTCTTCATCTAGCTAACTTTAAATGTCTTACACAGCAGGTAAATCTCAGGCAAAATATAAGAAAATATCTCACATATCAAACATGCCAGGGAGACTAAATTATGTGATATGGGAACAGGTAAAGAGATTGTTACTTTTGCACTTAACACAGTACATAGCAACACAAAACAGTCGAGAGGAGAGCTGCTGTGCTGATTGCTTGCACAGTCCCTCTCCAACCCTCATTAATTTCCGTTTTTCATACTCTGTTTACTTATCTTGCATACATTAGTGCTAATGACTGTTCAAAAGTGTCAGATGCCACACTATGAGCTTCATTTTCTTTAATATTTTAATTATATTAACATTCTTCTGTACAATTATTAGCCATATCTGTTCAAATCATTACATCCTGCACGCATTTAGTCTCCTTAAAAGAGCTTTTCATTTCACAACTCTGCCCTCTTTTAAGAGCAGCCTGTGAGAGACTGAAATGTTAAAGGTTAGTGATTCAAAGCAATTGGCCATTTGTGGAGCTGGCAGGGTGCTTTGCTGAGACCAGGTTTGCGTCCCCCCTCCACAAACCGAGGGCAGGAGAGTTTTTGTATGTGTGGTGGCAAAACCTCTAATACCCATAAGGCAAATAGTAAACAATACCAACCCTTGCCTTAGAAGTAGTGTTGCGTTCATATTTATTAGTACACATACTAGTCCATATAATTTGCCACTTGAAGTAATAACCTTTTAGAACAGAGTATCTTTTTATTGTTTTAAGTAACAAAAATAACTGAGGCTGAAGTAAAAACACACATAACAATAAAAAAGTTAGTTCCCTACTTTAAGACTGAAAGCTAATACTATCTACATAAAATAGTTCTATAACTTAACACTGCAATCACATTCAAAACGCATCAGTAGCTTTCTTAGATAAAGACAACCGCTTGATCTGATTGTACGGAACTGAACCACGCACCATGGTTCAGTGCCAAGGCAAATATCATGTTTGCAGCGTTATGTAACACATACACACTACAGGGTTATCACCAGGATATCAGTCTTCAGGGGTTTCAAGATGGTAATATGGAATCATGAATTAAAATCAGAATAAAAGGGTGAAGAATCTTTGACTCTTGCTCTCTGAACAAACTTTTAATTAGAGTCAGTGTGACACATACTTTAAAAACTTTTAGTTGCACTTGATTTTCTCATTTTGCACTTTGAAAACTCACATAAAATATGCTATATTGTATTGATGCCTTTTCTTGGTCTTGAAAATTAAGAGCCAGACACGGTTAACGGAAAAAAGGGTTTTTACCTCAGTATTTAGTAAGAATCTTTATGGTGCCCCACTTTGCCAAGGTGGAATGCGCCGAAATGTACACCATGATGGATCATGCACACAATTTATAGACCTTGCAAATTAGCATACCTATCAAAGATTCCTCAATGAAAGGCTTGAATGATTAGTGTGATATCCCCCCATCCCAAGGAATTCCCCCCTGGATGGGCCTATCTTAGTTTACCGGATGTGTTCTAGAGAGGACCTTGGTTTTTCAGGACAGCATAGGACTTTCTGGCCCCAACTGCGAGGCCTCCAGCATGTTTGGTCTCCCGGCTTAACAGAATATTAGGACTATGCTAAGTTAGGGGACTTAAGGAATTACAAGTACGCATCCTAAAAGAACTGGGGATACATAAAAGCTATATAAAAGCCATATAAAAGGTACATAAATGCTATATAAAAGGTATATAAAAGGCAAAAAACCATAATGGCATCAGTATAGAAAATTATTGTAAACAACATAATGTGTAAGTAATAATATAAAATACACAATCAGAGAGGATGAAGAAGACTTCCAAGATCATCAAGTCTAACCTTTGACCTAATGCCACCATGCCCACTAAGCCATACTGTGAAGTGCCACAATAAATTCTTTTTTCAATAATTCCAGGGATGGTAAGACCACCACCTCTCTGGGCAGCCTGTTCCAATGCGTGACAACCTTTTTGGCGAAGAAATTTTTCTGCATATCTAACCTGAACCTCCCAAGGTGCAACTTGTGGCCATTTTCCCTTGTCCTATCACTGGTTGCCTGGGAGAAGAGGCCAACTTTCACCTAGCCATAACCTCCTTTCAGGTAGTTGTAGAGAGGCATAATACCCCCCCAAGCCTCCTTTTCTCCAGACTGAACAAATCCAGCTCCTTCAGCAGCTCCTTACAGGATTTGTGCTCCAGACCCTTCACCAAGTCTGTTGCCCTTCTTGCTCCAGCACCTCAATGACTTTTCTGTAATGAGGGGCCCAAAACTGAACACAGAACTCAAGGTGTGGCCTCACCAGCGCCAAGTACAGGGCCCTGGTCCTGCTGGCCAGACTATTGCTGATACAGGGCAGGATGCCTTCTTGGCCACCTGGGCACACTGCAGGCTCATATTCATATTGCAAAGCAAAGCTAGAGATCATGTAATCACTCATCTTTAGGAATTGGTTTACATATATAAGAATATTTTACTTTGCAAATTCCATTCTAAATGTCGGAAGTTATTCAACAAAAGTGTCTCCTGTTAATTTTATGTTTGGATATCAGCTGTTTTTTAAATTGACTTTTGAGCTCCAAATATGGAACTGCCAATTCTGTTGTCAAAGAAATTTTACACAGAGTGGAAACAGAGGGGCTATGCTTACCTGTAACACTGGTCGTATCTCTGCTAACCTCAGTGACCACTTGCTAGAGGGAAACCTACTGAGCCTGTTTTCTCTAACATTATCAGACAGTCTTTCTGATAATATCTATAGAAATGGACTGATGACTTATAATTCTTGGCACAGCCTTTTCATTCTTGAGATCAACCTAGAATATATTCCCTACTCTATTTCTTCCTTGAGAAGACATCATTTGAGATAAACAGTTAGTTCCACCATCCTTGTCTAATCTGCACGCTGCAAGTACAGAAGGTAAGAGGGCCAGCTAATGCTGTCTGGGGCAGAGAAATATCTCTAGAAAGCAAAGTAACTGTGTGACCATTTGAGACAGGCCACTCTACATCAGCTTGATACGGCAGGGTTCAGTTTGAGATTAAAACACTGCAGGTATCTACACAGAGATCTACACATCTGCAGGAGGAGGCTGAGCACCCTGCACAGTCAGTGGGAATCAGGCAGCAGAGCCTGTGCAGTGTTTCTGCTCTCTCCCATGTCTGCTTGTGGATGAACTCAGGCATCCTCTTGCCTCCATCGCCTGAAGTGCACTGAATTCCACCAACTACAACAGCAGCACAGACACATCACACATTTGTAGCTACCATATGCAGTCTCCTAAAACCCGTGTGCTATAATTTTAGCTGGAGAAGCACTTCATGTTTCAAATTTAGACTAATGAACAAGAATTATCCTCGAAAGAATAAAAGACAAATTAGACCCTCAAATAACTTTCCATTGCAACAAATTTCTATTGTAACTGACTCAGGTGGCATTTTCCCAACACTCCCAGATGGCACATATCACTAATAGCTCTTAATTATCACTCAATATTCCAAATAAATTGGAACTTAAATTATCTGCCTTCGCACTAATCTCTGCTTATTCTGATACTCATACATTAAAATTAATCAGATCATCCTACGTTTTAAATGCTGAACATAACAGAACTAAAGAACATCATAGTAAAAATAGGAATGGAGACTTTACATCCTTTCTATTGATGACAATGGCAACTTAATTAAGGGACATTATTTATCACAAACTCACTTCAGACTTATTAGAAACCCCAAATGTAATTATGCAACCTCAAAATTACATTCCTACAGCACTTTCTTAGCGATGGACAAAGAGATGCCATAAATTCACAGAGTCTGGCATCACCAGACTCAGTACAGGTCACAATGCTACTTGAAAGTATGACAAAAACCAGTTTTTCTCCACGTGACAAAGCTGACAAGAACATATTCTGACTGAAATGTTTGCAAACTGTTGTTAGAGCAATAATGCCTAGTTAATCTCAATTTGCCCCTAAGAAGAAAAAGGATAAGAGATGTTAAGTGATTTTCTTCTTATCTGTGCAGATTTTTACAGTTATTGGTTTAATGTTTAGTTTGAGAGTAAAACTCCAGACTTTTTTGTGTTTGATAAAATGAGTTGACTGTGAAATTCCAAAGTTGTCTGAGATTCCCAAGTATAAATTCAGTCATAGGGGAAAAGAGATTTCCATTAATACCAGAAGTAAATATAAACTTTATGCGGAATTGCACTCCTACCCCCTAAAAATCCTCCCCCAAAATGCTTTGTAGAGTATTGCTACCCTTACAACTTCCACCATCAAACACAGTATATACTTTATAATACAGAACAGAAAACTGAATTCAAGGAAATCTAGATTACAGCTTTAACTGATGAACTCCCATATTTACATCAGCCCCCTTTACAGTCACAATAAATGTTGACATTTCTCCTTCAGAAAAAAGACAGAAACTCATAAAGCCATTTCGCAAATCTGTGTTCAAGTGTAATCAATTAACCCTCATGCATTTTCTCCAACTAATGCCTATTCTGATGCCTGAAGCTGATTTCATACATATATTTCATAACAGTAAATACAAATTTGAAAGATACAGATATTGATTTTTCCTATTTCCTATTAACTGTTATTCTGTTAATCAAAACAATGACTATCAGCCATAGAGAAATACATGCTTAAAACTATCAACTTTTTTTAGCTTCCTAAAATATGCACTGTTCAAGAATTTATATATTTTTAAAGAAAAATGGAATGCAGTCTGTATTATATTACTATACATAAATATGTATATGTACTACACAAGTACATTATACATTATAATCATTACACTAGTATCTTAGCTGTCTTGCATTTTATACTATCATCTATTAATGTATGCTAGAAGAGAAAAAGGAAGGACTAAAGTAGGGAATAAGAAAAAAATTATCTTAGAAATTTCACACAAATGTAAATAATCTATCTTTGAGGTCAAGAAGAGAGCTGCACCTCAGGAAAATGCATGGAAGTCGAACGTATTTACCTATTTATTTTTAATTCTCAGTCTGCAAAATGCTCAGAAGAGAAACAGGGATCAAAGGCCTTTCCCCGACCATAGAACCAGCTTCATTTATGTGCATTAAAAGGTATGGCCACAAGGTGGCTCTCAATACTCAGGATTGAAAACTATGACTCGAAAAATGAAATAAAAATCTCGATTAGCTTTGTTTTCTTAAAACTGTAACTGATATGTTTCACCTCCCTCATTCTTAGACACATTTATTTCCACACTAGGAAAATACCTTGAAGATATTTTAAATTCCAACGGAGTGGTTTCCAGGCTTAATCTCTAACAGCACCATTTTCCTGTAGTCACTTATTTCTCCCAAAATCGAAGCCCTTTTGATAATTGGAATTCATATATACATAACTGAAATAACTTATATACTGCTTTTGATTCAATTAGTTCTCAACTATTTACCAGTACTAGCTCTGTTTCATGATGAAAACTATGAAGCTTCTACCTAGAACATGGATTTGCACATGGACAGCATCTTACAGAGCTTGTTTTTTTTTTTTAATATGCTCTAGGTATGTTATTTATGCTGTTAACTATAATTTTATTTTTCCTTTTACAAGCTTATTAATAGTTGTGTTTTTTTCTGGCAATCTCTCACCCTTTTCTGTAATTATTTTGTTACAATAATATCTGTTTTCATTCAATATCTGTTTTCCTCACAAGTGTGAAAATCTGAAATTTGAAGAAACTGGAACAGGTAGGAAAAAAATAAATAGGGCTACGGCTGTCAACTCAGTAAATTTGACAGTACTCAATAAATACGTGATGCTGAATCAATAAATTGTACACCTGTACAGCACTCCGAAAAGTACAGGAGTCTCTTAGAACAATCATCTTGGATATTCTCCTTAGACAAGAGATCTTGGTGGTTACTTCAAGGAATAAGCCCCCTCAGAGGAACAAAATCTAAGAGAATACCTGAAAATAACTATTCCAGCTGTTTTGTAACTACAGGCCAATGAAGGAAGAAACTGCGTATGTTTTCAATGTAATGAGGCAGTACAAGTGCTTTTTAACTAAGTTATAACTATCTAACAAAAGTCCAGAAAACAATTTCTGAGAGTAAGGGATCATTAAAAGAATTATAAGCAATACCGGTGTATCTATATAAGTGTTTTAAATCCCTGAATCATTAGGGCCAATTCACATTTTCTTATTGCTTTCAGTTCCAGAAGCCTGCAGAAAATCCCCATCTGCAAAAAGTTAAACACTGTGCTGTGTTTTCTCTATGAAACACTATTTTGTGCTGTATTAAGTTGTGTCCTCAGGGCTTACTCCAAAGCCCACAGTCTATTTTCCATTAGTTTTACCATGTTTTGCTATGCGATCCTCCAACTGAAACCCAGCTAGGACTATGTTCAATTATTCAGCAATACTAGTTTAAATGAAAGCAGGGAAATACAGTATTAACAGTTTCAAACACTTCAGATTTCTGATTGGTGTCCTTGATAAACATACAGAGCACAATACTTGGAAAAAGTGATCACTAGAATCAAAGACTTTGCACTAGACATCTACATTTGATTACAAAATTCATGCATATCAAAGCCAGAGGTACCCTCACAGAAAGAAAATGTGCAGTATTTTCCATCCTTGACGCAATGGCCTTTGATTCCTCAGCTTTTATTATTATTATTACAAAGAGTTTTGAAAGGCTTTTGCAATGCTTTTGATACTCTAAATTCAAGAACCTCAGGGTTTGTCATCCCGCGCTAGGTTTTTAACATTTTGTCAACAGTTCTCAATATTTTCGAACGTCCAAACGTGTAAGTCACAGTTTTTGTCTACTTTGTAAAAGAAAAAAGCCAGAGAGGACTCCCTAGCACACTAATTACTTACTAGAGGTCATAATCTTAAACACAGCAATAATGACAGTTTTGCACATGGCAAATTCAAATTTCATCTCACAGTGTTAGCACTCATGGATCATACAACATCCCCTATAGAAAAGGACAGATCCTCAGAGTGGTTAGCAGAAACCAACATGGCTTCTTAAAAGATTATTACTCAAATAAATAACATTTTTATGTATTTACAGAAGACCTTATATTTCCTTATTTGGAAAAAAGCTCACTGTAAGTGAAAACTGAGCAGCAAGCCACAAACATTGTTCCCCAAAGAACCAAGATGCTGCAAGCTCTTCTGGTCACTTGTATTTTGCTGGTGTACAGGGTGGACTATTTCAGGTCTTGCTGAGTTCAAGAAATCAGCAGCTGGACACATAATATCTTTCCCCAGGTAACAATGATTATGTCAGCCCTATTTATTTTTCTTGTCTGAAGATATTTTTGGATTGTTAGGGAAAAGTATCTTTTTTTTTTTTTTTTTTCACAGTTTTAGCTATGAAAACTTTATCTTAGTTTTAGTCCTGTTGTATCTACTGGGAAACATGGACAATTTGCTGATTTTTTTTTCAGAACTCTTGCTAAGCTTCATCAAAATCTTCCCGAATTTAAGGAATTTTCTGGCTGGCCTATGTTGACATCTGTTTAAGTGACTCACATTTTCCCAATTTCTGCCTTCTGTCACAGAGTAGACTCACCAGATCAGCTGTGCAAAAAATTTTGAAATCTCTTATGTACTTTTCTTCCAGAGGTGGCAAACCATCGCAATACAGCAAAACTTATGTACAAATGATTATTTTCAGTAATGCTTCAAACATGTTTCAATGTTCTAATGTTTCTCAAGTTCTAGAAATCTAAAAATTTTCCATTTTTAGCTTTGCTGGCTAAAATGAATTCCTTCCCTATTTGCACTGGTATTGTCCAGAGATGAAGGTCTGATAGGTGGAATGGGGATGGGAAACATTAATTTTTTTAAGAATTCATAGTTAAGCACAGAAATTCTCAAGTCTCCTAATACTGCTGTCTTCCTATCTGCACGCTTCCAGCATCTTCTCACAAACTATATGCTTCCAAATCTTTCATATTTTTAGAAATTTTATTTTCATTTTACAATACACAGTAAGCTTAACTTTGCTAACTACCAGTTTTCATTATAGTTCATGCCCAGCTTGTGTATACTCTACACTTGTCAAAAACATGATGCTGTTAGTCTAGTTCCCATTAGCATAATACATAATTTCTAGTTCTAGTTTTTTACTCAAATGAGCCAAAAATTACTAACATGGTACATGTAGAAAGATGTATCCAAATGCATATTTATATGATGTTCATTCAAAAAATCTCAGTTATGGGATCAAAATACTGTTTTTCAGATTTTTATGGTTTTTTGGGAAATGCTCTATAATCAGTTTCTGCTGGTTTTGATGCAGCAATAAAAAAGTTCTGAAATAACTGAGTTGTTCAAAAGAGATTTGGCAAATTTAGGCAAAATTCTAACGTCACTTTGATAAAGGTGACATGCAAAGTTATCTGTACATTCTAAAGTGCAGCAGTTTGTGGCTTTATACAACAAAATGCTTTCCTCCAAGACAATGATTCCCAGCAAGCAGGGATTCTTCTGATTCTTGTCTGACTTTTGAAATTCCAGTTCAAAAGATCTTAAGATGAATTCAAAACAATCAAGATAAAAGAAGATAAAACTAATCTTGCAGATACCAAGGCTTCCATAAAAGATATAAAGGATATGCTAAAAAGCAGAGACTGACTATACATGTAATAAAACTTAGACTAGAAAAAGAAATATATGGCATTAAATACTTGGCAGTTACCTAAAAAAAAATCCCCTCAACTTTCCAAAAGTATGCTTAATTATTTTTTAACTTATTTTGTTTTCTCCAAAGCACCTCTGGATCTCAGAATGTGGAATTACCAGAATGTGGATCCAGTTGAAATCACTCCCTCTTTGTGTTTGTTTCTAATTACTCTTTCATTTAAAAAAGTGTGTGCCCATTTTACTCATTATTCCAAATTCCTATTAATTAGATGCCATTGCCGGCTTCAGTGCAAAACCTCTTCTGTCCAGTTCTGATCTACTCTACATCTTGCGCAAATAAACTGAAGGAATAGTTAAAAAGCCCAAAGAAATTTGCCTACATGATAGTATTTGGGGGAGCTGGAAGTGGAAAGTGGATGACAACTGAAATAGTCAACATACATACCCTAAACAATTCCATCAAACCATAATGAAACTAGTATTTGAAAAGCTTTATTATTTTGAAAATAAATGAAATCAAGAATACGAACTGAAATTTAATATTTTTCTCCATTTGTTAAGTAAATCATGTTTTCTAAATGAAAAACTGAATCAAGCATCTAAATGTACCTTGGTAAATATATTTACTTGCACATATTCTAATCATGTTTTTAAAGAGACAGTGTAAGATAGTTTCCAATATTGCAGCGATGTTTTCTGAAAACTTAGGTGTTTATGAAAATGTGTTTTTCAATTACAATGACTCAAAACCTTATTTTTTTTTAATCACATTTTAAAGACATCCTATACATTTATTGTTTTACAATATAAAAGAAAATCAATTTACATGAAACCTCAGGGAGCAAAAGAGACAGAGTCAGTTAACAGTGATACTCTGAAGGAAAAACATTAAGCAACACTAGAAGAAAGCACATGTATTTATTCTACAGGATAACTGTGAACTACAGGCTTTGTTCTGAATTTTATTTCAGTAAAGACAACTACAAAGGGTGTTCTCTCATGGCCTGAATCTTTTAAGCAATCACCAACCACTTAAAAAATCCAACACACCACATCCTTCATTTACAATCCTGAACAATAGTACTTTGGGATGAATCTTTGTAAGTCAAGTGTGATGCTAGAGAAAAAACTAAAATCAAATACAATTCATTGGATCTTGCAAAATTTACTTTATTTACTGTAGAAGAAATCAAACATGCTTTCTAAAAGAATGTCAGTCACTGAACAGCATCAAGCCTGTTGGAGGACAATATATCACCATGAAATACAAAGTATCAACAAGCAGCATTGACTGTCAGCATACGATGCAGAAACCCTTCAATTTGTTGTTAACTTTTCAATCATTACTCTTCATTACTAATAATTACTGTAGCTACACTATTTCCTGACAAATGAATTCCTAAGTAGATAGGATCTCTTTAAACACTATTTTCTAGTCAGCATATGATTTCCATACAAAGGTAATAAAACTGCACGTGATCAGAACCATTTGTCAGCATGGTTTGGTGCATCTTATACAGAAAAGGTGCCTGAAAAACGTTGTTGTCTACAACAGTCTACTGTGAAAATATCGCATAAGGTTACACACTGCAATCTATAACTAACCGGCACATTTTGGAAAAGGAAGCAAGACCTAGGGGTCAGTAGTAAATTAAGTTGCTTTGTTTTTTTTTTCTTTTTTTCCCCTGGAACAATCCCTAGGGATTGAAAACAGCTGAAAACAGGCTGAAGAAACCAAGCTTTTTGGGGGAGGGCTGAAAAGAAGCTAGGGCAGAGAGCACTTATGCAGACTTTAATATTATCCATTATTTCTTCTTGCTGGAGCGCTACAACAGATATTGCCTGCC
The DNA here is from genome assembly GCA_013398055.1 of Ifrita kowaldi. Taxonomy (NCBI): domain Eukaryota; kingdom Metazoa; phylum Chordata; class Aves; order Passeriformes; family Cinclosomatidae; genus Ifrita; species Ifrita kowaldi. The sequence goes on from VZRS01001244.1 coordinate 140,784, forward strand.
TTTGAACCTGTTCAATGACAGAACAAAATGAAGAAAAGGGAGCTTTATCCTCTCAAGATACCTCACATGTTATTAATATACACCTGAACTTGATTACACATGGTGAAAACCAGCACTGGCAAAAATGAAAAGTGGGTAGTAGGCTGTGCTACTGAAGTACAAAGAGTGCAGTCCTGGTCCCCATACTTGTGAATATGAAAACAATCATACTGGTTTTGTTTTTGCTTTTCCCTCCCAAATGTCTCAGAAGTTTGCAATTTGTTTCTTTACTATTAGCATAGCTATTCGATATCCAAATATATTTGATACAGTGAATGAGATTTCAAGTTGAAATCATCTTATCCAGGGAAGCTATCGATTAGTAACTACAGGGAAAAGACATAGCAAACTTTTTCTTTTTGACTGGATTACATGTTAAAATATTCTAGCAGCTAACTGAAGGAAATTTTCACAGTCAAAGGTAAAAATAATGTTGCATGACTTTTCTCTCTCAGTGCCCAGAATGAAGTTAAAATTTCAGGAAAGACAAAGAGATCACAAATGCTTATGTAAGAATAAGAAATAGCTAAGAATGCATAGGGAAATAGTAAAAAGTAATATACTTTTAATACATTCACTTTAAACCAGTTAGTTTTACAGTAATACCAACATTTATGCTGATTTTAAAGGTCAAAAACTACACATATGCTGTTACTGACTGTGCAAACCCCTGTGGCTGCAGCATCAACCAAATAACTTGTTAGAACTACTCATTGCAGCAAGCAATGTCATAGCCTGACATTAAGGAACTTCTATTGGCCTAATATTCTTCCCATATCCCACAGAGAAAGAAGTTTCAGTATATTTTAATCAGTCATTTAAAAGAAGTGTTAGATTTAAAGAGAATTACCTATCAAAGACATTCTTTTAAACAGTATAACTTTGGATTTCAGTTTCCATATTTTGAAGCACTAATGAGACATTTAAACAAATCTATTTACCTCAAGGTCTGAATTTACTGAACGCAAATACTGCACTACCTTGCAGAAGACTGTGGTAGGCTTCATTTGAGGAGAGAAGTTTAATCATGTTATAAATATGACAACAGTTCCAAATGATCTTACTAAGCACATCTAGTATTTAATAGGAAATTTTGTCAACAATGAAAGGGGATGCTACAGGCAACACATTATCCCAGAGTTTATCAGAGCATTTCCATGGAGGATTAGTAAGAAAAGGCATTAAATCTTATAGTTACAGTGGTTAAATCCATTACTGATTTTAACCTGAATAACTCTGAAATAGTTGAGAAGTTCTGTACAAAAGCATAAAATGTATTTTAGTAGTTCCTTGAAGAAAAACATCAGCACCCCTGTCAGCTGTATTTGCAACCTCAGAGATCATTCTAGAAAAAGGTTTGCTAACCCATTTTTCTTCTAGGAGATCCATTACTAATGCGGTGCAGCTTCTGGAAGTAGAACAAATATTCATGAGGTGGCTTTCCAGTGGTAAACAGGATGAAACTAAGCATTGTTGCATATCAAGCTGACACTCATGATAGATAAAACAGAATATATGATCAAGCCCATAGATTTGAGGGGGGGGAAAAGTCCATTTTATTTTTTCACAGGATAGCAGAAGATTCTTACTTGTTACCTCAGTGCAGTAACTATCAGAGCCTGAGAGACAAGGTAACAAGTCAGAAATCCTTGGATAAGAGACTGATTTTCAGAAATATAGCTGATAACAGAATTCAACCTATACCATATATTTTGCATCTTCTGATTCGTAATAAAAACACTAGAAAATTCCAGTAGACTGTAAACAATACATGGAAGTACATAGAGAATCAAACTGAAAATAGAACTACAAACTTAAAGCTGTGCAAATACGCTTTCTAGAATGACATGTAAAAAAGTTACTATTATAATAACAGAAATATACATCAAACTTCAATAAGTTTTCCTTTTTAAAGGTCAGGAAAAGCAAAAGCAAAAAGAAATTGTTTATTGTTTCTGTCAACTTTTTATTTCAGTTTACAATAGTTAACACTTTAATATCTAGGAACACTGCTAAAAAATCTGCAGGCAGTATTTTTCCATTGCTCACAATATATCCCTCTGTAAAAAGGCCTCCCTAAAATCTAAGTGTCCATCTGAATAACAGTGCTAAATACCACACCTCAGGATTCATTAAAACAGCGGAATCACTCTATACAGAACACATTTTTCTTTAATGTGTGGACTGTTAGGACCACATCTTATAATGAATTTTGTCTCTGACCTTCAGGCAGCACTATTGAATAAAATATCCCATGAAAGAAATACAGAGAGCTTCATTCCCTTCACTGAGAGATAATTAGTAAATATTTTTCAAAAGTAAAAAAATATGGTAATTATAAAACAAATAGGAAACTTCAATAGATGTTTGACATTTATTATAGCCTAATGTATTTGAATACATATCCTCATTTTATTTTTATAGTTTTTTTAATGGCATATCAAATATTAGATATGTTATTCGTAAACAAAAATAAAATGAGGATTGCTCTGAAATAATTAAATGTCAGGAAAATAATTGCACATTAAATATTTGATGAATGCACTCTAAAAATTAATTTCTAATAGTTTAAAAATGTTTGACAGATAATTAAGAGGATTAGGAATTGCTTTCAGATTTTTAAGGCCAGCAAAGAATACAATGCTTTTAATTATTCTATTTTTTTAGTTCATCCTGTGAAGTAGCCTTCACTTCCACTTGCTGTGTCTAGACTAGAACATGCATTATTTGGGTATTACTTATTCTTGTAAGTTGTATACTGGATTTCAGATGATTCTAAGTATGTTATTCATCCATTACAGTGAAAACTGCATACAGAATACAAAATAAGGACTGTATTACATTATCAAGATTATTCTCTGCCAGGTATTGCTAAATTTCATGTCAAATGAAATGGCAAGACTGAATGGCCTGTAGTCTGACAAATTTGGGAATGGTGCCAATAAACATCCATTTATACAAGATAGCTCATGTCAGACAAACATGATATTATCATTATGAAGCTTAGATTAATCACTCTGCATCACACAGTGCCGATATAATACAGTTAGACTTCTGTCAGAAATTTCATTTATATGGTGCGGCATTGGGAATTAAGTACTATATAAAATGAATTTCATCTATTAAAGAGATTAAAATCAGGCAATGATGATCAAAGAAATTAATTGTATATAGGAACTTTCACATGACAGAATGTCAGTGAGGTTCTTCAGAGATCCAGTATAGATATTTAATATTTTTACCAGTGATCAAAAATTTAAAATATGAACATGCTGATTAAAGGTACAATTCGGAAATCAGAAGCACTCTGAAGGAATGGTAAATGCTTACAAGGACAGATCAGTTCCACACCACCACTTGGCTCACCTACAGGTGATATCTGGGAATAAAGAAACCAGCTCATGTTTGGAGAATGCATTTTAAAAAGAACCCAGAAAAGGTCTTATAAATCATGTCTTTTATCGTGTTGGTACTCATCTTATTGCATAAGATGTATCTGATTTATAGTATAAGGCATAAGAACTGCTGTGCCAGGTCAGACACACAGTCTGTCTAGGGCAACAGTTTCTCTGAATAGCAAATGCCTAAGGAAGAGGAGAGTATGAACACTCCTCCCAGTATATTCTCTTGGTCACTGTAAGTTTGCCATTGAAAGACTTTCTGAGCAGCTTTATCTACCTCTAACAATAATTTGCTATTTAAATGAATAAAAACTTCCTCAGGGAAAAAAAATTAAATCAGTGAAGAGAACCAGTGTAAGACCCTGGGTCTAGGCAGGCCAATTCAGACATGAGGAATTATACATGTCAAGGCAATAAACATTTTAGAAATTGTTACACTAGCTCAAACAGAATTTTGTGCCTTGCTCAATTCCCTACATCACATTATAAACATTTCACAACAGCTGGTCCTTCTTGTACACAAAAACTATGAATCCATTAGAGTCCCTGCAGTATTTCTACAACTCTGACTTGTTCTGCTTAGAACCACAGTTGTCTGCAATGATGCTTGTTGTTGTTTTTGTTTTTGTTTTCTTTTCTGACAGTTGTAATGGTAGAAAACTGTACAGATATAATTCCTGATGACAGTCACTTAAGCCTATAAATGTAGGCTCTGTGCGTACATCTATGTGGTACTGAAGTACTTACCTTTGCCAGTAAACCTCTCCAGCATTAGAACTACCACTGAAGGAGAAAACTTCTAAAATTTCAGACTACCTGAATGTAGATGTGTGTTGTACTTGCTTCAGACAGTGCTATCCAGCCTCTGGTGTTTAATTTGAGGATGGATTATTGGAAAGAAAGCAGAAAGTTAAGGAAAATAGCCAACCTCTTTACGGCCAGTTAAGACTTCACTGTGCCTTGTGTCTTTATCTGTTATACTTTGAAACCTTTAGAAATATTAGTGCTGAAAGTTCCTATCACAAAATGCATGATTGTAAAGCCCTTTGGTAAGGGCTTTTATTACATACATTACTGCTCTTATTATAGCTACTTCTGTTAGAAATATTTGCTAAGAAAGAAAAAGAAAATTTAGACCGAACAGTAATAGTTTTAATAACAACCCACCACAGGTTCTAATCACTGAACTCTTTGGAGTACTCATAAGAGTTCATACGTAAAAGCCTTAATTGCTCAGCGAAATGTTGCTAGCATATTACTCAGTTTATGATTATTGATGGCTGTTTATGCACAGTTGCTGCCTTGGCAGAGTATGTATCTTATTTGACTAGTATCTTTATTGTGCTAACTGTATATAAATAAAAATATGCCTCAAAAATACATGCTGTGACATAGTTATTTCAATACATTACATTTATGTTAGTTTAAACAATAAGTTTCTGATGAACTGAGAGCACACATTCCCTCAATACCTTGAAAACTCCTTTTGTAGATAATAAGTATTAGGTAACAGAGCCAGAATCAACAAAATACTTTATTTTTACTGTAAATAATACGAATATAATTTAGCTTTGTTTGTTGAATGGATCCTGAAAGAGGACAAACAGAAGTATGTTTGGAAAAGTCACTGGGGGTGTTTTGCTACAGATTTCAGTATGACTAGGCTTTCACTCTGCTTTTAGTATTCCCATTACTGATTTATTTATGTGTGTCAGTGAAGGAGCCCTTAAGTATACTGCAGTATCAAATTTGTATAAAATAATAACAATAGTAATAACAATAATATTTGGATCACATTTACAAGCACAAGACGTAAAATAATCTGAAATTACACTCATGTAATATGTGCATATGACATATACTGATAACTGGAAGAATTTAATGAGTTCTTCTGTCTCTTGGTAGCCATTGCAAGACTCAAGATAGACACAAGAATGTAATGTGATCTCTGCTTGAGAACACAATTCCCTCTCATTCATTGCTATATGTCATGGTTTAGGAATGGTACTCCCCAATTTACTGCTCCCACCGAGAGTCTCCAAACCATGTACCTCTTGCTTGCTTCTCCCCTCCAACAGCCTCCCCCTGTGCTGGAGAGAACTGAAGGCACAAAAGGTGAAGATCAAAGATTGAGATAAAAACAATTTACTGGAAACAGCAATGAGAGAAGAAAACAAAAAGTAACAGCAACAGTACGAATGACAGAGGGGAACAAGAAAGAGGGGAACCATCCACGTGTGATTGCTGGAATGGGGTATTACCTGACTGCTCTCTCTGCTGCACCTACACGACCAGAAGGAACTCCTTCTCCCCAGAAGACACTCGCTTCCCCCTGCCCCCAGCAATGATGTGAGTTGGTATAGAATAACCTCCAGGTCCCCTCTTGGCTACTGAAAAAATTAGCCCTCTCCTGGCTGGAACCAGGACACTCTGGTCTTCACACCTCTTCCTTTTTACTTGGTTATAAATTTGTTCTGTTATTGAGGGTCACACTTCTTGGTCTTGCTTTCCCAGGCAATCATCACAAGCTTGGTTTGTAACTGCATTTTCCCTCATCTTCCACACTCTTTCTGAGTACTAATTCTTAAGAATTTTTAAAATTCTATTGAGAAAGACTCCATAATTTCTCACATTACATGTTCATGCTTCAAGTTTCTCTGTAAGAACATTTGGAAGTGTGTACCATTAGTACTGATCTTGTCTACAGCTTTTCCTGAAAAAAGATGATGCTTACATTTTCATACTAAAAGAGTAGTATTCCCACATAAGAATTCAAATTCCCTTGGGAGTTTGCTTAGAATAACAAGTACATTTCACATAAACTTATATAGTGACAACATTTTACTCGAATTTTTTATGAATAGCACGTAAAACTTACAACTTAGGTATTCACTTTCATTTACCTCTCTCTTTCTCAGTTTCTTCCTCACTTCCTGAATCATGATGCCAAGTCATTGCTGCTTTCAGTGAAGGTGAATGCCTCCCCATTCAAGCCATTTCTTCAGTGTAAAAGCAGAGAGATTTGTCTGCTTCATGGAAGCTTCCCAGAAGATTCTACTGTGTAACTCTCTAAATGAGCCAAAGACTGCTCTCCCAAAGATCACAGCCCTAAATCTCACTGTTTATCATCACAACCTTCCTCTGGATACTGAGCTCAATGACTGCAACAAAATTTGGCATTCATGGAAATGGTTGTCACCTATTCTTGAGCAGCAAAGTAGGGGCCTGGTTGGACTCAAAAGTGGTCTCAGTGTAGCCAAGAACCTCATGGGTTGCCTGAATAATGCCAGCGTCCCAAATAATGGTCGCAAATGAAGTGGGAAGACTTCTGCCAGTATCTGCTAGTAAGTCACAACCGCTACATCTGCCTGGACAGATAGTCCACAACAGATCTCAATCAGAACCTCCCTGTCCCTTCCTTCCTGCTCCAGCCTCGAACCAGACAGGAGCTGCACATGTCCAGTTTCACTGTGAGGCTCTGCACAGTCAAGGATCAGCCTAACAAAGAGCACAACTCCCTTTCCTCCACTTCCCTGTCTGTCCCTTCCAGCATGGTGCACATGATGCATTCCCTCAGAAATGAAATCTACTGCTACATCCACAAGTATTATAGCACATCAAAACACATTCATATTACACATATTCCAAATGGGTTCAGAACTTTTCTCTGTGACAGTTTTGTGGTTTCCATCGACACAGGAATATGCTTTCTAATTAATTTAATCTAATTTAATTAATTAATGAGAAGTAAAACTAAAGATATGGGAGCTGTTTTCACTGACATACACAGTGAGTTGGACGAATATTCTTTGACAGATACCTCACAAAATATGCACTGCTGAAAGAAGCATAACATTTTTCTTAATTTCCTTAGCAATAATTTTGACTGTCTAAATAAGCACTAGTAGTCTCAATACTTTTTTCTTGTATTACCATTAAAAACCTAACATTATTTGTAATAAATGAAGAGTTTGAGATTTTGTTCTAAGAAATCTAATAAAAAAAAAGTTCAGCATTATTTAGTGTTATAGTAGAAACATGGGGTCTCCAAGTTCAGGTTTGATGTTATTTGTATAACGCAGCAGATACCAGCATCTACTAGAAAAAGAGGGTTTTTTTAACATGCTATTTTATGAAATATAAGGACATCAACTTATAAGAGCATAGTTTTAAAATATTTATTATCACTCTCAGAAGCATCTTGACAAAAAAGAACATATTTGATCCTGATTTTACATTTCTCTGTGTTTCAGAAATCTGATTCTACCAACTGTAACATCGGTGCTCCATTCATAATTACTAAGACTGAATGAATCTTTTCACATTCTCTTCAGAGGTATATAATAAGGTAGCATATTTATTACAACTAATGACAGACACAAGAACCTAAAACCCTCAGAAAATTCTAATTCACAGGTCCAAAATACTGGAGAGTTTATCGATATATTTGCCAGTGCAAGAAGGTATCTCATATATGTATTAAAATTTTTACAGTGAATAAGTATCTCCCCTATGTTCTTGGGGAGAAATCACTTGTGGAAAGAGAAAGAACATTATTTTTCAAAGGATGTTAGAAAGACATTGCTAACTTAATCTTTAGACCTCAGTTGATATCACCAAATATAAATGCCACACACAGCACAGAATTAAGATTTGTTATGGAAATATTCTTTCAGCAGATATACCGGCATATTCCTTGAAACTGGCGGTTTAGGGACATCCCGACCTGCAAACATGAAGGTTACTGTCAAGTAGCACAAGTTGCATGAAACAAAACAATTATCAGCTTTAACTTAACAAACTGAAAGTAACAGGACTTTGCTCTTCCTTTACTGTTACTCCTTCTATTCCCCCATTCAATTCAGCAACTTCACATGACGTTTCAAAGCAAAATCTTCGCAGAAGCTCAAAAATGCTGCATCTATTCTCATGCTGGACTGTCTCATAAAAAAATTCCAACACTGAAAAGACTATCAGTGCAGAGCATTCACTTACCTGTTTTTCAGCTTGTCCATATTCTGATCCTTGGCGTGACAAGAAGTGACAAATATGACCATTGTTTTTTGCTTTTTCTCGAAGAGCCATAGCAGTTCGTACTGTAGCATTTCTAGCATGAACAAACACCATCACCTTTAGACAGAAAGAAACAGGGCCAATGAGAAATTAAAAAAAAAAGGTTTCATCAAATAATGAAAACACTTTAATTGCAAAATATTCCCCATGGGAATGACAAAAACTAGTTAATACATGACATACGGATGAAAACTAATGCCACTTAAGGGCAATTGAAGGATGATGCTGCTGACGTATTTAATATTTTCAAAGAGCTTTTGAGATGGTTATATTTTTAAAAAATTCTTAAGACTTTAAAAATAGGGAACAATTGTTGGCCATAGATAGTTCATCTTCACAAGTAGTGAGATTAACATTGATGTAGAGAGTTGTGTTATTTGACACATCCTAAATAATCTGGAAAGCAAACAGTGGGGTGATAAACATTCTAATGCTACAACTTGGCTATGTGAGAGAAGAACAACCAATCAAACAAAAGAGAACTACTGTGCAATGCTCACAGTTAAAAGCCCACAAGCATACCACCACTGTTAACAGCAGGACCATTAATACAATATTCAAAAGCCATGAAAACGCTAATCAAAATGTTTGAGGGAAATGTTTTACTTTCTTTTTCATGCTGCTGAGAATGTCAAGAGTCCTCAAAAAAGAGTTGGAGTCTTGTACCTAAAAACAACTAAAATATTCCTTTCTGATTACTGCCTGCCATAATATGTGGCTAGAAACAATCCTGTGAGCTTTAGAAACTTTGGTAGTCAGAAGCACTCAAGATACATGCTTCAAGAACTGGGGTGGGACAGATGGATTGAGACCACATTGCATTTTGTGCTCTGAGTTTCCTTTCTCTTCTGTCTATTACACTCAATAAATTTCAATAAATTCAGCAAGTATAAACAATATGTATGTTTCTGCTTTTAGTTAGAGGCTTGGTACAGACTTGATACAACTTCCGTTATGATTTCTAAAGCTTCTGCCTACATGTACGACAATATCTGACACCATGGCAGTCATTCATTCAGAAAGACCCAAGACCTTAATATGCAGACAATAACTAAGAAATGAGCATTGTGAAACTGTCCTCTACCCAGAAGCCTTTCTAGAGTTCTTATAGACACCTAATTTTTGGATGTGCAGCATGTTTCTTCAGTATTTCTTTCCCACTGTTTTTAAAGTAATAATGCACACCTGAATTCATTGACTTTTATGTATTAAATGATCACAAAAATTAATTTTTTTCACACCTGAAAAAATTTAAAGTGATTGCAAAATTGTTGACCGAAAAAAAGAAGTCAGACAGACAACAATCTCTGTACATCTGGTTACATCTTGTAATCTCTGTACATCACCACACGTTTTTAAAGAACCACCCTTATTTTAATTGACATATAACACCTTGTTGAATGTTTTTTCCCCAATGAAGTCCATGAACATTTATCAAATATACTGTAAGACAGCAATATAGTCTTAGGAGGGTTAATTTATCCTGTCCTAACTGTGTCAGAGAATATTGTATTTCAGTGGCAAAATCTCTGTGCATTACATTATGCAAATAAGTTAGGAAAAGTAATTTAGAATAGAGAGAAGCGGTTCCACAGTTACAAGCTGTGTAATTAGATCTGTACTCTGCAGTTCAAAGCTAGCTCTGGTGTATATAGCCCTAGTGCTGAAAGCGTCTGCTGCTGCTCTCCTGAAACCAAAGCTTTTAAATAATAAAAAATATACGAGAAAAAAGAAAGCAAATGTCTCTAGCTAGGCTACCTCCTCAGAATTTTCTCAATGTATAAAACAAATCAAACCTTTTCACCAAAAACTTTGTTTAAAATTTCACAGCAGGAACTGTTTGTATTCCCCAAAGAGTTGCATATTCCAGGTTTTAATCTTTATGAAACATGTTAGTGCATCACCAAAGCACAGATAAGTGTGCTATTATTACTAAAAATTTATAATCAGGTACTTGAAATACCTGGAAATACATTTCTTCTGCCTTGGACAGCAAAGATGCTTGGATTAACTTTTGCTACTGGAAAACACGTATTTCAAACTGATACTCTCTATGATAGCCTTAAAATGGTGCATCATTTTTCTCGGGAAACACGCTGACTCTTTCAGTTATCTTTCCATCTCGTTATTAAAAGTGCTGGCAACTTGAATGCTTGAGTTCAGCAATTCTCTTTTACTGAACACCTTTCCTCGAAGAGGGAAGGCCTAGATTTTGCCACCCACTTTGCACCATACCTTTCAAAGAAACTAAGATGAAAGAATGAATTTATTTAATTCAATGTTGAATTAATTATGTAGTAAAGAAACAAGTATCTATATTTTAGCCTCAAGACACTGTTTGGCTTCACACAGCTAAATCCTTACAACATGTTTTTTTATGTGGTTCTTGATCTGGGTATTACTTCTACTGCAAATGAACAGTTAGGGATATTGATCAACAGATTAATCTGTCCAAACATTTTCTCCCTTAAGGTCAGCACAAAAACTCCTCCAAGTGTTTTACAAAACTCAATTCCTAATAAGATTTCAACATTTTTCCCCAAAGACTGCTAACAACACCTATCTATGTTAAAAACATCTCCCTCCACATCATTAAACAGAACCATCTTACAGACCACGCAAAACTCACTAACATGTAGCCTTAATCCAAAGAGTAATAAAACTGTTTTTGTCTCGTGTTGTGATTTCTCCCTAACTGCCAAGATACAGTTCAAATTGCAGTGCCCAACATCTACAGAATGAAAAGTATATTACCTGCAAAAAATGCATGAAAACAACACACACAGTTCACAAATGGCTCTTGATCAAAAATGGTGATAAATCAGAATATCTTGATTACCAGATCTAACCGATAGCATAGCAGTGCATAAATGTGATCTCCCCTTCCTCTCACCAAACCCAGTAACTGATTAAGAACTACCCAAAACTAGTAACTAAAAGAACAGCAATGAAACAAGATATTTCATAAGTTGACCTATACTAAAGCTTAAAAAGGTTAACACAGAAATCTTATTTTTACTTTAGCAGATTTTTGTATTATGCATATTAAAATCTTTCTGCATATTAAACAACACCAGGGGAATGGAAAAAGCTGAACAGGCTGTCACTTACCAAGGCAACAAGAGAATTTGAATTTACTTTCTAATTATTTAATTAATGTTAGTACATCTTGTATTTAAAAGAAATATTGATATAATTTGCATGTGTACTAAGATCTTTTACAGTACAGAAAGCTGGAGGATTATTAAGCTGCCTACAGACTAGTGCTAAAGAGACATTTTTTATATCCTTCCTTTTCTACAAAAAATTCTTCACAATTTAAAAGCAGACTGCATTTACTCATCACATAACATTAAATAATGTGGATTGGAATATAGGAATTTTCATTCGAGTTGAGAAGTCAAAAACGCAAAAAAAATTTTTCAGCAACACTCACCATTAAAACATCTGTACACTCAAGAGAAATATTTAGGAAACTGTGCTGAAAAACAAAGCTGCACAATACCATACAATACTCTAACAGAAAATATTAACTAATAACAAAGAAATATATAATGTTTCATAAGCTAATCAAAACAGTAAGGTGATATATTTTGAACTCTTGACAGATTACCATTAATCGCTCTCTAAATTTTGATTTATTCAGTCAAATAAATTACTTCTGTTCATCCCTGTTTAAACAAAACCTAGGATTTTTTAAAAAAGTCTATGTAATCTCATTAAAATATCTATTTAACATCACTATTTATCGAACTACATTTTTATTTAGATATACTGGGATTTAAGGGGTAACAACTCCGTTGTGCAGGTATTTTTACTATTGCAATGTTCACTTGCTCATTTATTTATCTGCAATAATACTACTTTTTAAAGACGTGCCCTATAATTTCAATTTCTGTATTATTTTAGCATGGAAATGTATATTTACTTAAAATGTGACTATCCTACCAAATGGTTTATTGTACAGTCCCATATAATTTTTTTATTTCTTATAAATCACAGAATCTTTTGAGTTGGAAGAGAACTGCAAGGATCATCAAAATCCTACTCCTGGCCCTGCACAGGACACCCCCAAGAATCCCACCATGTGCCTGACAGCATTGTCCAAATGCTTCTTGAACTCTGTCAGGCTTGGTGCTATGACCACTGCCCTGGGGAGCCTGTTACAGTGCCAAAACACCCTCTGAGAGAAGAACCTTACCTCCCCCAACTCAGCTTTATGCCATTCATGAAACTATGTAGCGTTATGGTGAGGACATTATATTGGGAATTCTTAATTTTCTTCCTATTGGCTCTTCCTTCATTTTGCCTCATATGTTCTATATCTATCCATAAAAATTGGTCTATCACACACATTTTGAAATACTATCATCTTTTTTATTCTTAATTTTCATTTCTCTTACAGTAAGGGTAGGACTAAGGACAAGTCTTTGCTCTGATCTTTCCCATTTGTCTCAGGGACTCTGGGATTCCTGCAGGCAAATCTTACCAGCAAGACGAAGGCAAAGAGGACATAGAATAGCTCAATGTTATGCATGTTTTATGTCACAAGGTTTCCTGCTCCATTCAGCAAAGGGCCATCATTTTCCTTAGCTGTCTTCCTGCTGCTGCTTGTACTTGTGGAAGCCCTTCTCACTGCCCTTTACACACCTTGCCAGATGCACCTTCAGAGACAGTTTGGCTTTCCTAAACCTATTTCTGCATGCAAGGACAGTGGCTTTATATTACTCCTGGGTTTCTGGTCCCTGCTTTACCCTCCTGTCTGCTTCCTTATCATTCTTGTGTCAGGAGTTTCTTTCTCATCCGTACTTGCCTTGGGCCATTTTGCTTGATTCCCTGCACATCAGGATGGACTGTTCTTGAACTTGGAAGATCTGATCCCTAAAATCCCCTAGGTCTCCCAGACCACCTGTCATAGCATTCTTTCAAGATTTCTGAAAAGGCTGAAGTGTTCTTGTGCAGCCCAGCACAGAGCAGCTTTTTGTCTTGTTCCCTCCATCAGAATCTTGAACTTCACCATCTCATGGTCACTGCAGACAAAATATCTCCCAGCATGCAGATCCCCAACCTGTTCTTTGCTTTTTGTAAGTACAAGGTCCAGCACAGCATCAACCTTCATCAGCTTGTCAGTCATCTGTGCTGGGAAATTGTTATCAATGCACTCCAGAAACTTACTTACTGGATTGGTTTTGCTCTGTTGTGCTGTCTCTCCAGCAGATATTGTGGTGGCAAAATCTCCCCGGTAGACCAGAGACTACAAACATTAAGCTTCTCTAGTTTTCTGAAGAAGGCCTCATTTACTTTATTCCTGATCAGTGGCTGTAGCAAAATCCCACAACAACATTGCTTATGTCTATCTACTGGCTAATCCTCTTCCAAAACTCTCAGCTGGTTCATCATCCATGCCTAGGCACAGCTCTGGGTATCCCTGCTGTGCTCTCACAAGAAAATTTCTTGCTGCCCTTAACCTCGGCCTTGCTGAAGATTCTGTTCCACCCATTGCAGCACTCAGTCATGTGAGGCATCGCATCACGTCTCTGATCTCAATACCATCTTAGCTCATCAGTTAGGGATGCAGATCCCTAGTTTCTCCCTTTTGTTCCATATGCTGCATGTAGCAGTGCACAGGCATTTCAGAGAGGCACTCAGCTACACTCATGTAAAACGTGACATTGTGTCCTCTGCCACTACATAAAACTGAAAGATACAGGGGTTTGGTGCCATTTCCATTCGAGGCCATGGATAAAACTTACGGACCTTAAGTGACACTGAGCCTCTAGCATTAAAATAGGAGATTCTCGTGACATCAAACCTTTACATCGAAGAACAGCCAGTGTTTATGTGGCAGCACTTTTGGGAGGATGCTTCGAGTGAAAAGTACTTGCCACATGAAACTTCATGACTCTGCTTTTATACAACAGTTATATACATTTTCCACTGAAGAAAATCTGTTTCAGAACAGTATAATAGGATCTGTGCTATCTTCCATTTGTAGCATTAGCCAAATACATTACAAATTGCAGAGGAAAAATGAATAGAGTGAAAATTAAAGCAGAGGGCGAATTAAAAATAAGACAAACAAACAATACTTTACTGACTTCTACAGGTAGTACAAATTATTCTGAATTTTAATTGACAGGATAGAAATAGAAATAGCAATAACTATTTTTGTATATAAAATTAAGCAAGAATAGCTAGTCTATTACTATGCAAATATAAGTCATTAGGCAGTTAACAATTGCATTTTTGCAGATGCCAATGGACTTGAATGACAATTATTATTCAAAATTATAAGCAGCTTTTCACTGTATCTTTTTTTAGAAAAACAAGATCATGCAATAATTTGTTTCAAGCATCTCCCTTTGTCCCGTTTTGACACTAACTATTTTGACTTTGTATAATAAAATATGTTTCTATGGTATAATAAATTATATTTTCAACAAATATCACTCTAGATTAAGAGTTGTCATGTTCACCGTATCTCTTCTTATGTTTTCAAATCTATTTAAACTCACATGTATAACATTCATAATACACAAAAACGACCCAGGAGTCAGCAGTGATAAGCAGATTCTATGCAGCTTTAATAAAGGAAAGGAACATAGAAGATACCGGAGAAATCTTTGTATCTATTCCTGTTACTTTTACTCAAGCAAAAAAAATTAAGAAAGTTGCCATGTCAATCCATCTTCTGGTTTCAGCAACATAAACCCATTAAACTGTTAAAAGAACAGTCATGTTTTCTAATTTATTTTTTATCTGTGCTGATTTAAAGACAGTCCGTTATCCAGATTTTTCCTCCTAATCAACAGGCCTTCTATATCATCAGAAAAATAAAGAACTGCTTTCAAGCACAAGCAGTGTTTTTAATATGAAACATAATAAAGTTATGAAGAACTTAAAGGATGCATTTATTGTTAACAGTAGTAAATTGTGCTAGAACAAAGAGAATCTCCCTCCTAAGCCCACACATTATATACCTAGTCCTTCTCAAAATATCCTAGCCTAAATAGGAGCATCATAAATACCTCATGAATAAAAGGCATGCAATTATCCAAATGTAACATATTCTGAAATCATCTTTTCAGTAGCCACAAAGAAAACTCTCAACACCATAGCATTACATAAATGAGAAACTTCATACTCTGGAAAGTGATTAGAACCATAAAGTCAAAAGGAATTTCCTGATGCATCTTAGTGAAAATTTATTTTCCATCCTCATGGATTCCTCAACATACCTTATTTTCTACAGCAACCTATGTTTCTGTATATTTCTAATTGAAACCCACCAGTGACATTGCCATTGGATTCTCAGGTGACACCTGTTAAAAGTCTGTGACGGGCATATGGTCTTGATGGACAGTAGCTGCCTTGTTACATTTTGAATAATTTACAGATGTTTTGACAAAAATCAGGTAGTTTATTTATATAGTTGATACTATCATGATAAATTAAGCACACAGAACCATTTCTTTCAGAGGTACAGGGCAAGAATTTTCAAATGCTTTGAACCACTGACAATGCTTAACATGTCTTTTGGAGTATCATTTAACCTTGTCGAATTCTTCAAAAATAATGTGGAGCTAACAGAAATCCACGGCCTTAACTTCCCACAATCTTCTAGACTGCTAATGGTTTGCAGTGTCATATCTGAAAAACAGCTTTTAACATAGAGCTACTAAAACTCATCACATATGGCTGCAAGACTGGTCAAGTCTGCCATACTTGCAAGCAGTAAATCTGCAACTTAACGCTTAGGTCATCCAGAAAAGGCCAACTGGCTCGGGTTGTAACCATCTATTACTTCACTTAAATAAAATTTTAGGCTATGAGAAGTTGCTCATCTGGAGTTAAACGTGATTTTTTTGTTTGTTTTAATGATTCAATGCAAATTCATAATATCGGAAGAAGAACAATTCTAAATAGTAGCACTTGCTACCTTAAAAAACCTTAGCTATAATTACCAATACTTACAACAACTGTGTAGCTGTGCAAGGCTGCAGACATAAACTGGACACCTCATGTACTCATAATTAATAAGAAGATATTAAACTGGTGTTTCTGGTCTACATAAATTCATTGTGAAGACCTGAGTATACATATACAGACAAACTACTGTATAAATACAAGCATGCATGCAAAAATTAGCATACTGCATAGAAACATTGCACACAAACATTTAGAAGGCTCCCTAATTGAAGAATTATGGGGTTTTATATGCATAACTTGTTATGGCATCCATTTCCAGCTATTTCCTCAGCTGTTCATAAAAGCAGCTGACAAGGTACATGTTGAAAGTCACACAAATTTGACCAGAAAATATAGAGGAAAATAGTACATATCATTGACAATAACATGAAACATCTGGTATAAAACACTTATTGAAGCTTATCTTTTACACAGCACATCAATATAGTATTTTCAATTAAAGTAAGATACATATACAGGCGTAACATTATATTAACTACTATATCCTTAAAGTTGAAAAGGCAGTTATTGTGGAAAGGAAGAGCATAAATAAATGATGAAGAGGCAGAACATAAAAATCATGCACTATCACCGAATTAGCTTGTGATTTCGTTAAAGAAAACACACATACAAATGGGCCCTAATTGTGCAAAAACTGCAGAAGCAAACTATCCAAAACCTCAATTCTTCACTTAATCAGCTGACAGGGAAATAACATTTAAAATCATCTGCCATAATTCATCTATCCTGCCAGGCCACTTTACCTTCCATATTTGTGAATTTTTGTTCATACATGTGCACACATAAATATAGAAGCAATATATACACATATATATATGCAAATAAGCTACACCAGGTGATGGAAGAGGAACAATCTGTACAGACACAGAAGCACAAAAACTCAGGTTGAAATAAACTCTTTAAGCTCTAAAATGAAACTCTAGAAAAAAAACCCCAATCAAGATGCAGAATACATTTTAACAAATTCTGTAACTTCTCAGAGTTATTTGTCTAAAGCATGCTATAAACACTATTTCACCCAGGAAAAAATATTAGGATAAGCTCAATTCTAGAGGTACTAAGTTCCAGAGAGACCTCTGAAGAAAATACTGTCTTATTAAATCTTATCTCAAGACATGGCTATAAAAGCACTGTCAACAGCTCCAGTAACTAAGCTTATTAAACTTTTATCTTCACACGGCTTCTGCAGCCAAATAACAGCTGGAAAACTGATAATAAAGAAATTTAATCCATCATTTTTACAGATGAAATTAATACCTGTCAAATTCACTGCTGACAATTTAATATAATAGATTTAAATGAACTACTCTATTTCTTTTTTAGTTTAAGATAGCTCAGAAAAACAAGGTGACACTTCTTAGTACTGCAAAGTTCAAGTCAATTATTGTACATAGAGAACAATTACAGACAAAGTGAATGCCTTATTGTGCAATATACATCACAGAACCAGTATGGACTATATAAGTCCAAGTATAATTTGTTTCTGATCTGAGACAACAAAAATCCTGATTTAAAACAGTATTCAAAATCTGTGCAAGGTGATACTTAGAAATTATTCCAAAATTTTTAAAAACACCTCAAAATTATTTCTAACGAACTAAATGCGAACCAGTGGTGTAAGACAACATTTTAATTAAGAACATAAATTCTAATTAATAAAGCAATCTTGATCTCCAGAAAACTGCACAGTAACCACCCAAGGCAAAGACTAATTAAAAATGTTACAACTATACATGGCTATATTCTGTACATTCATTTAATTTTAAAAGACAAAAGGTAAAAGCTTCTGACAGGTATATCAAATGCAGTTGAGACCATACTGCAAAAGCAGAAGAGAACACAATCCAGCCAAACCTAAAAAACTAGCTGACAATGAGAAGAGTAAAAGCTCAGAAACTAACAGTGTACTTGAAAAAGCACTTTCTTCAAAAGGTTAAAAAACTGAACTGAAATAAGCACAAAATGGGCAGTTCAAGATCACCACTCAGTGCATCAACAAGAAAAGATGGTTTGCATAAAGCTGTTCATTGTTATTTTTCACCCACGTTTTTCATTCCTGTACTGAGATTTCTAGCATGTTAATTCAGAAAAGGCTTGTTGTATCTCTACTGGTTTGCAGTTATTAGCTTAAGTGGAGTTGTTGCTAATTTTGTAGAATTACTACTACTGCATTCACTTTGTGATGTTGTGGTGAGGCTTCCAATGCCATATAGCATTTCAAAAATCCAAGTTCTTCGCAACAGACAACTTGGCATCTTTGGTCACTAGAAAAGCTGTTCCTTGCACAGTGAAACCACTTCTTGCAAAGCCATGATGTCTCCTCAGTATTTATGTACTGACACCTTGAACCTCAATGCCTGCACAAACAGCAGGCAATGAGAACAACAGAAAGGTGTCAGAACTTCCAAGGAACAGCCAGTTTTTGCTATGAACTGAAAACACCAAGCTCAGTGAGAAAATGAACTTTCAAGGAATCATAGAATAAGCTGAGCTGGAAGGGAAACTCCTGGATCGTCAGGTCCAACTCCTAGAGCTTCCCTGAGTACGAGAGCTAGTGAAAGAAAAGTTAAACCAGATACTGTCATGTCAGACTTACACAGAAAACTCTCGAAAGCAATGGGAAAACAGGAATTATTGCCTTAAAAAGGAAGAGAGGTTTCAAAAGATAAAAGAATGCCAAAGGCACTCCAAGTTAAAACTGTCATAAACAGACAAAATGGCAAAGGACCAAAGTACACTGAATATGGAACCAGGACTGAAACTTAAGATACCTGTGACTGAAGACAAGTAGAGTAACAGAGTACTGAAGGTCAGGAAGAAAAGTCATGCAGGAAAGCAAGGTGCAGAGAGAAAATATAGGAGACCTGCTGAAACAACACCAAGGGCAAAGAAAACACAGGACTTCTTTTGAAGGTTTAAGTAATATCCAAGAGAATCACTTACAAGAAAAGAATAACAAGAAAATGTTGGAGAAATAAAAGAGGTGAATAGTCTGGGGAATGTGGAAAAAGAAGAGTTTTATGGCTGCAGTTTGAGGAAGAACCTCCTGCAAAAGCTTTCAAAGACTTCAGCAACAACTCTTCTAATTGATAATACAAGAAATTTATTGGATTTTTTTCTTGAGTGAATTTCAGACCAAAAAAAAAAAAA
>VZRS01001244.1:160442-198901 GCA_013398055.1 Ifrita kowaldi
AAAAAAAAAAAAAAGAAAAAAGAAAAAAGAAAAAAGAAAAAAAGAAAAGATAGCAAAGAGTAAGATTCTGACAAACTCATAACAGCAAAAATATTTAAGAGGTGATGGGGACAATGGAAGAAACATGAGATCACCTCCTGGTAACCAAACTAATGAGATAAACCAGCAAAAGGACAGCAACAGCAGGAGACAAAATGGATGTGAATTTATGTGTCAGAGTGAAAAACAGTTAACTCCCTAGGATACTAACTTAAACAACTGAACCTTGACAAGGAGAGCAGCAGTTCAATACATTAGATAAAGGAATTTAACATGAAATCAAAATTTACACATGATATGTTTCAGAGGAATAACCAAAACCTTAAAAATAGTGTTATTTTTCAAAACTCCTAAAAATTCAGTTATTTCTCAAACCATAACATGACAAGGGTGTCATGTTATTGTCATAAATTGTTAAGATAAATACAGTATGATATGCCTTGTCCTAAACTGGTGTTGGGAGAAAAAGGGTAAAAGCAGAAGAATGGTGAGGAGGATGGTAGATTTACTCAAGTGATCTTGCAGCTGGGATTGTCTAGGCCTGGAGATTACAGTATGGGAAAACCCATACATTATGCCCACTGCTGTTTATCCTCTGTTTTGAGAAGTAGAATCTTGTGTGTTGAGATAACGTAGGTGCTCACACAGACTTAGAGGCGTTCTCATGGACAAGCCTGAGATCCCTGTCCTGAGAGAGATCAAAGCTCAGAGATCATAAAAAGCACAGGGAGATCCCAGCACAGTGGTACAATATGTGGGCTCCTGGTAAATGGGTGCAAACAGCAGCTCCACTGCCCATCAGGAAGGACTGAGCCTGGCAGTGCCTGCGCTGCCCCTCGTGTGTCTCTGCGGCCAGGACACTGCTTCAGGATGCTCCAGTTAGTGAGGTAATGAAAAAAAAATAACTCTTTGCATTTCAGCCTGGGTTTGTGGTTGTTCTGGCCACCTGCCTGGCTTGACTCACACAGCTGGCCAGTAATGTAATGTTTCAATTTATAATAAAAATGATGTCAACATATGCAGTCTTCAGTCACTGTCTTTGCTGATCTCGTGAGGTTCTCCACTGGCTGTCTCAGAAAGGTGCTACCTGAACCCCAGAACCTGCTGCCATTAGATGCCCTTCTCACAGAGCTGGAAAATGTGAAATTTTTTTAAGCTCTGTAGCAGAAATAATGCTTTTGATTGATGTGGCCCACTAGTGGTGACTGTCTGAAAAAAGACAGCTGTAATAACACTGAGGGAATGATAATTTTCAGTCACTTAGCCTTCGCCTAGTCTCCACGTGAAGAGTACCCTGGAAGAGAAATGCTGGAAAAATACTCCACCTGCAACTGAGCATAGAATCATATTTTCTGACAAATGGTGCACAATTTTTTCTTTCTTTATTTAAAGAATCTTTGGTTTATTAAGAGGTAGAAATAAAACTCAGAAAGTGCAAATTAGTCCAGGAAGATCTAACATCTTTTTAGATTATATCAGGATATAGCAAAATCAAAGTATGACATGAAAACAAATATCCACCAATATCAAGCATGGAAGGACAGTCCCAGAAAAGCAGACTTAACAGCACTAGAGGCTCTCACTTACTGCCATCTTAGGAGGTAGTACCTGCCAGGGAAAATTTCTAACAGATTTCTTCATTTTTAGCAATCCTACCAAATGAGCACATTGATTTTAAAAGTACTGGGAGACCTGTGGGACATTTTTTGATTTTACTTCTTGAGTCACGACGGGAAGTTTCTATAACAAAAACCCCAGAAAACTCAGTAGGGCAAGCCATCTATCAAACTTCCTCAAGTTAAACAAGAGGAGAATTGTGCTATAAGACAAATGTTATTGTTTCAATTGCATTTGGTAATTCAAAGTGAAGCCTACAAATGAGATATCTCATTAGTCTGAGCAGATGGATCAAAATTAAAGACTGAATCACCAACTCGTAATTTCCCAGTAGCCAAGAAGAGCTTGAAGTCTTGCAGAGGATGAATGTTGAAAAATCAACATAAAAAGCTTCTCTCCATCTGTCAAAACACATGCCTATAGAATGCAACTACTCCTACCAGCCTTAGCCTTAAAAAAATGAAAACACACATACATCTAATAAAAACACATGGACGTATAACTGTAGTCAAACCTCACACTGCAACCCACAATATGACAGTGATACATCAGCATGAATTCCATAAGAGTAAATTATTTAGTTATGGTATGGCAGAACTCTTTGAGAATGAGTTAACAGAACAGTAGATAAACAATGCTGAATTTAATTCTTTAAGACATTCCAAAAACTCTGGTCAAGAATCTTAAAAGAGACAACATTGTGAAAGCTTGATGGCCACAGGAAGATCTGCAATAACTCAAGCAACTTTAGAAGAGGGAAAGTGTTTTTCTCTGGTTCTGGTATTTCTTTCTTGCACTTCAGTGTAAAACAGAACAGAGAGGCTTCTGGCTCTCTGGAGCACGGCTAATGAGATCTGTGTCTGTCACACATTACTGCCTGAATAGATATAAAATCTCAACCATATCCCAAATGTCATACAGATACACAACAGCTATGGAAATTTTTTCTTAAGTATTTGGGGGCAAGAGATGAACACATCTTTTTAAGAAATATATTTAGAAGCAACTACAGCTTTGTAAAAAAGCTTATGAAGTTTGCACATATATAATGTTAATAAATACAAGTTTTATGGATAACACAACCTAAGAAAGGTAACAGAGCATGATGATAACAGCCTATGGTGAACATGGACACGAGGTAACGGGTTTCTGGAAACTTAGAAAATCAAAGGGCATTCTCAAAATTGTGCAAAGACACTGAAGAAAACCTTTCTAGTGCAACATTCATCATATTAGCTTATAATATTCATCTTCCACTATGGAGCAGGCACTTAAATGTAGATATATCTACATGAGTTTTTTTTTTTAGACATCTGCAGTTGCTCTAATGATTAGACAGATAATTTTTCATAGCACACTCATTAAACGGAAAACTCTAACTTTTCATGTGCTGACAGTACTACATACTATAGTTAGACAATGAGCTGATGTGCTTGATTCTGCATTGTCAAAGCCTGTATAATGCTACTTGTATATCATTCATTTCAGGTTATGATATTTTGTTTAATAAATATCAAGACAATATGAATTAAATACTCTGAAGAAAAGTCCAGTGTAACTGGTTGCTAATTAAATGTTCTAAATAAGAGTTCTGCAACATAGCAGAACGAACATTTTCAAACAAAGAAAATTTACAATCATTTGAATCAAATTAACCAAAAGTATTCTGAAATCAAATCAACATTTATATAACAAGGGAAACTACACTTATGCTTTGTCCAAATTACACTTATATGGCTGTTGGTTTGAAATACAATTTTCAGAAACTGAGATCAGCAACAGTGTCCTCTGCTGAAACTGTAACATCAAGTAGACTATGGTTCTTCTCTTAACCTCTTACAACTGTAGCTCATGCCTTAAAACAAAACACTCATGCATTCAGCTGCTAGCACAAGAACTAAAACTGTTCTCAAGACAAGCAACAAAAACATCTCCTAGAATTGAACAACTTACTGTACTTAAATTTTTTCAAATAGTATCATATACGTTTGCAGTCAGTTTTTTCCTCAGAGTGATGAAAAGAGGGGGGAAGAAAGGTGCAGTAAATATGCCACAACAGCATACAAAGTCCCTGCTGAGAATCCAAGATACATTACTTAGACACTACTGACTTAAAGACTCTTCCACTTCCACTTCAGCAAATGAAAATACACAAAATCAAAACAAGACACGAAAGATAAGAAACTAAACGTACTTCAGTGTTAGGAATTTGGTAATGTATGTGCATAATTGACAATGAGGAGAAAACAAACTAAAGTTCCCTTGGTACTGCTAAAAAAAATTCATTAACAGTCTTCACTCAGGAAAATAACAGTATTTCCATAAGTAATCTTCGTGAAAGTTTTCTGAATGTAACAACAGTAACTGATATCAACAAGAGAAGATAAGTGGAAGGATGGAGCTAAAGCAAGGCGGTGGGGGCAGGAGAACTAGGAGGCTGTTGCTGAAGTATTTTTTCCTTTCCCAAGTCATAAAGCAACTGTTCATCTTTCAAAAATCACAATGAATTTTTTTGTGGAAAGGGAAAAATGTGCAATTCTTGGTGTGACTGTATAGTTCAGTTTCCCTCTTTTTTATATCGGTTATTTACCAAAAAGCCTCTTCAAGCATCATAGAGCACTAGCATTTGCTCCTGCTCTGAAGAGGTGCCACACCTGCTTTATGTTCAAGGTTCTAACAAAAATTAGACACTGTGTGGGAGTGACTCAGGACCACAATCATAACAGAATGAGGAACTATTCAGGCAAATGAGTTAGGCCCACATTCTTAGAGGAGGGGAACGTCACACTTGAAAATTCACTGCAGAAACCTCTATTGTAAAGCAAAATGAAGGATTATTCCTTTAAAAGAAAACAAAACACAAACCCCAGGATATTTCAAATGACTTATGCTGAGTTCCTTACGCACCATGTCTTGAACACTGCATAATTGTCATCTGCCATTTCTAACACAAAAGACTAGAATTTGAAAGACATAGGAAAGGCTAAGAATAATAATTAGGTGCTCGATTTTTGATTTTTTTAATCTTTAAGTGTACCTGTTGCAAGGTCTCCGAAGTATTGACCTACTTTGCCTTGTAATTTCTTAAAAAGTGACATAAATACACATTAATTACTTTATGGATATATAAAGTACCAGGAATTTTGGCCTCTGTTAGAAGCTAACACTATTTAGTCAGTTTAGATTTTCTTGTATGCTATTTCTATGAAGTGTTCATAGGGTTAGAGGCTACCTCTGAAGTGACATATCATAAAAAAAAAAATTCTTAATGTATCACTATGATGATCAAAGCTAAACTCTTTATGTTCTGAATGGAAACTAAACTAAAAAAAAAATACCTGGTGTCCAGCCATTATTTGCTTCAGCACACTTTCGTAACATACTTCATCCATATGATTCAGCTGCTGCACCTGAAAAACAAACATCACAGTCCATATTAAAATAATCTCTGTCTTTATGGATTATCTACTTTGTATCAAGCAATTTAGAGTGATCCATGAAAGACAAATTTGATTATGCAATTAAATTTATAATATGTCAATTCCCATTCCTAACAATAGCATTTTGCTATTAAATTCAAAAATAAAACATGAAAATACATAGATAAAATGTGAGTAAGGGCAGTTAATAGAAAATTTGTTATGTGACTTTGTTGGTGTTTTTTAACGATCAAAGAGAAGGAACCCGGTTCTTTAATTTATCTGTTTCATAATAAGGAACCTTACTTCTACAAGATATTGAGGAAAAAAACATTTAATATATCTTATCTATAATTAAGGCCTTCTATTTGGTATATAAAAATAGTTTTTACATTGCATAAATATGTATTTTTTTATCTCCAGGAAATTACTAATAATTTTTTTGCCATAGAGAACAGGTATTTCTTCATAGTTGGGTTATGCACAGAGAACATTGCAAGTAGCATGTAGAGAGTTTCCAATTATAGATAAATAAAATGTTGAAGAAAGATTCCAGTAAAAATAAAAAGTATTCTTCAACCTACTCTAAAGATTTTTTTCTATGTCTTTAATGCATTCCAATATAAATAGCATATATCTTGAATGCAACTCAGTATTAAGGTTGTGACAAATTGAAATAAATAAATAAAGTCCAAAATCATAGCAATCATTTAATTTTTCATTTGTGCATTCATGTCTTACAACCAAATTGTTTTTGCACAAAGAGATGTTCTACAAAAGCAAAGCATGTACAACTTTTCAAAACGGAATTTTAAAACTTGGAGTTACCTAGAATAGATGAAAGTTGAAAAACACAGCTTTAAAACAGCTTTAGAGGAAAAAGAGAACATTTGTATTTGAAACTGTACAAGTATAGTAATAAAAAGATGAGAAAATATGGGCATGTGTGCTAGAGACAAGCACCCAGTCTAATCATTCTTAAAATGAGAAGTTAGCATTTTACCAAATATGTTTTTTCAAATAATAGCAAGTGAAAATCATTAAGGAGAAACACACAAGAGCAGTGCATAAAGACACATGAACATATATATATATATATGCACATATATACACATATATACATACTACAAACTTAGCTTTACATATTCTTTGCACTTATACCTAAAGAGAAAAACATAAACATGCATAAAGAAAAAAACCCGATATTAAAGAAAAATACCTGACATTAACAGACCTTGACTGAAGAAGCCAAACCTTAGTCTTGGTGCCATATGCTCCAAGAATTTCAACATACAAAGTTTTGAGAGCTTTCCTGGATAACTTCTATGCATAATAAACACATCATGCTGTCCTTGCCTTTGAAAGCTTGCCTACAGTTTGCATGCAACTCTGCAAATTGCTAATCAGCTCCAAATTTTGGGTGAGTGTTTTTTGGATGCAGAATTTCAGAAAACAGTGGCAAAGTATCTACCTAAAGTAACTAACAACCTTCTATCTCCTATTAGTGTGCATATAGAAATAGCGCTCACTGCACTTGCTGATGGTCTGCAGTAACTGATTTTGATCCTGTGCCTTCTTACACCGCCTTCCTCCTCTCATAAAGACCACAAGGATGTTGATATTGGCAATAATTAGGCAGCTTCAGTATTAGTATTATCCTGAACAGAATCCTTTTTGAAAGAAGCTTAATACTTTTACTTTTTGCTTGCTGTAAAGTGTGTTATCTTGATTGTAAAATACATTTTGCTGTGTGAAATTGTAATGACAATCTTCTGAAAAACAAAAGAACTCCTGGCTGTGGTATTACCAAAACAGTCTGCCAGGTATTCACACTTCAGAATAACAATTACCTCCTCGTATTTCCTCATCTCCTTATGCTTCTTTAGAAAATTACTGGCTTTTTAATAATTTCATATTTTACAAGACGTATATATATCTTTGATTTTTTAAATCCCAAATGCATTCTAAAGTGACTATGAAGAAAGGGAGTATTTTCTCTTTTCTTACTATTTAGTGGAAATAAACTAAATATTAAAATCAAGTAGCAGTGAAAGATTAATTGAAAGTAACAGCAGGTAAGAGTGAAGGTATTAAAAGCAATTAATGAAGGTTAAAATATGCAAATCACGGTAAGCACCATATGGTAAACTATTCTGGTGTGTATAGATTTGAAACATCTCCCTACAGTTGTAAAATAAGTTCCTCTCCTGCGCTGCAGATGAAATGACTCCTTAAATAACCTAGTAAGGAAGGCAATGCCCATTTTTACAAAAACTAAAAAATATGCTATGATTGATTAAACTACAAAATTGACTTTTGATTGAATATGTCTTGATTTCTATTAATTTACGCCACAGGTGAACAATATTTTTCCAAAAGTTAAACTGCGTAAATTTTAATTATAACCTAATGAGATGCATGGGAAATCTATGGAAAGTGTCTGTATAAAGTTCTGTATTTAAAGAACTATAATTTACATGTCAAGTGTCACTGCACTACTGATTTTTGACAAGAATATTACACATGACCATTGTCTTAATGCTTCCCAAAATGAGCAATAGCACAAAGAGTAAAGAAGCTTATTTAGGGATACTTTAAATACCGTTTCTATCCAATATGTACATATGATAATTAATGGCTTAGCAGGCTCAGGTTTTCATCAGTAATTTTAGTATTAATGTGCGTCGTGTTAATATATATATATATATGCATATATATATATATATTTCTTCAGATTAAAAACATTAGTATTTATCTTATAACATTCCTCGTGCATCCTTACAGCCAAACAAGATGCACCACATGGAAACCTGAAATGAGAGAGGCAGAATAATCAGCTGCTAAAGTGATTCTGCAGTTGAGGGTGATGATTTCTTCTTCACCAAGCAAAATTTAGTAGTGAAGCAGAGGCAATGCAAAGCTAAATACCATTGTATCCAACTCCAACAAGGCCTACTTACAAGTATGGTAAACTGAGGAAAGAAGATTCTTAAAGCACCTTTCAATTATGTATATCTTTATACAAAAGAAAATATGCTGCAAAAGACGCCTGTAGCATAATAAACCGGTACCCCATACACATACATACATGACGCACGATCAAAACAAACAGCAACCACAAACAGCAACCCTTTCTTTGGCATTCATGATTCTTCACCTTATTGGTTGTCTTGATTCCTATAAAGGTTTGTCCCAGAGGTACAGGTCGGAAACGGCCATCAAAGTAGAATAATCCAATGTAGGGATTGACATGCAGAAATGTAGCAACATCAAGATAATTGGGTAATGTAGCTGAAAGGCCCAAAATCCTAATCATGCTTTGTGTAGATTCAACCTATTAAAAAAGCAGAAAAACTGTAAATTTTCCAAGTGTTGTAAGCCAAGGAATCAAGCACAGTTTTAAAACATCTCTTGTAAAACATTAATGTGAAAGAAACAGTTAATACTTTCCATAAAAGGTGAACAATAGATGTGAGTTAGTGATTATCCTGTATTGAAGAAACCAGTGCATTCTACAATTCCATCAAATCTTGCTTATTCATCTTTCTATTTTATTATACCTATGCCCTTCGAAAGGTTAGCTAGTCATTAACTGACATGGAGGAACAATAGCAGAAAACTGTCTTTGTTAAGAAGGGATAGCCCAATTTATAGGCGAAACTGTGACACACGATTTGGTGTCTTTTCTTCCTTAGTCAAAATCAGACCACTATTCTGGAAAGAAAAAAGAATTAATTTGTGTCACTCCTCCATTCTGGGTTTTAGCTTCCACTACTCTCTTAAACAATGTATTCTAGTTCTCTGTAACTGGCATTTCCTTCTTATTTCTTCTTCTTATTTTAAAATCTTTAATCCCTCAAATGTTTGGTTTACATGCCTTCTCATTGAATAAGGGACAGAAATGGTGCTTTACAACTAAATGTTCTGTTTCACACAAAAGCCTGCACATTATATGTATTTTCAAATAATTTTCAAAAAGAATGAAAGCACACAGAAGACCTGAATGAACAAAGTACACAAGAATTTTCCCATTTCATTCTGGAACATTAGCAGCTGCGCAGGGTGGCTCACAACTAGCATAATTATTTAAAACCAGAGTTCACAGTAATTTTATTACAAAGGCTTTTTAGACACTGTAACTGAAGCCACCTATGAGGTTCTCAACTAGTCTCAAATGGGTGAACGTCTCAAGACGAGTAAGGCTGGTAAATTCTACCTGGCTACATCCTACTCAAAAAATATGAGGTTTTACTTAGAATACAGATTTTGATTTACTCAGGTGTTTTGAATTCAAGTGAAAAGAATGCAATTAAAACAGTTAAATTAAAAGTTTTCAAAGGAGATGATTAAAAAGCAAATGGAGAGGATTTTCAGGGAAGACAAAATAACACCACACCATAATCCAGACCTGAAAAATAGGAAGCACACCAAAATATTAAACTAAATCTCAGAAGGAACCAAACACCACAGACAAGCAGACAAAGTAAACCACTATGTTGCCTGGTAAGAGACATGGTCTGTAGCAAAAATTCGGACACTAAAACTCTGGCTGCAAACAACTAAATGACACCAAAAACCTGCAGACCTACCCTTCTGCACTTGCACAAGAGCAGTTTTCCAAAGGAAAGCCCCATGTACAACAAAATCTGATATGTAAATGCAAACTGGGACAAATTGGAGACTTCATTTTCTGAAGTCTTCCATCTACAGAGAACAAAAGCAGTGCTCAAGAGCACAAAGAAGCTTTATTACTTCTTACAAATCTTTTTATGGCTGGATTATGTGATGACCTAAGGGCTACAGTCATCATCAACCACACGGTTTTGAAGTCTTTGAGGTTTGGGGGTTTTTTGAGAGGTGGTGGAAGTGCACAGAGTGGGTTGTTTCCTCTTTTGTCTGTTTGGGTTTTTTTGGTTTTTGCTTGGTCCCCACATCCTTCTGCACTGACCTTAGTGTCTGCACAGCTGTTTCTCACTTTTCTTCCCCTCACAGATGCCGCACAGTGTTTTTACCCTTTCTTAAATACGCTTTACCAGAGGTGCCACCACCTTGACTGTGGGGCTCAGCCACGCCCTGTGCTGGACTGGTCAGAGCCCACTGTAAGTGGCCATGTCCGGCTTGGGGCAGCCACAACCATCCCTCACCAAGGCCACATTGCACCCCCACAGACAGCACCTGGGCATCTGTGGTGCAAAAGTTTTAACTTACTTACTGTTTATGCACTTCTTTATTTTCAAGCTTGAATCCCCAAGCACAATTACCACTTGCTGATATATGTGTTCTGTAGTTTGTTTGCAATTGCCTGATAATAAGTACAGCAATCTTAAAGCGTACCTGAGCTCCCATCTGGAAAACATTACTTGATTTTGCTAAATTCAGTAACAATTTTTTTTTTCAAATCTCCTAAGAGCCTGAAAGCACTAGTTTGAAAGTATGCTTGGTTCCACCTGAAGGCAAGAAAGCATTTCAAGTATTTAAACAATTAACAACAACTCTGCTTAATAACCACGGACATATGTATTTTTACAGCAATTAAGTCTAAGGTATTTTTTCAAAGATTTCTTTTAAAATAAGAACAGTGCCTAGAGAATAGTTGTAGTTTACTGAGAGTTGCCATTTTCGAAAGCTGAGTAAAACAAAGAAGCCACTTAATGTCACTGACCTGGCAGTTGACCCTGGAGCTAAGGAACTTATTGAAAACCCTGAATTAACACTCCACACGACAACTGCAGCAGAGAGTTAACACAAGCAGGTAATTAAGATTACTAATATATATATATATGTAGATATGTAGATATGTATATATTTATATATTTTTACATATATAACACATTTTTTAAACCCCTTCCACTAGATCAGGCTGTTCAAGGCTCCAGCACTTCAAGGGATATGGCATCCACAACTCTGGGCAACCTATTCCAGTGCCTCACCAGCCTCACAGTCAATAATGTCTTCCTAATATCCAAACTAAACCTACTCTCAGTTTAAAGCCATTCTCCCTTGTCTTATCACTACATGCCCTGTAAAAAGTCTCTCTTCAGCTTTCTTGTAAGTGCCCTTCAGGTACTGAAAGGCAGTAACATGACCCAGGTGCCTTCATTTCTCCAGGCTGAACACTCTCACTTCTCTCTGCCTTTCCCCAAAGGGAAAGTACTCCATCCCTCTAATCATCTTACGAAGACACTAAATAATTCCATCAATTTCCTTATGTTCTTTTGAGGCCATCCAAACGAAGTCTCTATTTTTTTTACCATCTACATTTATTATTGTTCACCAAAAACATAAATAATTTATATACATATATACAATACACAAGATGTAAAAACAGGTACACTTACACCAAAATAAAAAATGTATCATAACAATCCTTCCCATTATTTTATGTTCAGATCAAATTCAAACTGTAAGCTAAATACCTATGTGTTTAGTTGATGCATATCATCACATGTTTATAGAGAATAAGGGGCTTTTATTCTTTTAATTTTACATGGCATTATAAAAACAGCAGTGACTGTGCTAAACTTAAAAAAACAAGACTACCTGAACAGGCAACCATACCATATGATTTATTATTTGCATTTTCTCTGTGATTATAATTCAGTTTCAACTATGTATCTATTATTCATCTATAGAAACTCGATTTTCCATAATGGTTTTTAGAAATCTAACACACTTTTATAACAGAATTCTCTGCATACATTTTTCAGCTACTTCTCTGACTTCACCTTGAAGAGCAAGCACTAACATCTTTTGCTCTCAGGTCCTTCTAAAGAACAGTAAGCCTCGAAAGTGTGAATATGCCTTTTGTAAATTCAGACCATCCAAAAATTAGTATTTTTCAAGTACTGGATCACTTATTATTTGATCCTAGAAGTCCCAGTTAGCAATTATGCTTTCATATGCAAGACACCAAGAGCCCACAGTCTTTTCCTGAAATGGCAGTAGAAATTACTGATAAGACATTTAGGATGACAAAGTTTTCTGTTTACATTGCATATTGATGGCCGGTGGTAGGCAGCTAAGTGCCTTTTCTTCACTACTGAAACACAACCTCTAACATTTCATTCTTTAAATGTGTTTAATCATACCAATAAAATAATTAGCAGCATTTGAAACTTACGAGGCCTTCCTTGACAACCTGAACTGACACATTACTTGCACATCAGGTTCCTTAAAAGCCTTACTATGTTTTATTGATTTGATGTTACATTGGAAGTAAGAAATAAAATTGCCATTGCTATATTTAATTGACATATATAATTAGTATATCTAATTCAGAAACATTCATGATGGCATGCGGAGAATTGACAGCATGTCCACCAGACACATTCACAGAACACAATTACCACACCATGAAATTCCATGTATGCAGAAAAAATAATCAGAAGATAGCTATCCAGTATCCATTTCCACACAAGCATCATCTGCGTTTATGCTGTAAATCGTAAAGGATCAGGTATGGGAAGTGCCTCTCTGGATTGTAAATTGATCACAGCAGGATCATTTTCTTCCTAATAGGTTTTAAGATTTGCATATCACCTTGTTACATTTCAGCCGCCACTTGAGAGCATACAGAGTGTGCATAGAGATACTCTTTTATCTGACTTCTAAAGTTCTTCCTGAACTTTGTGATCTTGGCAGCCTTCCCATTTCCATGTATTAAAATATCACATTCACAGAATGAATTACAATCAAGCTGGAAAGCATATCTCTGATTGTTCAACTTGAGCACAGAATTAAGTGAAGCAGACAAGTTTACACATTTTAATCTTTGAAGAATTGTCTGCTGGTTAGAAATTAATCTGATATTCAGATGACCCAGGATCACTTCAACACACCCTCTGCAGTCAGTCCTTATGCCCTTCAGATGTACACTAACGACAAGATACTCAGAAAATTAGACACAAGCATTTCTTAGTTTTTAGTGCAGATGTGCAAGAAGATGAATTCTTAACTTAGTTTCCTGAGTCCCCTGTTCAGTGGTAGTAAGAATGAAGTACTACATATGGAGATTCACATAAGTTATTAGTTTGATACTATCCTACCCACAGAATGGCTCTGTCTCACTGTCTCACAGGATCTGTGCTATTTATCCAAACCAAAGGAGAAACAGAAATGGAAAAAGAATAGAGTAGGGCTCAGAGCACTAAACACCACCAACAAAAAAAATTAATTAAATGTATTCCAAAATTACTAAGCAGGAAGTTTGTTAGAATGTTTCATCAGTGTTTATTTGTTTATTGCTATATTGGTTACTAGTAACGAAAGAGTTAAGCTGCCAACTTCACCACATTGGTGAAGTTGTCTAGTTTTAGGAACAAAAATGGAAAAAACAGCGAAATTGCAAAACCGAAGTACCTAGTAAAAATGCAATTACGAATACAGTTTTGAAGATTCTATATAGGATGTTATCTACAACTCACTCTGCACAGAATGCATTTGTTACTAGGCAACCATCTAGTTAAGTAATTTTATTAGTTTTACTCTGCATCCAATGAACCCTGAAAATACTGTGATCTCAGCCCTCCATTTGGAATACATTTAAAAATCTAGAGGTGCTGAAAAAATGTAACCATGTAGAAAGCACTATTAGAAGTCATATTAGCCTCCCTCAGCTAAATATTAGGTATGCATTACTTTGTCTTAAGAAATGACATTTTGCATATATCTATTAAGAGATTTCTATGCCTGGCACAGTGTCAGTTTTTCCTGACTGACAGAATGCCTTTTCATGCTATGCTTACTGTTTTGTTCCCAACCTAAGAAATAAAAATACCTCTGAACCCTTCCACAAATTTGTTTCACTGCTTTACCATAATATGAAAGACCACAAAATGTATAACAATCACTATTACATTTTAAACTCCACAAGTATATCACTAAAATGAAAAAAGTCACCTATCAATAATAAAAAAGGAGATGCAGAATGACTTCCTGACATCCTTTCTATGCAAAGTAAGAGAAGAGCTTCTGAAGATTAATTCAAATGTCTGATACATAACATTTTTCCAAACAATGGAGATCAGGTTTTGTTTTAAAAAAAGTTGTTTTAAAAAAGTAATTTTTACACAACTACAAGGTTGTGAAAAAGATAACAAGATAGACTTAGACTCACGTAAGACTCATTAGACATATGGCTGCACAACATACTGCCTAAAAATAACATTACAGAGTAGCAAGAAAACGTATTAAATTTATCACAAGCTGATGAACTGACAGATTTTAAAAGAATGTATAATTGAAAAACAGACATTAAAAAGGGATTCCTCTAACTGCTTTCTAAGCCCAACTCTATTCAATAATTTTATTGATGATATGCAGTAAAAAACAACTGGTGATAAGAAAGGCAGGTGATTGGCAGAACTAATATAACTGATGTGTGTGTCAGCCACACAGATATATCTAGGTTGATAGCCCCATTCAAATTAAATTTCTTTCCATTTAGCTGATTTTATAACAGGCCACGGCTGCAAAATGAGACACTATTCTCAGGAAACATTCTTATAACAATGAGTTAATCCAGCAGCAACTATAAAGAGGTTTTTTTGAGGATTTAACAAACAAGTACCTGAATGCAAGCTCCGAAGAAGATGTGTTAGCAAATTAAGTACGTGCAATTCTTAAAGGTACACAGGTGTACATATATAGAGGTATATATAAAGAATATTTACATTCTCAAAAGGATAGAACTGCATAATTGAATGGAAACACCCTACCTCTGTATCTGCCAGAACCAAACTAACACAAAAGTTCTATCTATATCCAGTTTTGCTGACATGTTTTACAAATACAATCGTGAATATAGGAAAGTCCAGTGAAAAAAAGCCCCACAACACTATCGTTTGAAACGGAAAAATTATTGCAAAAGGCTTCAGTAACCTTGTTTGGTTTACCCTTTAACAAAAGATGCTGAGTGACTTGATTAGTTTATATAAGGAATATCAAAGAGACAAAAGCCTAATAGCAGTCACTCAGGATGAGAACTGAAGAACGAAATGAAATGCCACTGTCATTCTAGACCCAAAAGATCCATATAGGAACTACAGTGGGTTACTATTTGACACAAGGTCTAAGCAGCTGTTTTTATGTCATTAGCTATCAGTGCAGACTTCTTTTTTCAAACTGATCAAATTATCAAATCAAGAATGGGATTCCAAGAACATAAAAATTCCTAATTTGATAACAATTAGACATTTGGCTTTGGGTGAGAAACATCTGAACTTGTTTTCCTGTGATCTCTAGTAAAAGGTAGAAGAGGGAACCAAAGGGACAGAATAATAATAGGTAGAGGAGATATTGGTACTACAGACATTGAAAATGCAAAGAAAGACAAAAGGAAACTACATTACAACTGAAAGGAAAAGCTCCTTAAATAAGGTGGCATGAGGAAAGAAAGCTCAGAAAGGAAACATGAGAATTTCCAGGGGAAGAAGAACTCCAACATCTCGTGGTCACTGCAGTCAAAGCTGCCTTTGATCTGCACTTCCTCAACAAGCCCCTCCTTTCTTGATGAGTAAAAGGTACAGAACAGCACCTATCCTTGTTGGGTCCTCTATTGCCTGGAGGAGGCATTTCTCATCAATGTATTCCAGGAATCTCCTGCATTCCTTGTACTGCTGTGTTATCCCACCTATAGTAATAATAACTTTGTTGATCTAATACAAAAACATAAAGCAACTGAAACTTAAATTTGAAGAATGAGACAGTGCTGAGAACAATATTTGTATATTTAAGATGGGAGCTTTGGTATCCCAAAATCTGAGAAAGCTGTTAATATGGATTTTCTTTTATTTAATTTATCATTCACATACTTCAGAGCAGGTATCAAAACTTGTGTATCTCTCAAGTATAGTATTCAGTATGCTTTTTTGTGAAAAAATACCCATAAGCAGCAAGGAAGTCATCAAAATCTCTGAATAATTGTAACAAAATACTTCAGTGGCCTGTAAAAACTGTCATTTTTTTTTTCTTTCAAGCTAATAACCTTAGTATATTACAGTAGTGTGAAAAGTTTGATTAAAAAGTTTAAGCATTTCAGTTTTACATCTGCATTATGCTCTGGACTAAAACTTTAAACATCAAAGCTACAAATTGGATTCAAATAAGTTGTTTGATGTTATACCTACAGTATATAACAGAGCTCAGAGCAATTTTCCCACCAAAATGTTTAGCAAAGTCAATTTAAATCACTTGCAAAAACATTCTCTAAAATTTGAAAAGTGCAAACATGCACAAATATGCTCTTCATTCTGCTATGAGTAAAACTGTCAGCAATTCCAATATATATGCTCCTTCCAGGTTTAAATAAAACCTAATTCTAAAAAATGCCATAAGTTAAAATGAGCGTGTTAAAGTCTTACAGTAAGTGGTGTGACTCAGTGTTCATCTGGGGGAAAGTACATCAATCATTCAAGTATTTTGAGGTACAAATTAGGACAGACCTGTTAATGCATCAGGATATTCCTGCTTTAAGAATGCATTTGGATAGCTGTATTTTTACCTCATATCAATACAGATCTCAAAACATTATTTTTGGGCACAGTTGTAGGCCCAAGTAGCAAGCTGAATACTAATTCTTAAAAAGACAAAAAACCCCACAAATCACTGTCTTTTTTTTTTCTATTCTATACCATCTAAACAAGACACCCCATATACCTCCAACAAAACAAGAGAGATGCTTTTTCTCTAAGACAGGATAACAAACCCTGCAAAAGGTAAAAGGCACTACACTATACATCCTGACCTGTACAGGAATCATGACATTGTCTCCCATACAAGCTAGGGAAGTGTGATCCGGATGAAACTACAGGTACATGCCATTATTAGAGTTGCTATTAGTGATTTATGGAAAAGGCTGAAGTAGTATTCGAAGGAATTTATCACAGTTCTGTTCTAGAAGTGATACAAGAAATGACTGTTCCAGGTCAGGTCAAAAATTATACTACTTGAATGTACTGTCTCCTGCAGGAGCCAAAATGGACAGTACAGAGAGCAGGAAAATGTCAATTATATTTACCAGAATAGATCTCAGTTACTACAACCTCCAGTCTCATCTAGTGGCTTTTACTCTTCAGTGGATTTTTCTTTGATTTACTTGTCCCTCTACTACAAATTAGGAAAAAATAGCCAATATTTTGGATGTCTTAAATCAGTATACAAATCAGGTAATTGATTTCAGCAATTACTGCAGTGGTGTAATTGACATAAGGATATTTCAGATTAATATTGTCCTTGGGTTTGGTTTTTTTTTTTGTTTTTTAAGAACTGAACAATTATTCTTACCTCCTGTGTGCATGAATACTAAACAAGTATGATATTTCTATAGATACAAATGAAAATTAAGTTCCATAACTACTTTCAGAAAGGCTGGAGAGGAGATTCAAATCATTGAAGACAGAAGGACATTCTCCAGGGATGGGCTGAATATTCTGGCTTTTAATACTATTTCAAAATATATAGAACAGAATTATAAGCAGGGAACAAAACCAAAGAAATGCAACAACTTCTTTTTTTCCTCACAAAGTAATATTAAAACACTAGATGTGATTTTTTTACACTTTGAACATTTTTAACAGTGTTTTCACTTAACTCCAGTGAAACTCTCCTGAAATCAGAAACATTATGTTATCCTTTTTTATTGACTGCATAAAAGTTCCAGCAACTTCATAGTTGTGGATGTAGACTGCAAACTTCATAGAACTATGCCTGCAAGCTCAAATGCTGAAGCATAACATTTCAGTGTAATTTTAAAAAGCAATCCTCTTATTATTTGTTTTTATATTAAAAAAGTAAAACAACTGTACAAAACATCTCCTGTTTCTTTGTCCCTGGGCTCTCTGGGAGGCTTGCAATTTGAAATATTTTTGTCAGCAATTGTTTTCTGCAGCACAATTCTAAAAAATTCTACAAGTAATTTTGCTGCCTTTTTAACTGTGGGGTTTTTTTAGTGTACTTTTATACTGCAAATTTTCCCTCTCCTAAGGTACCTGCTTGTAAAGATACATAGAGGTCTCCATTACTGCCTTTCTTATCAAATTAGAATAAATAAGGTGGTGAGATGGTCAGTTTCAAGATTTGTGTATTGCTTTATTTCCCAACTATTTCACTTAAGGAAGGGTTACAACTGGGTAGCTTCAGCTCCAGATGAATTAAATTCCAACTCGGTAGGTAAAACAAACCTTGAAATCCTAGGAGATTAAAACACCCTTTTTAAAGAGAGCTATTTTTTAAATGAGTGCTGAAGCAAGATACTGCTATATGACAATAAATGCACTAAGGATAGGACTCAGTACCCTAGACATAATTGCCTCAGATTTTATATTCCTTAAGTTACCTGCACAGGCTTGACAGACACAAAAGGGAAGGATCTATGGGAGATTTGTGTCCAAACAAAGCAGAAACAGAATGCCAAGCTGAGTAATGCAGGACAGATAAAATGGCTCTCAACATCTATTTCGTACAGCTGAAGCCTATCTTACAAGTCTCACAAAATTTCACAGTAAGAAATGAATAAGGTTTGCAATCTGACATGAAGAAAATTATTATCATGGTCACTGCTAAAAGCTGAGATACTTTACTATAAAGACACCTAAGGAAAACAAGGTTATCAAAATCATTTAAGAAAGAAAATACAACATCAAACAGCTAAAGTTTAGTGCTTTTGAGGTAGTCTAAACTTCACTTCTTCTAAAGAATTATTACTTATATTGTTCTTTATACAGGAACTTTACACTTTCTGTACTGGATTAGAGCAGACAACCATTTCATTCTGTTCTTAGCTGAGTTGGAATCAAATGATTCAAAAAGCCTTAACAAGGTCAGTGTAGCCTTACCAAGAAAAAAATGCATCTTGAAAGCTAAAAGGCTTTAAACATTTAACATGCTACAAATAAAGCCATAAAAATAACGGTTTCATTTCAATTTGTTACAGGTTACTTGTATGAATAGAGTTTTGCTCTGCATGAAAAAAAAAAAAAAAATTGCACTCTATCCTCCTTCTTCCCATTATTTATTTATCCTAAATCCTTCCTTTTTATTCATCCCCAAATTCCATGTTTTACTTTACTTGTAAAAGCACATCTCACCATTGAGACCAATCTTATTTATTGCCTAACTCTGAATACTTCTTTTGTACAAGATTCAAGAAAAAAATCCCTTTTCTCCTTTTTTCCATTTCAAATCTTGGTATTTAGAAAATACTACTAAATCATGGGGAAAAACAAAAGGATCATTTATGCTGGACTAAAAATTACGTAGTATTTTTCTAGCAGTGCTGAAAGTTTTACCTAGATTTAAGACAATTAAAACAAAAAAGAAATTCTCCTAGGAAAACTGCTAATTGAAAATGAGCATTCCTGGCAAGAAAACTATTTCAATTTTGGTTGTGTTAAAACATTAGTCTGATTATTATTTGCTTGAAAATGTTTAATTTTCCTGTTATTTGTACAGTACAATAAATTAGGCAAATAAATTATAAGTAAAGAAACAGCACTGTAATAAACTATGCATCTCAGGAAACTGACAGTTGATACAACACAGAAAGGAAAGTAGAAGACAAAAGATTTTCCGCATTCTTAATACACAGCTTTAAAACAGAACAGCTGCAAAATAAGTTGTAAACTGCCTAAGCATTTCTATTTAATTGTCCAAGCATCCTACCCTTTACAGTGATATCTATCTATTCTTGGCCAAAACAAAATTATTTTGAAGATCTTTTTCTCTCTTACCTGTCGTAAAGTACGTGCTACTATACTTTCAAGTACTGGTCCTCTGTCTTCATGCAGTAGATGAACTTCGTCAAGAATCAAGAGTTTTACCAGCTGAGAGAGGGCTACATCACCAACACTTTTTCTTGTCACTACATCCCATTTCTCTGGAGTAGTCACAAGCATCTAGTAGAGCAGGGAAAAAAAAAGGAATATTAAGCATTTACCAATTAAAATGCAGATACAAATTTATAAAAATACGGTAATTTTATATACAGCAGAGTAAATGCAATGTAGAACTTAGGGTTATCTTAAGTTTTACCTACTTTACATAAGACGCAGATCGTTTGCTGCATCTACAATGTTGGATGGCCATTAGTAGGATTCAGTATGGAAAACCATATGGAAATATCAACTAATAACTTCAAGATACTGTGATCCATTTGTATACATTTTCCACATGAAAACATTTAAACAGCTATCCAGAATCAATTACTTATATAATCATTCAATGTTTGTGTTTCACTAAAATCATAGTGATATAATATTCCTAACCTTCTTCACAGCACAGTAAACAACTAAGATGCTCCCCTCATAAGCTTGACCTGATAGTTCCCCATTCCCTACGAAATGCTTTCTCCCTAAGGCATATTTTCAGGTTGTACACTTTGATATCTTGATCCTTGGAGTGGTAAAAATTATTGAACAGCTTCCACCGGTCCTGGATAAGGTACCTTCCAAACTTCATTGCTTTATGTAGATATGTCAGGCCATTTCTCCAGCCTCTGTATGTCATACAGTGTCCCTCTGTATGACAGCACAGTCCTCTGTGTACCAACCACTCCTCACTGTCTGCCTAGTGAACCCACGCATCAACAAGCTTCTTTATGAGGATCTTACGGAAAACACTATCAAAAGCTTTACTGAAATCTAGGTAGACAATATCCACCGCTTTTCCCACATCTACCTGGCCAATCATTTCCTGATAGAAATTTATCAAGCAGGCCAAGGATGATTTCCCCTTGGTGAAGCCAAGCTCACCACTCATGATTTTCTTGTCTTTCATGTGTCTGGAAACTGTTTTTAGGATTAGCTGTCCCATCACTTTCCCATATGAGGCTGACCAGCCTGGCATTCCTTGGGTCCTACTTCTTGCCCTTGTTGTAGACAGGAATGACATTTGCCTTTGTCAAGTCTTTGGTCACTTCTCCCAGTTACGATGGCTGATCAAAGATTATCAAGAGTGACACTGCAATGACAGGAGCCAGCTTCCTCAGGCACTCGTGGATGAAAATCAATCAGACTACGGACATATGCGTCCCCTGTTCTCTTAAGCACTCCCTGACCTGATCCTCTTGCACCAAGGGTACACTTTACTTGCTCCACACTTTGCCCCAGTTTCTGGAACTCGGGATTCCTGAAGGCCGGTCTTGCTAGTAAAGACTGAGGCAAAGGAGGCATTCATTACCTCAGCCTCTTCTGTGTCCTGTGTAACCAGGCCCCCTGTCTCATTCAGCAATGGGCCCAGATTGTCCTTAGTCTTCCTTTTGTTGCCTATCTTGTTTTCTTTGATACTCCTGAGCAGATTCAATTCAGTCCGGACTTCAGCTTTCCTAACTTCAATCCTGGATGGTCAGTGTCCCTGTATTCCTCCCAGACTGCATGTCCTTGCTCCCACACTCTGCATGCATGCTTGTTTCTTGTGTATGACCTGGAGCAACTTGTTCATTCATGCTGGCCAAGTTCCTATTCATTCATTTTTGCCCAAGTTCCTATTCACTGGGATGGACCATTCGTGAAAATGGAACAATATTAAGCAGCTTTCTTGGTTCCTTGAACTCTCTCTTCCCTCCAGGACCTTATCACATGGGACTTTTCCAAGCAGATCTCTAAGGCAGCCAAAGTCTGCTCTCCTGAAATCCAGGGTTGTGAGCTTCCTTTCTGATCTGTTCCTCCTCCTCCTCCTCAGGATGCAGAACTCCAACATCTCATTATTGCTATGGTCAAGTCTGTCTTCAGTCTTCACACCTCAAACTAGTTCCTCCTTGTTTACGAGGTACAGCAAAGCACCTCTCCTCCACGTCCTACCTACAGAGGAAGAAGTTCTCATCAACACACTCCAGAACCCTCCTGGATTGCTTGTGCTGATGTTTCTTTCAAAATATTAGAAAAAAAATGTTTCTTACAAAACACATTTATGAATACTTTTTCTTTATTTGGTCTTTTCCACAAGACATATTCTGATAGTATTTATTTATTCTCCTCAGAAAAATATCTTTCCCTGCACTGCCACACAACGTTGTTCTAGTCCAATTATTTTACCATCAGAATATATCAGCCTTTACCAAGTACCAAGAACTACTCCTGAAGAGACTTTGTGATATAACAGGAAAAAGATGTTAATTTCCTGCAACATTTAAAACTTTACACAAGAAAGACTCACTGAATCACTATTATCACAGAGAGTGGTGGTATCCGGGGGGTATTTTTATGGTTTGTTTAAATATTACTGGGTGCAATTTGTTAGCAAATACAGATTTTTCAAACGCTTGTACAAAAGAGTAGGTGTAAAAATGTATGTCCATAATTTATGAACTGAAATGTAACACTACTACAGATGCAACTGTTAGCACTTTAAAATGAGCCATATCAACCACAAAATATTAGCAGCTGTACTTCCACAGAACATTAATTAGCAAACAGTGAGGAAATATATTTAGCAATGCATATTAAGGCTTTAAGGTGTGAAATACTACAAATGCAAGCTACTTAGCTAATTTGCTAAATCTAAATTGGCAACATTCAGATCACAGCTTGTTTTTAATGTCAGTCATGTTATCAGGATGTATATTTAAAATTGTATTATTAATTCTTCTGAGTGATGACTAAATATCCATTACAATGGTCTTCTACTTTGATCTTATTTTAAAATAGCAATGTTCGCAAAGCAATGACCTGAATTAAATGCTATACTAAATGAGACAGTGTATCAAGTAAGAAAAGAGATCTCCAGAGAATGTTTTGCTAGAGAATATGACAGGCTCTTACATTTATTTTTCAGACAAAAATAACAGTTGGGGAAAAAGATTCTCAAAATACTCACTCAAACAGATCAGCTTTGTAGTTGCAAATTATAAACTGAATTCAAATATATAAAATGCTACTTAAAAATATGAGCTAAAAGAAAATGCTGACTATCAGCAAAGTCTAATAAAGATTTTTTTTTTCAATTAAAATATTGAACCAAACAGCATTATGAGTCATCTCATTATTAGTTTTAAAGGCAGTAGTGGCATTTCTTTTTATAATTAATTTTCAGAGACAATATAGTTAATCCTTTAAGTTTTAAAATCAAAACTCAGATTCAGCAAAAGGATTCTGCTGTCTATTTGGGGGCAAGAGAAGGACACAGAAACCAAGTCTTGAAATATCTTTTTGATATTTTCTTCTTTTACATGGACTTGAGTTCTCAGCACACTGAGAAGTGTGTTCATTTATATTGCTATTTCACCACTTCAACTCTTTCAGTATTGAAATAGCTAGAAAATAAAGTGTCACATTTGTTTAATGAACTGCAACTCATGCAAGATATTTCAATCTCGTTTTTGTATTAGGATATGGCTGAATAGAAACGGGTTAACTGTCAATATTTTTACTGTCAAGTTAAGTTTCTCTACGCTCACACACTTCTCTTTTCCCAGTGCTTTTTTGATTATCATTTGTTTTTCCACACTGACTTTTTCTGTTAGGGAAAATATGGGTTTTTTACAAAGTCTTCTGCCTTAAGTGAGCACTGCCACTCAATTTCACTATTACACCAAAAGAGTTACCTGTTTAAGAAAAAATAATCCAAGTATTTAAGATCAAAATTACATCATTTAGCTTTGGGGTTATTTAACGTATCCCTAGATGTTTTTACATAATGTTCAGGTAAGAACTCAAACAAAAAATTTTAATTATTTCACTTTGAAAAATTATGTCAAAAGGGACAACACCAGCTGATAACTTCAACATCAATTTACAAAATTTCAAGAGACAGTGAAAATGCATTTCTCTATATTGCATGATTTGCTAAGTATTTTTGTCAGGTTCTCTTCAGCTCCCTTTGAAGCCAGATTTCAGAGTAAAAGGAAGTTACATTTTCACCACAGTTTCAGAAAATCAACATGTTGAAAATGCTGGGGTTTGTTGTTGTTTGGGGGTTTTCTTAATCTGAAAAGGCTTATTGTCTTACTAAAATCAAATGATCTTCCATTAATTTCTACGAGGCCAACATTCATTTCCAGCAGTAGGCACAGCCTTGAAGGTTTACATTTTCAATAGCTTACTTTCAATTCTTTGAATTTCTTTGCTACTTTTAAGTTCTTCCAAATGCATTTTGCACATGACTAATATCTATTTTCTGCTTGAATAATTAGTACACACATTCTGAGCCTAGAAAACCTATGGTAATCCCCTCAAATTTACACTCCCACAGGTCCAAACCACATATGAAAATATTTTAGAACAAATTACATAAAATACTTAGTTATAACATGCCATACTACAAAATTCACCGCTTTTAAGTTCTTCAAGACCATTTTTGAGAATAGTTTTTCGGTCTTTAGCCACTTCAACCTTCCTCTGTCACTCATCTGACCTGCTGTGCCTTTCATATACACAACAACAAATCAAAACTCAGACACACACCCTACCTCATCC
Organism: Ifrita kowaldi; assembly: GCA_013398055.1. NCBI lineage: Eukaryota > Metazoa > Chordata > Aves > Passeriformes > Cinclosomatidae > Ifrita > Ifrita kowaldi. The sequence continues at coordinate 184,924 of VZRS01001244.1, forward strand.
CCAACTTCCTTACTACTAGAATTGCCATAAAATAATCAGAAAAGACCTGGATCACTCTTCCCGTGTGCTAGGTATCATCAAACCAGGTATAAAGTACTGGTTGACTCAGATCTCAGCTTAAACATCAACTGGGATGATAGGAAAAAGTCCCATGCCCAGTGGGTTATACTGATGTGGTTACACAGATTTCTATAACACAAAAAGTAGAAAAATACCTTGTACCAAGACCTTGTACTGAGATATTCTGAATATCCGCACCATTCCAAAAATAAACCTGCATGCTGCCCTACTGAAAACAGAGCAGCAGCAGTACACGGCCTTTACTTAGCACAAAATGAAAATATGGGTTCCTTCATTGTATCAAAATAGTGAAAACACATAGAATGGTACACACACATACTTTCAAACATTTGATATGTAAGTTTGAATTCATATTATTACACATGCTGAGCATTAGAATGTATCATTCTTTCTAGAAAGAAACCTTAGAATAAACTCAAGATTATAATGAACAAATCTGGAGGCCTTTACATGAAGAAAATATTGTGGATGTTGAATGATCACAAAAATAAAGGTTGTATGTTATGGGAAGTTTCCAAAATGAAATTATCTTCCCAAAGCTGGATCAAGATCCAGAAACATGTCATAACCATATGTCATCTCACACCGGCAGCACAATAGAGATATTTTCATATTTAATATACCTCTTTAAAAGCACTACTTCCTCTTTGAAACCATCAGAATTATGATAAATAAACAGCAAATACTCCATTTATGCTACAGTTCTCTGTGAATATAGCAGAATACTGCTTCTCAAAGCATGGATTAAATCTACAAGAAATACATGTTTCTACTGTAATTTCATTCTTTATTTGCTTTATCCTCTTAACAGCCACTTCTTTTTCATTTTGCATTAACATTTCTTTGTACCTTTCCCACTTTCTATTAAGTAACTCTCAATATAACAGTATCCTTAGGAAAGAAAAAAGAAAACTGAATCTTATTATACAAAAAACCACCCTGACGCCTGCGGCTATGTGAGCATCTGTTCTCTAAAGGCTTCCTCCTGTGCTCCTCCTGCTCAGTGACCAATGATGCTGGAGTTACTCACTTTGTTATTAGCACAAAAAAGTCTTAGTGAAGACATGACAGCCAAAACTAAGGGAAGGCAAAGAGACAGAAACAGATAAAATATAACCTGGAATTAATGGAAATATTTACTACACACTGGAAAATGCATGTTAGGTATTTCAGAAATTTGCCTTTTAACAACATAAAACAACAATTAGATAGAACTGGAAAGAATTTTATCATTTGCAGATTAGAAGGAATTCTTTCACTAAAATTAAATGCGATGAAATCAAGCATCATTCGAAACAGGGGAATTCAGTAAACTTTCAAAAAGCAGTGTTTTCTGAAGCGCCTCAATGATACTGGAGAAGAAACAATTTTAAGGCCCTATTCATTAGTATATACAGTTAAAGAAAAAACATAGCATATGTATGAAATACAAGCCCTAAGGATCTAATAGCTTTGGAAGGCATGGCAGAAGGCAGCCCCATTCTATGTTTGCCTGTAGTAAATTTGTCTCCACCACAGTGATTCACCATGAATGAAGAACGAATAAAGAATTCTGTTCTAGCCACTGCTGCTTTATTTTTACTATTCAAAGATAGTTTCTCAAAGATCTATTTCTGTAGATTTCTACTAGTAGAACTTCCTTTTCTTTATTGTTTTCACCTTGATACTGGTCTTCTTTATTCTCCTGCTCCTTTACACACATCCACAAATTCCCCTTACCCCATCCTAGAAGAAGCTTGCTCAGTCACAGCCAGAGCTCCTCATCTTGTGACAGCTTTTTGGCAAGGGGGCACGGGCAACCTACACAATTTAGTCAATTCATGCTGTAACTATTTATCTTGGTGGTTTGTTCTGGCAGGAAACTCACTGCAAGATCTTAACTTCTGCAGAAATGGAGACACAGAAAACTGCACACAATTACACACATCCACCCAGAGCAGACTCTCATTGGAATGCAGCATATTCTGCAATTCTGTAGGCAGAGCTGCTATATTGGGGCTTCATATGATTTGAAAATATTTCCCTTCTAATAAGTGATACTTTGGAGTTTCTCACAAATTTTAATATTAGATAGCTGATATCACACCCCATGAGGGACACATTACCAGTTTGGCACTCTTTGAGGTAAAACTCCATCAAAACATGTTCCAAGAGCAGCAACCTGCAAGTCACTGTCATAATGCTGGTTTTCTTCCTCTTTTTATTGCACTCTTACTCTGTGATTTATTCAAGCATTTTAAAAAACCTCATGTGAGCTGGAGCTCAGGCAGGGAGTGGAATAAACATACACAAAGTAAAACAAAGGGCAGCAACTCAAAACAAGGATCTGAGGTAGGAAGTAATAAATAATGAACGCCAGCATTTTGTTCTTCATAGATCAGCAACAACCATCTGATGCCGTGTTTAACACAGTTAAAACAGGATTATGTTTCTAGTAGTGCAGATTCCTTACCATATACAGACATGCAGATGAGCAGTATGCCCACTGAGGTGAAGAGATGATGTTCTAACAAATCTGAACATGTATTTGCGGTCTAAAGCAATGTCAATACAAGATCACATATATGTATCTATACGCATCTTAAAAACATTTAGTAATAAGACACTTACAAGAAGTATTATGAAAATGAGTTTATCATACTAGAAAAACTTGCAAAAGAGGTGCATTATATTGATGCATATTAGCAGCAATTAGTAAGTCACCAAAGCTAACACCAATTGTCAATCAACAACAGAAATCAACAAGGGATTGTAACAGCTGTCACTCAGAACTTAAAATGTCCAATGACTTTTTAACTGAAGAAACATAACTCTGCTCAGCATGTTTTATTTTATAATTGAGTCCTAGGAACACAAAATTATTTCGGTCCTTTACAGAACCCAGCTATTCCACCTAACAAAAAAGCAACTGATTGACAAGGTATCAGCATACTGCCTTAGCAGAGCAAGATTCTTATGATGTACTTGACATGTTCTGTTGAACAGATTTTTTTCAATATTACTTTATTTGTTGCATACTCAGTTTCATAATTACAACTAATAGATTTGAGTTCGTATGTGAAGACTTAAAATTTTATGTTTTCAGTGCAATCCTGTATGTCCCAGAGAATAGAAAATTCATTTAGAAGTTCCAGTACTACTTTTCGACCTCAATACAACAGACTCTGACACAGTCAAAATAAACTGGGTAAGACCAGTACAACCAGTAATTCATTTTTGTTGTTAATACGAAAGCCCTTACCTTAAGTTTTTTATAGTCTTACTTAAAGAATAAGTAGTAGGTCTCATGTGGAGTAATTACATTAATCTGAGATGAAACTACAGAAAAAAATATACATTAGAATCACAATAGCTGTACTGAGTATTAGGATATGAGCACCTGCTCTCAGTATTCTTTTTGCCCATGATAAAACAGTCTGTTTAAAGTCAGTACAAACCTTATTTTAAAAACCATAGCGGGGAAGAACAGCTTGCATGCTTTGTGAAATTCATCTCTTATATTGTAAAATATATAATTAGCTACTCAGACTTCATGTTTAAATAATGATCTAAATGTTTTACAGGCGTTTGATCCAAAACATTACTCACTTTTCCTCTTTGCTGTTAATCAGTTCACCAATTATAGTTTTACTAACCTCTGATATACTACTGTCAGGTCTGATTGATGCCAAAAGCTCCCTTAATCAAATCTGACAACTTTCAGCAAGTGCTTGTCTCTTGAGACACTGCATCCAGCCTGCTTGTTTTCAAATCTTCCCAGTGTTATTTTGCATTTCCTTCTCCCCCAGCCCCTTTTTCACATCTAACAGAGATACAACAGAATAACAACAAAACATGATTGTAGATTACATTTGTGTATGTTTTTATAGATCATTATAGCAATACTTGAGATAAGATTGTTAGTTTGTTTATGAATTTACAAGGAAAAAGTAAGAAAAAAAAGATTTTTTGGAAATTGAAGTTTCTGAAAAATTCAATATTGTTGCTTGCTTGGTGGATTTTTGTTTGATAATTGAGGGTTTGTATGGGCTTTTTTTTTTTCCTTTTCCTTTTCTTCTTTCATAGCTGCAAGGAAAAGGGTTTCAAAGTCATTACTCCTCTGTTCTACAAGGAAACTTTAGGCTTTGGTTGCACAGCTTCAGAAGACAAAGATAAAAGACTACCTCAGCTCCCAGTCTTTTCAATTTATTTATACTGGTACACTTTTAAGACTCATCACAGTGGTCCTCTGTATCTCATTAACTGTAAATATTAAAAGGTTCAGAATAACTTTTGTTGACATAATGTTAGCCTTTATTTATTTATTTATATTTTAAGATTAGCCAGATTTTTCCCCCTGTTCTGCTCCTGTCAAGCCTTACCCCAAGATGTAAATTAACCAAACATTATGTGAAAAAGGACCAAAGGGCAACAGTGACATTTTCTTCTAAATATCCTTTTTCACACACCTTTACTCAACAGTTTTATTTTCTATCACAGATTTGTATGCAAGAGGGACCAAGTTCATGTTTTTGTCTCCAGCCAGGTTCTTTCAAGAATCAATGCAAATCACTGATATGGAGGCATACTAAGGGTAAGATGAAGAAAAATGTCTTGGTTCAGCTGAGATGCTGATATTAAACAGATACTGCATTAGAAGTCAACTTCGTGACATCTGTTCACAAAATGACAACTCAAACACCGATTCATTTGCTTGCCTGCAAATGTGATTTCACGAAATTTTCCTTTCAAGTCTACATTCCAGAGAAAATTATGTCTGCTAGTATTAATGATAACCAGTGTTGAAGGTGATTGTAACAGACCTACAGCAAGATTTTAAGATTTATATTCTCTGGTTACATTAACTAAGAACTAGCATACCCTTTGAGTTGCAGCAGGATTCTTTAAGCACCAAGAGGAAATATCAACAGTTTGGTGGTGTAATGAAAGGATCAAGTCACACAGAGTTCCACAGGAGCCTATGCACCTCAATACTATTGCATATTTTCATGAATAATCCTACTAACAGACTAAAGATTATACCCACTAAACATTACATCGATATTATGCTGGACAGTGCTGTAAACACACTGGAGGATGGAGCAAGAATTTTAAAGTATTTTAATAAGTTAAAGAACAGATGCATTAATGCATGAGTCAGTAATACAATTTCAAAATTCTACACTGAGGATAGGATTTATCTTGCCTACCTTACCTGCTAATTTACAAAATCACCCTCCAAACTAGACGTCTAGGCTTATTCTAGCTGGTTCATTTCATCCACCTAGTATGAATCAGCCTTAGAAGTCTTTTTCCCTACTGTGTTCAGAAAAAAGAGAAAGAGCAGATCAGTCTGCACATGAACCAAAAATGCTCTGCTGATGCAAAAATTGAAACCTTGGAGCAGAAATGCTGCTATTTGGACATGCTAAACAAAGCTTCCACTCTGCACTGTAGCAGTATGATCTTGGGGCAATACAGTATGTTCTGGGCAACTTATTTCAAGAAGCGCAAACCAACTGAGAGTCCAGAAATTAAAAACTGGAATGACTAAACATAAATGAAGCATGACCTTTACAAAAAGTTTAAATAAACTGGTGCTTAGGCTGAATAAACCTGTCTGAACAGAGATAACTACAACTGCATGAGTCTTCAGAAAGCAAATAGTGGTGACTGGGGAAGACAGACATTCAGATAAGGAAAGTGGTAATAAAATTTGATTAGGATTTAGGTTGAAAATAGTTTCCCATTAAAAAAAAATAAATCTTCTAACAGTGAAGACAGGTAAGCCCTGAAGGAGATTTACCAAGAAGTTTAGGAAAGCTCCATGATCAGGGTGTTGTTAAAATTAAATTAGAGCAATATTTATCAACAATGTAATATATGTATTACATCTGTTTCCTCAGAAGAACAAATTAGATTAATTCTCACACTATTTTGTATAGTTTTAAGATCAGCTAACAAGGTAAACATCTTCAAAACTTCAATTAAAAAACACCTTTCAAATTTCAATTATAAGTAACTTAAGTAACTAAGTATAACATAGCCTAGATAATATAGTCTACTCTATATTAGTAATTTAATAAGCTACTAATAAATACCCTGCTAGTACTGCATGCTGTAATATAAACCACTAGACTTCATGATAACAAAATGGTTTTTGTTATAATAAGAATACTTTATACTAATATTACATATACTCTAATTCTATTGTAAATTAGACTACATTTTATTATAGTTATTGCATGTACAGTGATTCTTCACTGTCAGAGGTGCTTAAATTTTTGTTTTTGATGTAGTATAGGAAAAGCTGTATTCTAAATGCAGTCAAATTTAGCATTATTATCTGCAATATTTGTAAGCATTAATTTGAAGTATAATGTGTGGGGTTTGTTCCACAAATAGTTATAATAAATGCTAGAGAACCTAAGATATTGTGTAATGTGCAAAATGAAAACTTAGGGGATAGAAACTCTCAATTGCCCTGATGCTATTTTGTAATTTACTTGTATTTTCAACTGACCAGAAGCAGTCAAATTTGACAAAGATCCAAAAGACGCAAACATTCCCTGAGCAACCTGTCCTCAATTCTGCTCAAATAAGCTATCTTTTTGCAGAGGAATATTCACTCAGCAGGCACAGCTGTTATTCTGCAATTTTTACATCTAAATCAAAGATAATTGGACTTCTGAGTACATTTAAATTGTACTCTGGGAGAAGGGTCTAACTTAATGCATCATTTGCATTAACTATAAAAGAGTGCGTTTTCATCCTGTAAAATTTACTGTGCTTAAAAAAGTATTTGGAAGCGCAAAACAGTTACTAAGTTATTTTAAAGACATGTGGACACCTTTTTCACAGAACCTTTTCAGCTATAAAAGACCATTAAACCAAACAAAAGTAAATCATTCTTCTAAACTCTTCATAGATAAAATACTAATGGTAATAGAGATTCCTGAAAATGACTTTTCTCCAATTTTACTGAAGATCCTCAGTGACAAAAAAGCCTAGGACAAAACCTATAATGTTTTATTTGGTGTTTTTAATAAATTCATTAGTTAATCATAAGCAGATGAGCAGTTAGTTCATACCATAAAGTACTTCAATTTCAGATTTTCTGATATTAGTTTAAGAACTTAAATCGAGGCATTCTTTATTGTTACTTATTGAGATCCATTGTACTTCACAATTTAACATTCAGAAAACGTATTTTAAGGATTTTTAGTCCTAATTTTACATATAAAAATACGAAAAGCAAACTGCTTATTAGCATTCCATCACTAGAAAAGAAAATCTGAAATTTGTTTGACAAAATGTCATCTTTTATCATTACACAGGAACACTGAAACAGGCAAAATGGTGTCTAAAATGTTCCTTTATTTCATCTGTTCATCTTTTACTGATACATGCAGCAAATATTATATAGTCAATTCCATCAAAATGGACTAATTTTGATTTTCACAGAATCACAGCAAGGATAAGGTTGGAAGTCACTTCTGGAGATCTACCAATCCAGTCCACTGCTAAAATCAGGGTAACCTAGGGGAATAAGCTGAACACTGAATACAGACACGTATCCAGTGTCTCTCAGGTGATACTCTAAGTCTTTGAAGACTCCCCAGCTTGTCTATACAAACTTTCAGTGTCTGACCACCCTCACAGGGAAAAAAAAAAAAAATCTCACATTTACAGAGAATTTCCTGTATTGCAGTGTGCCCACTGCCTCTTTTGCACTCACTGGAAACTGCTGAGGTCTGTCTCAGTCTCCTTTACACCTGAATACACAATGTACTCAAATCACATCTGTCTGAGTGTTTTCATACCCAAACTGAATGACCCCAGCTTGCTTTCTTGTCATGTGTCAGATGTTCTATCCCTCAATAACCTTCCTGGCTTTTTGCCAGACTTGCTCTAGTATGTCCCTGTTCCTCTCATAACAGGAGCACAGAACTAGGCCCAGCATCACAGATGTGTCTCACCAGGGCTGAGCAGAGAGGAACGGCCACCTCCTTTGAGCTGCTGGCAACACCCTTCTGAAATGCAGCCCAGACTGAAGGGGATGTTGCTGGCTCATATTCAATTTGTCTCCACCAGAATATCTGTTATCTTTCCTGGGAAGCTGCTTTCCAGCTGACCAGCCCCCAGCCTGGACGGGTTCATAGAATTACTACTCCTCCACTCCTGTGTAGGACATATCATGAACTCTGCAACTTCATGAGATCTGTTGGCCCATTTCTCCAGCTTGTCAAAGTCGCTCTGAATGACTGTGCAACCATCTGATTTGTCAACCACTCCTCCCAGTTTTGTACCATATGCAAAATTGCTTTGTTTCCTGACAGAGGATCAACATGACCTTTCAAAGGTAATCAAGAATGACCTCATGATAACTTTGACCAGGCCCCTGTGGACTTGTGGGAAAATACCATTGCATTAACTTGTATCATGCTCAGCTTGTCCGCACATTCCCTAACCTTACTTTATTTCACCAAGTGTTGAATTTCCCTTCTCTAGATTTTCCCATTTGTCTCTGGGGCTTGGGATTGCTGAAAGCCAAGCCCAACAATAACAGCTGAAGCAAAAAAAGCATTAAGTACCTGAGTGTTTCACATGTCCTTTGTCACCAGGTACCCTGTTCCATTTAGCAGAGGTTTTCTCCAATTTTTCTTTTGCTGTACACCCATAGAAGCCTTTCTTGTTGCCCTTTACATATGCTCCTGGGCTTTTTCTCACCTGATCCTGTCCCTTCATGCTCGACATGTGCAACTACAAACCTTCCAGGTCACCTGTTCCTGCACCCACCTCTTGCATGCTTCCTTTTCATGTTTGGTTTTCATGCTGTAGGTCTCCCGACACTCTTGTCTAACTTGCTGATCATGAGGATGAGCCACTCCTGAGTTTGCAGGCATTGAATAGGAATAAGAAGTACAAAGGATTGCTAGAGACTCTTAAAGCCCGCAAGACTTTGAGTTTCCATCTAAACTAAAAAAATACTGAAGTAGCTTATTGAACTCATTAGTATCGCTTGCTAAGTCATTTACAACGCAGTGTAGAAAATATTGCTGTAGTGTGCTATTTGATCAGTTTTTAACACCAGCACATTTTGCTAAATAATCCTAAATATAATACCCTTACAGACAATGCAGTTTCTGAAGGACATTAAGTGAAGATTCTAACTCAAGAGTCATACTGCATGACACAAATGCATTGAGCTAACTGAACATATTACAGCTATAAAACTGGATCTATAATTTTTGTATATTAGCACACAACTGAATTAAAAGCCTTTGAAACTTTCTACTACACTAGGAACTCCTCCCTCCCTCCCTCCCCTGCCCCAATGCCAAGGTTACCCAATCAGTGTTATGTTTATCTATTTTGAGAGATGTAGCAGTAAATACAACTTGGCAAGTACACAACTAAATAAGATAGACTGTCTGAAACACAGTAAAGCAAGTCCAAATAAGTGCAAGGAGCAGCAAAGAGGTCTTGTGCTTATCACTGTGCCTTTGATATAAAGAAGTAACATTTGGTTTTCAATGTCTCTGTCTTAAGTATTTTCTTAAATGACAAAAAGCCACACTAAAACCAGCACAAACCAAAACTGGTGCCTATGAAGGCACAAGAAACAGGCTCAAGTCTATTACTGAATCTTATGCAAGGTAACCCATTAACACTGGGGTCTCTAAATACAATAGCTGACTAATCAACACATGAGAGTCTACACAAAGCCATTCAAATCTCTTTAAGCTCAAAGTCCATAAGACTGTGATATATATATATCCCCCATTTGAGTGACATAAAAGGAATAGAAAGAATAGAAAGCTCAAAGGCAGCTTCCCCTTAGGAGCTTCACCACTCTGTTGCAGAAGTGGGAGCAACTTAGCAGCTCCAACCAGGCTTTCTTCTTTCCACAATCACACATCTTTATTACACAGAAGCCTCTCTGATGATGCCACTAGCTAAAAATATGTCACTCACAATCTAGCTTAAAACATAACAAATACTTTGCAACTCATGTGATTCAGTTGTCACTGGATGGTCACACAACTGCAGCAATACACCTAAAAATCCATCATGGCAAGACAGAATTTGATTCAACTAGTCCCAGTCATGCAAAAGTGAAGAAGGGCCTTTCAAAAAGTAATAATTTAATTACAAACTTGGCAACAGAGAAAGGAAGATGCTGAACCCTCAAAAAAAGGCTAAAGAACAACAGTCCTCTCTCTTAGCATACATTAGGTTTGTATGTTGTTCTATTTTCAGAAAAACTCGTTAACATCTGTTGTATTTAAGAAACAGATGCTGTAATCTAAGAGCAATCTTTTACAGACACAAATTTAAAAAATGTTTACTAAGTTAATATTTTCAATGCAATATTTTTAACATTTTACTTCATATTCACTTCTGCAACATTCTGCCACAATGACTTGAGATGAATCATTGACAAACAATGAATTGTGATCTCTATAAAAACAGACAGTAAATGTACTTTAATGTCACAAATCACGTCTTTTCAGTGCAATTTGACTTTAAATAGCAAACAGGCAGAATATTACCAATAATCATTTCTATACACATTAAGAAATTATTTCAAACTTTTTTTAGTTAGCACTGCTTACAAAAATATTTTGAATTACATATTTGTACCTAATTTCATAACAATAATAAGCAGCAAAATTGATTTAAGATATTAACTGCAAAGTTAGTATAAATTAGATCTCCCCATTTTCAACAACTAACTTATCTTGTGTGTCTGATATTTACACTTGGAAAATTAAGAAACCTACTTGATTCACCTGTAGGTGACACTGTTGGTCTTAGCCATACAACCAAAGAGCAACAGCGTTCCCGCAGTCTGGAATAATGGTGTTTCCAAACCATGAATCTTTTTTTTGTTTGTTTTTATATTTGTAAGCTAGTACTTTTAAGTTCCATTGTGTCATGCTTTAATCCCAGCCAGCAACTAAGCCCCACAGAGCCACTTGTGCAGTCCCCTCTGGTGGGATGGGGTAAATGTGAGGAAACTCATGGGTTGAGATAAAGGGTTTAATAGGTAAAGTGAACGCTTGTGCACACAAGGAATTCAAAGCAGAACAAGGCATTCATTCACCACTTCACATTGGCAGCGGGTGTTCAGCCATCCTCAGGAAAGAGGGGATCCATCATGTGTAACAGTGATTTGGGAATATAAACGGTCCCTCTGAATGCCTCCCCCCCCACCACTTCCTTCTTCCTCCAGCTCTATATTTTGAGCCCTATGGTATGGGATATCCCTGTGGGATCCAGTTGGGGTCAACCGTCCAAGGTGTGTCCCACTCCCAGCTCCTTGTGCACATCCAGTCCCCTTGATGGTGGGGTGGGGTGAGAGGCAGAAAAGGCCTTGACTCTCTGAAAGTGCTGCTCAGCAATAACAAAAACATCCTGTGTCATTAACACTGTTTCCAGCACAAATCCAAACCACAGCCCATAGCTGGTAAGAAGAAAATTAACTCTATGCCAGCCAAAACCAGCACAAATTTTAATATCAAACCTCTGCAGAGACAGTGATTTATGTAAGTGCATAAAGTACACATATTTTAAAACTGAATATACTCTGATAAAGCCTAAAGAAAATGAAAAAATGTGCCCACTGGAGAGGAAAAGGAAAAAAACAAGAGTATACACTTATAGTAAGGACTCCTCATCCAAATCGAGTACTTGTATTTGTTCATTTAAGTGCTGAAGTACAATGCCAAATAGTTCATCATTTATCAGGAAAAAAAAAAGAAAAACAGTCAGAACTTCTGGTTTTAAAACAGTTTTAAAAAACTTCTAGTAGCCAAGTCATGCATGAATATAATTACTTCCAATAAAAGGGAACACACCAAGAATGCAATTAGAAAACAACCCCACCCTATATCCTTTAACTACATAAACCAAATTTTTTCCTATTGTTCATAATGTCTGCAATTTTATCTGGCATCATTTCAGCTAGGTTTTTACTGCTAAAACAAAAGTTAACTCCCACTTTTCCACCCAATCTAAATAGAGATTTTAGCCAAGTGAGTCATAGCAAAGAACGCCAGTCAATTGCACATTTTATCATAGTATGTGACATTTGATTATTAATCACAAAGTAGGTTAGTCAAAGACTGCACTAAAATTCTACAGATTATGCAATTACAGCAAGCAAGTAGGCATGTTAGTAAAATAAACAACTGTATCTGTCTATTTCAAAAGTAAATTATTTCAAATAAAATGTAAATTAATGTCTAAAGAGTACTGATTCTAATTTCTGAAGCGCAGAAGACTGATTTTAGTAAAATCTGTTCTAAGAGTAGAAACTAATTTAGGTCACAGACAGCACCTTCAGTTCCTTATAAAGGACTACTATTTTTTATTCAAACTGCTCCTGTTTGATGATGTATAAGTACTTTGCCCCACTGGCAAAATCTTAGCTGTCATAGGCACATATATTAATGGAAGAGTCATAAATCAGAAAGGCTTCCAACAATTTCACTAGGATATTGGAAGACTGATGCCAAAAAACCAGGAAGTACAATGCTGAAAGCATAGAATGATAACATCAGCCCAAGAAAGCAATGTAGTTGTTCCAGCAACAAAAACAACAGAAACATTCCAGACAACATTTCAACTAAGCAACAAGCTTATTAACTGAACCCACTGGAAAAATATCCAGCAATCTCTTATACGAGTCGAACTTCATTTATTTCTTAATAGGTTTCATCATCAGAGACAATCAAGAATCCTACACGTGATGTCGCAGAGTTTACTTCCTTTATTTCTGAGGGTTAAAGAGTTCAGTTGAAGAATTAACATCACGGGCCTAAAATTACCTCTCTGCCGTTTAACACAAATTTTTTTTCACCTGCTTTACTATTTCCCCAAATTGGTGTAGGGAATTAAGAAAACTGGGAAAACCATAGGCTTCATAAAAGTGGCACCCACAGAAAAATTACTTCCTTGTCTTTAAAGGGTCTGCAAATAGCACTAAAGTGCTAAAAAGTTGAAAACTTGTTCCTGAGGTGAGCTAGATGGGCATACCAGCATTACAGAAATGAGTGCAACCTGCAAGGAAGTGGGCTTCAAGTATAAGTATTTTCTCCAGTTTCAGACTGCAGTCAGGGCAGATTCATCTAATCCAGCTTATGTCTTCATTTCCCTTTTGTTATTCCCTATTTTGGATCTCTGAAGAGAGTAACCTTAGCTTTTCTTCTGTCTGCTTATCCATTGAAACATTTTCAGGATTCCACTTTCTCTCTCCAAAAGCTGAAGAGAATGAATTTAGCCCAGCTGAGGATGTGAGTGTTACTGGTCACAAACTTGAATGTGACTGCTATCAACTGGGAGTATACACTGCTTACTAGTGAAAAGACTGCCAAGATCAGAACTTTAATACACCCCAAAGCATTTCAAATCTCGCAGATGTACAAAGACACATCCCTTCTGATTATATTTTAATGATCTTGCTTTCAGAACTAAACACAAATTAAGAAATACAATTAACATTTACAGAAAAATAAATTTAAAAGTAAGACAGAAAAAAACCAGTAGCAGTCTGTGGTGTGCCATCAAGACTCCTTGCCTCAAAGAGATCCTGGATAGCAAATTTTTTAAACACAGTTTTCCCCAAAGATAGCATAATCAGTGAAAAAGGTCGCAAAATTTTATTTTGCACACTATGAGAACTTCTGAAACAAGGGAAATACATATGGAAACAAGAGTGTGAAGCGGAGATGACTTTGGGACACAGAAATCTTACTGTATAAAAAATATGTTGATTCTTCTTGATTTAGACCTCCACTTTATCAAGGATTTCTGTTCTAAATATTTCAGTAAATATCTCTCATAGCAAGGCTGTACTAAAGAATATTCAGGAAGTTCTCTCAAGAGAGTTCCTTCTTCTTCCTTTTTTTTT